>VXBL01006104.1:357667-369768 GCA_013400195.1 Aramus guarauna | reverse complement strand
AAAAGAAGAAAGAGTGGTGAGGAGGAAAGCCAACCCCAAACCTTAATTTTGATTCTCTTTCAAATCAGGCAGGCACACCTACCAGCATCCTAAAAGATACCACTTTCCATAGAGACAAAGAACTAGAGAAGCTGGCAGGGAGGACAATACACATTACAAGATCAACAGTGTCACTCTAGCAAAGAGGTTAAAAAAAAGCCACAATGCCTCAGATAAAATACTACCAGCTCTAGCCCGTAGCTAGTAAGGTACTCAAAACCTCCTGATATGCCCTTAACTCCTATTTTACAGTAGGCAATACAAGCAGAGAATCAGATCAAAAGACAGCATTGTACAAAAAAATATACAGACAATGTAAACTGGTAATAAAACTGAAATATTCCAGCAATGTCAGTCTGTCAAAGCATCTATTTGGTCTAGTAGCTAAAACACTAGCAAGAAAAAACCCACAGCATTGCAGTACTCCCATTTATGACAGAAAAATATAGTAATACATCTATTTTCCTCTTACTGAAATCCTGTATTTCCTTGAAATTACAATACTTTTAATTAAATACAATGAGGGGAGTATTTGAATTTAGGTATGGTTACAATTCAAATAATTATAAATCTGTACTTGGAGTTCAATCTTCTTGCCAATAGAGGTAAAATATCACATCACTGAACTAGATGAAGAGTAATTTATCTGATGTAACAGTAACTGGATAAGTATCAAGATAGAAATTTCAAAACTTTTAGTGTATGTATACATTCAAGTATGTTTCATTATTTAAAATGTAGCTACATTTATAATTTTGAATTAATGGCGAGTAAGAATTTTTTTTTAATCCAACACAAATTGTTACTGAGAACCAGGAACACATGGAACTTTGTTTTGTTGGCTTGTGTGCTGGTTTTTGGTTTTTTTAAAGTAAAAAAAGACAAAAACAAAAACCAAACCCAATAAAAAACCCCCACCAACAAACCATAGCCCTCCTTGCAAGCATCCCCTGACTTACTCCTCAAAGTGAGGAGCCTCTGCTCCCATTCCACATTTAGGGCTGAACCACTCTAAAAAAAGCAGTGGCTTATTAGGAGAGTAGCAGAAAGAAGTACCCACTGCCAGCATTTGAGTCACTCTTCTGCTTCCCAGGCTGGCAGCACCCCCCCACACACACATTAACATTTACACTTTGGGACATTTACACATTCTTTTGTGAACAACCAAACCCCACAAACACACCTCACAATCAAAGGCCAAACTGAAGGCACCATCCCATAGCTAGAACGACCAACTCTTGGAACTGTAAAGGTAACAAAGCTCTTAAAAAATGCATAGCCGTAAGCTTTTATCACAGTTCTCATACATCTCCTGTTCAATGAAATACCCATAGAGTGGTAGAGAATTATGAAAGGCAACCTGGAGGGTACGAGAGCAGGAACCAGTTGTATTGTTCCAAAGCCAGCTCAGACATTTAACAGAAAGATAGAGAAATCTGACAGAGAGTGAGGATTGTAGCATTAATTATTAATGCATTTTAATCAATGTTTTCTAGATTTTTCTGGGAAAACGTAATTAAGCAGAGGAAGGTAACAATACACTCACATACCCACTGAGCTCTCAACTTTACTTTTTGTACAATATTCCTGAATGTTTCCCTACAAACAGTAGTTTTTACAAACATGAAAGTAACAGCTTCTCATCTAGCAGCAGCAGTATCCATAGGATACCTCTGCTTGCTCTTGAGCTCATTCCTGATTCACAAAGCAAGAACCTCTTCATTCCTCAGCTATGTGCCATTTTTCCTTTACTCATCTTGAGATTTTTCAAACCATTAAGCTGCCCACAATAAACATACCCAGTAGAATGCAGGATGATCCACAAGTTTTTAAAGAATTCACCCCTCTGACAATGCCATTTTCAATCAAACACTTTTGGTTTGTAACCAAATAGTTTCTTTTTCTGCCAAGTGAAATTCTGGCTAAGTTTTCTCCTAGAAAGCTTGACAAAGAAGAGACATGTGAATTGCCTGAACTTCCTAAAGATCGCAGAAATACTACTTCATGACATATATACCACTGAGATGATGAGAGGGCGAGTTAAATGCTGTAGCTGTAGAGATTCCAAATATTTTCTGAATATGAAGAACTAAGTAACCATGTTAAGGGAGACTGTCTACCAGATACAAGGAACATGGCTATTCCACTCAGAATAGGTGTTACAGGGAAACAGCCAAAGCAATTGCCCATGTTGGAATAGCCCCCTATATCAATCAGGTCAGGGAAAAGCACAACTCACACACTGCGAAAATGAAAAATAGGACCTAGTTGTATCTTAGAGTCTTACCCATCATACCATATACGACATTCCAGTTCTTATTCTATGATTTCCCTTAAAAAAAAAAAGGAAAAAAAAAAAACCAAGAAAAAGAAATCCTCTTATTTTCACTTACTACTATTGAATTACACATGCACCTTGTTTTTTGACAGAAGCTTCCTCTTGGAAGCTATCTCTGCATTTCCAACTGGTTTTGTCTTTTCTACTGGGCAAATATTTATTCAGTATTAATCAGATTGAGAATTTGCATAGTTCTGTTCATCTAAGCCAGAGCTGTTCCAGCTTGCACAGGCAAGCTGTTCCAGCTTGCTCCCCATGCAAGTTGAGCAGGCAAATGGGGATATACTCCTTTCTAAGTTTAAGAAGCAATTTTTGATTGTTGTACACACCATAGAGAAATAGGAGACAAAAAGGAGCCACAGGAGATGCATATCCATCTGAATACAGGTTCCCCAGTGCAGACCCAGTAGCCCAGTAGGGCAAAGTGAAGAACAGGCTTCTCTCTCTGAGAAGTGGCACAATCCCGCAGGACACCCAGCACAAGGTCTGGTGAGAGCCAGCACATGCTCACATTGTGCCATGCAGCACTCTCGCTTAGGGAAACCCAAAACAAAAGGTTTCCCATATTTGCTTGAGGTGCTCAGTGCAATGCAAAGATACTAGCTTGGGGTTTTGCCTTCATCTCCCTGCTCAGAGCTCCATGTAATCCCTCAGACTTATTTTCGCTGTTTCTACCCTCCATAATGAGCCTTCCCATATCTGAGTTTTCCCTTCACTACTTACAGACTGATGTTTCAAGTCAGTAAAACAGAGAATGTAAAATACTGAAATAAGTATAGATAGACCAAATGAGTCCTAGACTGCCTTATTTAGCTTTAGAAAGGGCAGTGGAGAGACAAAACAAGCTGTGAAAATTATACATAAACCCTGAAATATTCTAGTGAGATTGAAGAAACAAGTTTCCTATAAACTGCAGCTCATACCAACTTCAGAGCAATCTGCAGCTTCCAAGAAAATCAGACAGCTTCTCAGGTACCCAAGTATAGATTTTTTTCAGCTGAGATTTAGTTGCCTTATTTGAGAAATTTTTATCCTGAAAGGGATTCTAGAGGAGGCTTCTCAATTGCAAATGCAGGGTCCAGATTGAAACAAAGGGCACAATTCAGGAGCAGAGCTCATTTACTTAAAAATGTCTCCACATCAGACCTATGCTGTCAGTCACACATTCTCAAATATTTAAAAAAAGATGTAAGATTCAGGGCTGATTGGGTAGGAAACGTAGAATTACACTGAGTCTGTCAAACACCGCATTTTAGAGAACTTTTCCCACACAAGAATAAAGAGGTTGTACTGTTTGGTTTTGAAATACTAGTAAGAAGGCACATCAAATCCCATAGTCAGAAGTTATTCTTAATTAAGCAGTACAAAACCATCTGTGATGACCTGGCTGATAAATCACAGCAGAGTGAGGGACTGCAACTACATCATTAGGGGGAAAAGAAAAAAAAAAAAAAGTCTTAAATTGTTGGATGCAATCAGCATTCAATGATAGAAAAGAACATCTCGCACATGGAAAGTAAAAGAGAGAATGACTCTGCTTTGCTGCTCTTTAGGAACAGTGGCTCCACATAGCTGACAGCTGATCAGAAAGCCCCCACTGTGCTATAAGTAAATATTAAAAAACAGTTCATGCAATGTGTGTGTTGCATATTAATGGCTACTAAAAGCTGACATTGTAACACGTAACTATCCTGGAGACAATCATGAGAAACTATGCATGGACAGAGGCCAGAAAAGATTGGACTGCAAAGGAAGTTCTCTCTGTCAATGAAACTGTGAACAGATCATTTTAAAAAGAATTCTGATTGCTGAAGCACATTTATTTCCACCAAGAAAACAAACCACCACATTTAAAGTTATGTTTTTTCTCCTGAGTTTCATAAGATGCTTCATTTTTGGCAGTACACCTTTTGCTAATACAGCTTTGCTAGCCTAACTGCTGATTTCCTGAAGAGTTCTAAAAGTGAGCAGAATACATGATTAAACCTCAGAGGAAGAGCCTAGAGCTGGCTGGCGAGCCAGCTTCTGTCTTTAGACACCTGAATTAAAGTTCTCGCTCCCCATTCACCGACTTTGCCACTGAACAAACTATGTCGAATGTTTGCACAGCAGATGAGACCATCTCAAACTTGGTTATAAAACATACCATATCTACAAACATTCATTAGACTCAGGATGAGTCAGTTTATGTGGCTTTACTAAACAACATTACATTTTTAAACTGTTATTATTTTAAAAATAATAAAAGTTTAGGGCATTTTAAAACTTGAAAGATGCGTAGGAGTTTCAAACTGAACATCAGGCATTTCAAACATTTTTCTTATTTTCAAAGGGAACAACTAGGCACCTACAGAACAGTTTTGTTTAAGACACCGCTTAAGTTATAGTCCTATTTCATACATAGTGAAACGTTGTCAGTTCCTGACCTCGCAGATCAGACAGCTGGACATCTAAGGCTTTTGCCTATAATGAATTGCAGGAGATGGATTTAAAAAGCAAGATCTTTTTGGCCTGGCTTTAAAGTTAACTGAACTATGGTTTAACTTGTGCTATAAAATGTGAATCAAATTATTTTGTAGGGTTCACAGTTTGTTTCAATATTCTTTAATCATAGCATGTTCAGACTGTTTTAATCAACATCTTTATGAAAGCCAGACAATGTTCCTTCTTGCTGCCACACATCACCATTAATGGCTCTGCAATGGGGAATACAGCCAAAGTAGAATTTAGGACTGTTATGGTGGAGAATAGCAAAACCTAGCTTCTGTTTCAAAGTCATATTGACCATGAAGCACTGACAGATTAAAAAGAAAAAAAAAGCCACAAAACCCCAAACGAACCAGCTTTTAGGGCCTGGGCCCTCAATCTTACCCACACAAGTAGAGTATTGGGTGCACAAGGGATCTTGTTCAACTCTAAGGCACTGCTACTGTTGTACAGTGCTTTGTGCCAACCAGGGCTAGAGCTTTGGTTATCAAAGTCCACATTTGTAAGTTGGGTTGAGAAAGGCATAGTTTTTACAACCATTTCTTTGGATGAAAAGAACAGAATCAGTTTTAAGAGTCTGAGGGAATAGCAAGGGATTGCTACAGCTAAAAGAGTACCCAGCTGGAAAAAAAAAAAAAGAAAAGAAAAGAAAAGAAAAGAAAAAATCCTCCTGGAGATGCAAAGAGCAGACTTAGTTTCGTAGTGGAGTTAAGGCCTCTTCCTCCCATCCCAATCACATCGCTATGAATAACAAATGTGAGCACAGACTGGGGCAGATGAGAAGCTAAAGCCAGTGCCTGCACTGTACCACGCAGCAGCACAGCACTCTCCCACACTCACTCTCCACCAGAAGAGAGAGGACATGTGGTGGAGACATATGTGCAAGGAATATTGAGAGACTGCAATTATCCCTTCCTCTTCTGAAGTAAGGGGATGAGGAGCTCACACTGGTCTTAATGTAGACCAGGACCTAAATGTTAACACAGGGCTAGTATCTGTCCTGTTCCTAACGGTTACCTATTTGTTT
The DNA here is from genome assembly GCA_013400195.1 of Aramus guarauna. Taxonomy (NCBI): domain Eukaryota; kingdom Metazoa; phylum Chordata; class Aves; order Gruiformes; family Aramidae; genus Aramus; species Aramus guarauna. The sequence continues at coordinate 363,877 of VXBL01006104.1, read as the reverse complement.
AAATCAGTAGAAAGATGTTGATTTAGAGGAACTGATGACCTGTTATTAACCTTGTAATAGAAAACCACAAACACGACAGGAACCATCATGATCCCCATGTCAGGTTTATAATTACTCAATTTCAGAAAGATACTCACATGAATATACAGACAGTATATTCAAGCCAATATTAGAATAAGAACACCACACTCGCTTGATGCTTTTTACTTTGCAGGAAGTTAAATATATCTTTGTGATTGCAGACATAAGCACACTTGCTCCAGACCTTCAACTGGCCTGATAAATGGTATGGTGGTTTTCCAAATCAACTGGGACAAGTCAGGTGACAAATGATTTCCATTAGCTTCAGCAGAATGGAAACAAAACAGATCAATACAAATGATTTGCAGCAAGTTCAGATCATAAATTTCCTTTTGCCCAGTTCCATCATTTTAAAATAGAAGCATTCTCCCCACACAATATGAAAAAAGGCAGTAGTGATCCAGAGATCTGATCATTCCAGTTACGACAAACTGCTCATGATTTCAGCTTGGAGTGTTTTTTAATCAAGCATTAATTTTACTCAGCAATACATAACAATATTATTTTAAAAGATGGCAAACAATAAAAATGTTAATGACCATATTTTTAGAAAATGAATTTGATCCTACTGTTACATAAAAGCCATAACCATCCATAGATTCTACTTTTCCTATAGCAAAATTACCTGTTATTTTGCTCTTGCCTCTCCTCAATTGTCTATGACCAGTTCTAGACCCTGTTTGTGAAGAATATTTTGGGGTCATTAGTTCTTCTGTCTTTGAGATCAAACAACAGATTTTGAGCATGCACTGCAAAGAACAGCTTGCACATAGTTCCTTGTTCTTTGTAGCAGGCTAAATTAACTCCTATTTAACAAACTCAAGGCCCAAAATATACTCATCTACTGTATGCTGAGAGGAGATACACAGTGGTAAGTCATCTATACTAATAAAAGAGACATTCATAAACAAAAAAAAGTTTTTGGTGAAGCAGGAAAAGCATTAATTCCCTCAGAGCAGGCTCAGTACACCCCAGTTTCAGAGGTACATAATACATCTCCACAGGAATATGTTTGGGGGAAAATTCCTTTGTAAATTAGTTAACAGAGATGTTTGTCATTTGCAGTTCCATTCCCTCAATATATCTATACAGTTATCAACATTAGCGATGTCTCTGTAACCGGCTCTGTGTTCATTTTCATGCAATAGCTAGTTCCACAAGTTAATTCTTAATATTAAAGAAGGAAGATAAACCTCCCATAAAATTAAGCACTCTCCCTTTTGCTTTCAGTGTATTGTCTTCAGCTCTTTTTATAACAAAACAAAACAGAGTAAAACAGAAGGAAAAAGTTGTCTCTTTTCCACATCAACACGTTAATACCTTTTCAAAACATTTCCCTCCTCTGACGTATGGGAAGGCAGACGTTGCAATTTCCTCCTCAGGACTGCTATGCCCTGCATGGGGGTATACCACTGCCAGTCTTGTCACAACTCTCCTCCCTGTCTCTATTCAGAAGTCATACAAACAGGCCATTGGTAGGAAGAAGGGGGGGGAGGGAAGTCTTTGCTCTGATATAAAGCAATCCTACCTTTTCATCTTTGTACTTGACAATTTAAATTAAACAATTGCTACACAAGTGGATTCAGTTATGAGCTGGGATCCTATTTCTAGAAACAAAGCTTAAGAAAAACAGTAAATTGAATCAAAACAGCATCATGGATTAGAAGACGTAGCAAGTACTGTAGCCTCTTTGTACATACTAAATATTTCTCGGGAGGAGGCATGGGGAAATCACCAAAATGTCGTTTTTTGAGTTTATTTTTATAAACCAGAGCTGTCTGGAAGCTCATTAGAATGAAACATCCTCTCTTTAAAAGGCAGAATTACAAAACCTAAGAAAACACATGTTTTACTTCACTCAAGACAGGACAGAATTTCACCAACATTCCAAGATGCTCTGTGCTGAAAATTCATTCAGATACAGAACACCATTTCTCCATAAACTCTAAAAAAAACCACCCAAGTTCACAGATACAGCACCTGATCCATATAAAGCAGCTGTTGCTCTTTTAAAAAAAGGATATGAAATGCATTAGCACAATTTTATTTAATTTGGAGAAAGTAGAATGTGAGTGGATTTTAAACACAAATTTCTGGTGTAATTATGAGATTTACTGCTGCACTTGGATTTTCCCTCCCTCTCTCTCCCCCTCCTCCCTTAGCTCCCCTACTTGGGGTTTCTTCACAAAGGGTGCTCTTTCACACATACAGCCTTTCTAACATCATGAGTGAAGACAGAAGTGCAGGTTCTGTAACCTATGTTTCAGAATGGGTTATGCACATACCTGTGCCATAGCCTGTCAAATATTCACAGTCATGTCACTGACTTTTTGTGACTCAGTTGTTGCATTGATAAATCCTTTAACAGCTTTGGCCTGCTCTGCAGGACACTTTAAGGTAATTTGCTGAGAAGTTCCACATCAGAGGCAGCTTGTGGGCACTACCCCATCCAATACTTGAAGGGATCAAGCAACACAATGCAGATGGATAGATTAAATTTCAGTTTTTCAATCTGTCAGGAAGTACGAATTACACTGGAGGGTGGGAAGCAATTATCTGCTGTCCATCAGTGTTATTTTGGATCTCCACTTCCCACCTGCATTCGCTCCCAGTCCACTACTTCGTTCAATCCAATTCAAGTCATTCCATCAAAAGCTCAGATTTTTTCTTTGTCCTAAATAGATCTAGGTCACAGAAATTACCTTTTTTCCCCTCAGCAGATGCATACTGAAAAAACAAGTTAAGCTAGTTCACAGTATATTTCATCTGTTGGTTTAACATCTAGGAAGAATGTTTTTTACATCAGTTTTGCAAATGTCAGCTCACTGTAACACACTACATCAGGAAGACTGAATAAAAGCCAACCATATGAGAGGTAGTGACTGCATTTACTCAATACTTTTAGCTCTTTTTAATAGATAAAGAATAGACTGATGAATTATATTGTGTATTCTTATGCCTATAAGGAAATAAATGCAATATCTATACACAATTGAACTGTGGTATTTTTCTACTTTGGGGGAAAAAAAAAGAAAAAAGAAAAAAGACACACTGACAAAACCATCAATAGAAAAGACTGCAAAAGAGGCTGTCTGTCAGCTTTTCTAAAAGCCTCCATTAGACTTCCAACTTCTCAGAAGGAAAATAAGAGAAAAATAGACACAAAGAAGAGATGCAGCCTCTGAAATGGTGAGCAAATGGTCACGTTAGGACTGCAGCTGCTTCTCTCTGCAGGAGGCACAGCCAAGATACCAGAAGAATATTTGGCAAAGATGTTCAATATGGGGAGAAATACATAATGTGTGATCTATGGTGCTACGCTTTCTCCTTGCACAAATCCCATTCCCAGATGGCCTGTAAGATATTAAACTATTGCTTATGTTTGCAGTTCCAGCTGGAGACTGTATATAAACAAAACCACTTCTGTAAGCCTCTTTATTCTTACTTTTAAATAAATCCCTTTAACAATATTAGATATAAATACAAAATACATTCAATTCCAACATTAACTTATCTCTACACAGCAGGGTTATTAAAAAAAATTAAGCAAGAATTTCTTTTGGTCCAGCCTACTAAAAAAACTTTTAAAAATCGGGTTTTATAATGGGTACTAACTGCCCTCTGTGCTTAGAAGCCTCTTCTAAACATCAATGCAAGAATGAAAACAGGAACAAAGATCCAGCGAACACAGGAGATGTCTCAATTTGGAGTAATTTATTAAATATTTGCTTTAACTTTGAAATATACTATGGAAACCTCGTTACTCTAATTGGTTTTTGTTGCTTAATGTTTAATCAAACCATTGCACCTAAAATAGTGTGGGAAAAACGTGTCCCATAAGAGGAATTCCCTAGGTATAACATATATTTGTAATTGTGGGCTCCACATTAAGTTTCCATACCTGTACACAAGGAATAAAAGTGATGTTGGAAGACAGTATTGAGAGCATAGAATAGATCTAGAGATAGCCAAGTATTTTAAAGGAATTAAAAGAAGAATGCTAAAAATATACTTGGGATATCACAACCTAAGTGAATAAGAAAAGTAATACAGCTCACGTTGCTGCCATTGCTTTCCTGTCAGCAGCATAACAGCAGCTAGTGACACAGGCAGCCAGCCACGCATTTGATGGCCACCCACATTGTGGAGAGTGTAGGAGAAGAAGAAAAAAAAAAAGGCTTAGACCATGGAACTAAAGAGCTTTCAAAAAATTATGAATGTTCTACACATTACTTCATGAATGAGCTGATGTATAAGTTTAATTTTAGAGTTCAGCCGGTTTACTGAAAGAAATATCCAAGCCAACATGTAACAATTATTACTCACATTAGAGATCACAGAAACAAGCAAAATTTTAACTGGTATGTTCACCCACAGGCTTCAATTGGAAGTTTATATGCTGACAAACCATTTTGTTAAATGATAACAGGAATATCTATACTTTGAAATATATATTTTTTTTATTTTAATATATTTTTTGCCCAAGGTTTTATGAACTCCACCCCCTTGCCCTCTAAGTAGCAGTGTCCCTGATCAGCAAGTACACCTGTAATGCTAAGTCTACACTAAAGTCAAAGGTCAACAGAAATCATTCCCAAAGGATTTGTTCAGGGTTGAGATCTGATTAAAAAAAGGAAGATCTTTCCTCCCAACTGGAATGAAAAGTCAGTCCTATTAAGCAGAGCCCTGCTTCATAATGCCTGCCGTTACAGATGGCATTATGAAACTCTCAGCTGCATCCCCTAGGCCTTCCAGAGAGCATGATTAACATTTCTGTGTTCCTATCTTTGAAGTTCTTTTCCTTCCAGTAACCCTCTGATCCTGCTTTTACTTTCTGCTTTTCTGAATTCTGGTCTGTTCTCTGTTGCTTTCCTTCATCTCGCCAACTAGAAGACTAATTCAAGGCATGGAATTTCAAACACACAGTACTTCTATGCACACTTATTTGCTGACAGAAGTTCAAAGACTATTCCAGAATTTATTTGTCCCCTTTAATAATACATACATGTGCAAACGAGAGGATGCACAGGGAAAGCTGTACAGTTGCTATGCTAGCTACGAGATACAACCTACTCTATCAACCTGGCATTAGGGGAACAAACAAGGCGATTCCCTGACAAGGGAAGAAATCCAGTGCTGTGCTAAATTGTTCCTCTGTTTCTTCCCATCCCTTTCTGTTACTTCCTCATCCCCCCCCCCCCGCCCCGCCCTTTTCTTTTTTATTTCTGAATGTTAGCATTAACAGTCATTCCTATAGCCCTACAGCTGATACAGCCTTGAGAGCTAGTTTTACAGCTGGGCACTTTTTTTTTTTTTTTTCATGATGGTAGCCTCTCTTGCTTATTTTATTTATGCTGCTGTGAGCCTGGAACAACAGCTGCTGAACACATTAGTATAATAAATCACTATAGCCAGGGTAAATGGATAACAAAGCTTAAAAGACTCTAGGGATTATTCTACAGGTGTTTTTTCTTAAAGCAGTAAGTCAAATGAAGGCCCTCATCAACAGAAGAATCTGAACACTACAAACTGCACTTCGCAGTATAGATACTGTCCATCCACTTTCTTGAGGTTATTTTTAAAGACAAAAGAGTTTGACTTTTAATTTACATGTATAAAAAGCATTAACATAGTTATGTAACCCATGCTTCTGATTGTCTAAATCCAATTCTACAATATATTTACTGCCTGCTGGATATAGATACCACTCCAGGCCACTGACTGTCTCCATTTTACTTATACCTATATCAAACTCTTTTAGCATTTGCTGTACTGCTAAGATGATTGAGATCAAATACTCTAAAAGCTATGACTGCTTTTGCAAGAGCACATTTACTTGCTATTTAAAATGTTCTCATAACTTAATTGCACTCAACAATACATTCCAAGTTCACTTTTTTTTATCCAGACTGCAGCATCTACGGTTCTTTGTCTGAATCTGTATACCTCTCCTGTCAGGCAGGATTTGAGCTGCATACAGCCTACGAACATTCAAGAATCTGAGAATAATGTGGAGCTTCATGCCTAGGCCTTTCTTGTAGCTCCAAGTGCAAGACATGCAATTTCAAATGAACACCAACAAAAAAAAAAACAACACACCACCAACAAAAAAAAAAACAACACACCACC
>VXBL01006104.1:283890-357608 GCA_013400195.1 Aramus guarauna | reverse complement strand
CAAAAAAACCCAAACCCCTCAAAAACACCAAACCCCACAATAAGCCACCTTTCTGAAACATCAAGGCCTTTCAAATTCTTGTTCAGTGATTTCTGTCAACCATTAGGCTGTAGTTTCTCTGTTTTAAGTTTCATTCACAGATAAAGCAAGTTTCAGTAGATGTTTTGCTACATATTTCACTACTGCAGCTTTATAAATATCCCTAGGAAGCAGTGCAGGAGTTATGGACAATGCCAGGATCCCTTGGTTATCATTTCCTCCAGGTTAGTGGCAGTCACTGCTATTGCAGTCACCCACCTCCTGAGTGTCCAGCATCTGCCAGTCCCATCTGCACCCCAGTCTCTTGGCTGGATCAGAGAGCAGAAGCCCGGACACTATTCTCAGCTTCTTTAGGTAATGCCATTGCAGAAGACAAAGTTTAACAGAGACAACGGGCCTCCCCCTGGAGGCACGAGGCACTTGCCAGCAGCTGGAAGGAAACACATCCCCTGCCCATCCCTGCAGACCCCAAAGTAACAGGGAACAGAAAAACCCAGACTAAAACAACACAGAGAAAACCAACAGAATGATAAAAACCCACCTCAAAGCATAAAATCCCATAAAATTAGTGTCAAGCTCCAAGACAGTAACATTCTCAGCAGAGCAGGCAATCCTCTCTTTAATGAGCCCGAGATAAATCTTCCACTTGCAGAGATGGAGGTCAGCACCCTGCCCAAACCCCACAACCTTCCCCACCAGCTTTGATTGCAAACACACAGGTCCCTCTCTGCCCCCAGCAGCCAAATTTCAGACATGCCATTCAAAATCCAGCCTGCTGGCACTGACTTGTTTAGCCCTCAGTGGCCAGAGCATTTCACAGCTGCTGTGGTCCTGCGGTCTTCCCCTTGTGCTGGTTTTGGCCGGGATAGAGTTAATTTTCTTCATAGTAGCTATTATGGGGCTATGCAGTGTTGAAAGCNGGCTGCGTGGTGCTTAGTTGCCGGGTGGAGTTAAACCACCACAGCTCTCTAGCTTTGCTGAATAAATACTTTTGGATTCAGTTCCTTTAGCTGTATTGCTGCCTTTATTTCCTGGAAAGTCACTATCTTTTTCGATCATCTGTCTTAAAACAAATCCCCAAATCAACCCTCCCCCCAAAATACCCTACCAATCTCTAAATCAGGGATGTGCAACACTTGGATGAAACAAAAGCACTTTGTTTTATTAAGTATATAAACATTTCAGTTTAAGCCATCTGAGACGTCTGAAAGGAACCCATATTAGTATAATTATGCTACAAATCACTCATTTGATTAACACAACAACTGATTTTAAAGGGCAGTTCTATTTTGAGGCTGAAAGTAGCAGAACTAGTGGCTGATGATTTACCAATGTCAAAATATCACAGGTAACATGCTACTGATCACAAATAGAGATGGAAAAGTCAAGTGCTCTATTGATCTATGCGAGATCTTACTGCCAGGAGAGTACTGCAGTCACCCTATGCTCAATTCTTAAATACATTGCATAGGTACTGCTTCACTTGGTCTCAGCTGTTTCACCTACACAGGCTGAAGTTAGCCCCCACACCACATACTATTATCCAGAAGAAACAGCAGTTGTCAAACTCTGCTTTAATATGTCCATGAATTTGAGGGGTTTAGTTAATAGTACTTGTAATTAGGATTAAGTATAAAGTCTGCTTTGATAGCTATATCTAATTATAACCAGCATAAAGCACTTCAATAAAGGATAGTGGGTCAAACTGCTTGTGGTTTTGCATTAAATTGTTGGGATTGCCGAGATGCCAGCACTTGCCATAACCTCTAAAGCCAGAGCTATCAGTATTATTCCTAGAATAAAAAGAAGTCAGCTTGATCACTGATCACATATTGGTCATTGCAAAAACATGAAGTAGCAAAGTTGGGTACTGAAGAATTCTTATCTGCCGAGCAGTATTAACTGAGCATAAATCTGCAATAAAACCTTTGGCTGCAGATCCCGGCTACTGGGAAACACAGCCAGCCCAAGAGCACTGAAGGCAGTCCACAGCACGCTCTCCCTGCAGAGAATACAAAGACCATTTCCTCAGCAAAGACCTGCAGCTCTGCTTTCCTTGGGTCACACTGTCCCAGCAGATCATACAGCCATCCAGAGGCAGAGACCTTGTATTTGTGATTGCTGCTCCACGCATAAGGAGGAGCCACGGCTGAGTGTTTATACCATGCACAACTAAGGTGCTTTTACTGTGTATGTCGCACTGCTGTTTGTGATGCACAAAACACAGGCACTGGTTTTCTCCTCTCTCCACTCATATACCAGTGGCTGGAAAGGTCAAGAGAGCCCATCTCATCCTGTGTTGTTCATATTTGCTGGTAATAAAGCTGCATTACTTTTTGGCTGCTTAAATTCTACACACTCAGTTCCATAAACACAGCAACACTCAGTCAGCTTTCACATTAGTAAGTCCACTTGGGGAAATGATACCAGAGATGCTATCGTGCATTACGAAAACCTGTAATATCATCTGACTAATACTCTAGGACTCAATTCTCCTCTCATTGGCATATGCCAGAGGATTTATACTATTAAACCCTGCACACACAACCTAAATATCAGTTACAAATAAGTCAGCAAAAATACTCACGTGAAAGCAGACAATGGAGATATGGAACCACAAGAACCTAATTTGAGGTTCAAAGTATCATTTAAGTCACTCCAAAAAAGTCTCCATCTTGCCACAAATAAAAATATTTCAAATAGAAATGGTTGTGGAAGATTCCCAAAATTTAGCCCATATTAATATGCCTTTTGTTTCATGTTTGCCCTGTTGAGACACTAAAGCCTTTTTAAAATGATGACAGTGATGTTATCTTTAATGTCTATTGAGAGTAGAGCAGCTAATGTATGTAAACAAAACTAGATATATACTTATCCTTATTATAAATGGATTTGGAGTTTGAGTGCAAAAGAAAACAACTATATTCCCTCAACAAATAGATACTTGCTTAATTCCTAGCAAGCCCTAATCTCCACACCAACTCCCAGAGCTCTGCGGAAGAAACTGTGTAAGGCTAAAAGATAAAAAAAAAAATTGATTCCTTGCATTTTCTCCCACATAAAAAGGGAAAATGAGATTCTCACTGTATCATATTATCCGATCCTTTTTAGAAAGTGGAGTGAAATTAAAAATACACAAGCCTACATCCTGGGAGAAGCAGAGGGAATCCTCTTTGAACATCTGTGGGTTTGTGGGTTTTTTTTTATCAGGTAAGAAGTGTGAGAAAGCTATCTGGCTTTTTTGACTAATGAGTCCTCAATGGAAGAACTGAACTTCAGTTCTTGTCCACTGTCAGACCTTGGTCTTCTGTCACCCACAGTCACAACCTGCAGCGTAGCCATTCTTTTAATGTAGGAAAACTCCATTTGAACCTCCCTACACTCAAACTAGCTACTCTAGGACAAACATTTTTAATGCATTCAAGCACATCATGCTCAAGCACATCAACATTCTCTAGAGCACTCTAAGACCACAGACACAACTCCTAGGACTTCTGTTTTTAAGAGTGACATATGCGCCTGACAGATCTCAGTGCCTTGGTATCTCACATTAGGTATTTCTTGCACTTCGAACACACTGAATGTTTCTTATGTTTGCACAGTGTATTCATATTTAGAAATATACGGCACTTCAAATGAACGGTAAAGATATACTAAACCAGAGCCAAGTGCTTTGATGAAAAAAGTCTTTTCAAGTTCAAACAAGATCTACAGATGAGAAATCGCTCTTTTTAAAAATACTTTCTTAAACAGTATTTTTAATTTGATATTCCTGATATAGAAGTTAACTTCTCATTTTATCAACAGAAGAAAAGCCAAAACCAGCAAAGTAAGGCCTACTGAAACTCCCATGTTAGACTCATATAAACGAAACAAATGCCCATCCCCGCTGGATCCTATTATTTCTTCTGAAGACTACAGAAGTATAATAAAACATGAATATAATCTATTCATATTGGCATTTATTTGTCAGGTCAAGGAAAATAGTTTTCCAGATTCAATCTGAAGAGCAGAAGGCAAGAACTATTGGCAAATCAATGTTTATGCGATGCTGGCTGAAAAGAGTTTTTAAAAATAGTATAGAGACATGATCCTCTGAGCAACCCAGTGCTGATAACCCAGGCACAGCCTGAATAAATGGCTTGTAGCCACAATCGTGTTCCACAGCAGAGGAACTCTGCACTCACCCATTAGTGACATGACAGCAAAAGCCATCTTTCTGCACCCTTTCCCAGTAAGCCCACCCTGTGGGATAGCAGCTGTACACCAAAGAGTGACTTTAAGCACCTAAGGCAATGAACAAACTCTTAAAAAATAAAAAAGGCACATAGCTTGAAACTCATATCCCCATGTGTAACAGCCCCACCAGACATCTCTCTCCAACAACAGAAGTCTCATATATGTTGCAGTTCCTACGTTTGACACAAACAGAAGAAGGGTTAACAACCAAGGGATGCCTGTTTCTGCAACTGTGCTGCAGAGGGCTTCCACCCAAGATCCTCACTCCCAGATCCACTCAGGATCCACTTATTTTCCTGTTTCCTCACCTTCATGCTTAGACACCTGAATAAATTTATCAGCTATCTTGTGCTACAGAAGCTACAACATAGTACAGCTTCATTCACATAGTAGCTCCCACTTCTTTAAGAGCAAAATCCTGGATTTTGCTGTTGAAAAGATCTGGTTATTTCATTAAAGCACAAAAGTTGGGCTACAGATCAGTTTAAGACTCCGCAATACACGTTTTTCTGAACTGGAGCTTGTGGGTAAAAGTCAGTGCGTGAAACAACCAACACTATCAAGAAATGCTTAGCAGAGAGAAAGAGGATTGTGTCTTTTCATTTACATTCCCAGTGAATGTGAAAAAACATTTGCTGACAGAGAGCTTCCATTCATTCTGCACAAAAAACCCAAACCAAACAAAAAAAACGGATAGTGCTTGGGTGTTGGGTTTTTCTCCCTCCTCCCTAGAACACAAATGCTTTTTAAAGAATTGACTGATTCCTGTCTTCCCTGAGAAAATCTGGTGTCCTTCAAGGTAACAATCACTAACAGTTTCTTTGAAATAAATGTTACACTCATCATATAAGTCATAATTAAAAGAGAAAATACATCATTCTCCTCTATTAATATTCATAGAGTCAGAATACAGTTCACAACATGTATCTTCCAGTCTAGGTCTGTAGATTGCTAAACTTGACTTTTAATTTGAGGTGCAATAGTTAAATTCTTGTAGAATTGCTATAGATACTTGAAGGTTAAACTAACAGAATTATAATTTACGGGTTTTAGCACATAACCACAACCCAATTGCTGCAGAAATTTGATAAGGCTCTTATCTTTCAAACCAACCACACTATGGGATGTGCAAATCACAAGCTATTATCCTTTAGTTCCCCCTTCTTCTGGGAGAAAGGCCAGAGTGCCTGCGTTCAACATGGGTAAAGGCAGTTCACTATGTCACCACTGTTTCAAATTCCATCTGCAATGGATTCAGCATGCAATATGTTAAAACTAAAGGTCTGGGGCTTTTTTTAATGCACCATGTCCTACTGTGGACAAACCACCTACTTCTGGGGGCAGAAAGGTAGAGGGCACATAAGAGCAAACCCACCTATTCAGTTACTAACAGTCTCCCCTGCCAACCCTCCTCAAGGTGACCTGTTGTAACTCACAGAAGGAGCATCCTAAGCCAGAACAGCCGCTTTCTGTCCTATTTCAAGTTCTTTTCATTCCTCTTCATACTTTGCTGGGCCCATTTCCATCATCTAAGCTGTAGCACTGCACACATGCTCTTACATACAGCAAGTCTGCACTGAAAGTTGGCCTCCACTCAAAAACACTGACTACTCCCCCCAGTTGACTCCATTAGTTTGTAACAAAGTAGTTATGTTGCTTGAGTCTCACATAACATGTTTATCTTGTATATCTGTAGCAATATTTAGCTCATTCACTATTTTGTAACAGCATAATGGCCTAGAAACCATTTCCTCTATTCTCAATACACTGACCTTCATTCATTTCTGCTGAAGAATAAACCAAACACATCATGACTGGAACGTGTTGCATTCTCTGCGGTGAGATAAACAACTGAACATTCAGCGCAAGAGAGATGCAATTAGAACATGTTCAGTTCATTTTTTTCTTTATTAAAAGCATTATCTGTCATGGTATACCCTCAACAGAAAACAGAGTGAATTTTAGTAGCCACCAAAACAAAGAATCCAGCAGAAATATAAAGATACTCAGATGGCAATTATACAATCTGATACTCTAAACTAGCTCTAGTGACCTAAGTACAGAAAAACACTTCCATTCAGCTGTCTATAGGAATCTAATTTACCTCAGCAGCCAAAACATTAATATTCTAATTTACCAGCACCCTAAACGTTAATATACAAATTCTTCTTTCCCTTCTTCATCTATTTACATAGCATCTGCACGTGAAATGCTCCCATGCACTCTGGACAGCATTAATCGTGGCTGCATTTCAGTAATGTCCTTACCAGTTTAACAGCAGACAGTAACCATACTTGTCTTCACTGGCTTAAGCGACTCTTTGTCACCACGACGCTCTTGTAACAAGTAAATACAAATATTTCACTTTTATATATATATAAATACACACACAGAGCTCAGATAGGTTTTCAATGTTGTCTTTAAGTGTCCTTTTAATCCTATGATTAATGGGTCTTCATGATTAATATAAAACAAGACAAACAAGTGCATGTTAATATATTCCAGCTATTGCAATGATACTGTCTGTGTTGCTATACAAAGCCACTTTAGTACTGTGTGTCTCCTTGTACTTTTGCATTATGGAAGCACCTACTCCTTTGTTCGTGGTCTGAATTTCACTCTTCCCCAATCTTTTCCGTTTAGTGCCTCCTTTCCTGTACCTTTGTTTTAAGGACATGAAGCTGACATACCAAAGCCACAACTCAGAGCGTGGGCCAGCCGACAGGGCGATCAAATGAGCACAGACCCAAGGACACGATACAGTACGTGAACTCCAAGATCAGTCATGAAATCAGTAAAGCAGCTTCAACACAGCCTCATGCCAAAACTACCAAGCCCTATTTTGCCCGGTACGTTAGCTCAAGTGCAGTAGTACATTGACATTACTATATTGCTTTCCACTCTGCAGCTAGCCTGGTGTCGGCCAGCTTCTATGTCTTTGTCCAATACTCCAGTACATAGTTAAAAACACACACGTTATTAGCTTCAATTTCACAGCTCATACCAAACATTGACTTGTTAAAGCATCTGGAAGACAAGTAGTGATGTGGCTGAGACAGCGGTAGGGGAAAAAAAAAAAATTGTACTCTCTCTCATGCAGATCTACCACTAATGCTGCAGAATATTTCCTCCTGCAACTCACCATCATCTCTTTTCTTCTCACCACCCTGTCACTGCCGCTGAGACTACTCTTATAAGAGTATTTTATCATGTTTTGCTTTAGAGTTTTTTCCCCATGAAAAATCTCAGCGTAATGGAGCATTCCATCAGGAGGCCCACGGCACACAGCCAGGCCTCTGAAAGGGAGTTTGATGATAGATAAAGGTAATTATAGTGTAACATTTGCCATACTACAATTTAAGGCTATGTCAGCACTTTCCCTCCTTTAAGAGGCTTATAACTCCATGAGAGCCTCTGGCCTGAAACTTGATAAATACATTCAGTGAAAAATAATCTGAAATGTGGAGTCAATGAGATGCCTTGAATTGAAGAGCAGTAATGCCAAAAGTAGTCTTGGAGTGATAGTGGATGGAAGATTAGATACGGGTTGCAAAGAGGTCTGATGGAAACAAATAAGTATCAAAAATAAACCACTTTTCTACTTGTGTATTTTGAAGAACTGCCAGTGGACAAAGTTTTTGGAATATATACTGTAAGTTTCTTGGTAAAATTAAAATTACATTAAGAATGAGTAGTAGGACTGAACAGACATTCCAGAGCTCAGCAATTGCTGAGCAAAAGCTTTACCAATACAACGAAGTATTTTCCTTCCCCAGGGCAGTTTTGCCATTTCCCCCTCCGTGCCCCATCCTACTACTTTACGTAAGCCATTGTAGTTGTACAATTCTCATTTTTCCATGAAAAATCTGCACGTAAGCCCTGATAACACAAGTGCACCTTATGAACAACACTCAAAGCATGTCTGTGCAGTTGGGTACAGGCTACATGAATACAGACCTGGACCCCCCTGGCCCTGTACACAGTGCTAGCCCCAAGCCAGCTCTGGTCCAGGAGTCCTGTAGACACATCAGTCAAGTAATGCACCTGAGCTAGTATTTCACTATGGGAAACCTCAGAGAAAAAAAAAAGCATGAGTCATAGCTTCCTGCAGTTGCCACAGCCTAAGGATGGTTCTGTTTGCTCAAAACAGTTTAATTCCAAGTCCAGAAGTACTGAATGGCAATATCTGTATTTAACTTGGCTGCATTTTTTCCTATGCACACTTCCATAAACAATCCCAAATAGCTGAATTTAAGCATCCTGAACCAGAGCTTTGCCCAGGTTCCAACTCATTCAGCAAAGCAGCTTAACCAGTATGAAGATGCTGATATGCCCCAGTTTCCATCAAAGAAAGGGAAAGGTGATGGGTCAGGATATTACTGAGGAAAACAGACAACCTGAGCTGTAAAAGGTCTTAACAGTGGTGTTTATAGATGGTTTTGATCATGACTTGCAAAGCTGCCACAATGGGCTGTGCTATGTTTTTTAAGTTCCCAAATTCATCTGTTTTACCATCAAGCTTCTACAAATCCTATAGCAACCTCTGGAGCAGGACAGAAGACAGGAGCCATGAAAGCCCGTCTTTCCTCCAGGATGTAATTTCTGTATTGTGCCTCTTATAAGAGCAGCATACAATTTCACCAGTTGCGTTTTCAATGAAAACAAGAGAGGAATGTCATGTAGTCATAAAACACAGTCTTTGACTAGAATCTGTCCTCAATAGGTACAAAACAGATTCTCTCCTTTTCAGAGCAGTATCTCATATAGTGGCAATAATACCACTCAAGTCAGCAAAGTTACACTATTGTGGAATTTTAAAAATTAGAGAACACTACAGTGTTTAGCATTTCTTCTTAAAGTCATCAAACGCAGCAGGAACAGCACCACCTATTCCATAAACCAAAGTGAAAAATCCCATTCTGATAAATCCCATCACCACTTCATAGCCAGAATATACCCCTTACCACCAGTTCACGGATGATAAAAGTCTAAGCACAGTAAACGTGGAGGGTGGGATCTTTGGCAGAACAGAGCAAATGGTCCTAGAGAACTTTTCTGTGCTGTCAAGGGTCCCTTATGAACACTCACATGCTGCCAGCAGACAGAATTATTTCACCAAGAGGATTTGGGAAGTGTAGGGCAATATACAAATTAAATTATATTGGACTGAGGTTGTAAAGGAGAAACCACAGTAGCAGTGATCCTAGTGAGACTATGGAGGAGAGACTTATCTGGCTCTGTGGATTTATAGGAGAAGGAAACCAAGATGACATGGCAATGTTATTAACAGCATTTCAGNGGGGGGGGGGGGGAAGAAGCATAAACTAACTTATCTTGGCCACTGCAGTTTGCAATCACCAAGTAAGAGAAGGATAACTCAAAGTGAGAAAAAAAAGACTGATTCTTTATGAGAAAATATGGACATAATTTTTAATGATCATCTCCACATTCCACTGAGTCTCCACAGAGAAGGTAGTTTTATTAACTTGCTGCATATATAAGAATTATGTCGTAAAGAAAGGTGACACCAAATATACATGTCTAAGGTGGGGAAAAAACTATAGGAAAACTCGCTTAGACTGGAAACAAGAACAAAGTGAGAAGATAATATGGCAGTAAAAAAAGGAACATATTAGCCCAGCTTAAATAGGAAACCAAAATGGTGGAAAAGTTATTTTAAATGAAATTATGACAGTATTAAGAATCAAGTTCCTCTTCAATTTCCTTCTTTCCACTTTGTTTCAGACAGTCTGCAGGTGACTGCAACAGGACTGAAGAATGGAAGTCACCAGTTGCCAAAGGGTCTTGTATTTTACTCTTACAGGGTTAAAAGCAGACAGCACTCAGCTAGTAGTAAAAGAAGGTCCAATTAAAATTCACAGAGCTATTGATCTTCGCCCTGCTCCAGTGAACCCTCCTTCTATTTCTAGCTCATAAACAAGATGACATAGAAAAGAACTATTGATTTTCATATTATATCTTTTTGGATACATTTTCTTAGAATCTTAAAATTACATCAAATGTTCATAAAACAAACAGACTTAATGTGGTCATGTCCGGCACACAGCACAACCCAGTTGCCAAGTGTTATGGATCAGGGGCAGTTAAACCAGGTAGGTTGTTTAGGTTGAACCTATCTCAAACTTCCTACTTGGAAACCAAAACACATCATCCTATATCCACTTGCCTTCTTGTTACATGACAGAACACCAGCTTTTTACTCCAAATTAAGTATATGCTGATCACAACACTCCCAGCTGACTCTTCTTGCAATGTAAGCGAGGCTGAAATTCACTGAACACACCCACTGGCCCTGCAGGGAAGAGCTCCCCATAGAGTGGAGCCTTCGTCCTCTGGGGAGCCTGCAAGGCTGCTGGGGTAACTCCTCACCTCGATCACCTCCTGGTATCGACAACAGGCCCCAACTGCAATACTTTTAGGCAGCAATTAACAATAAAGCTGAGCTGAAGTTTAACATTTGAGTCAAAAAGGCAGTTAAACCACAAGCACTGGAGAAAACAGAAATACCACACTGCCTCTGCGAAGTTTAGGCAACGACCAATTAGAGCCAGGCTGCTCTGGATGAGGTCAAAGACAGACATCTTCTCCAGACGAGTTTCAGGTCACAGCACCCACAGTGGTAATGTCACTATTAGAAGAGGTAGAAATACTCTCCCTTCCCTCCTTATCAGACTTCTGGCATTTTCTGTCAGTCTGAGAATGGTACACTGACTTGCTTGCCTAAAGTAATGAAGCATACCTGTATGGGATAAACGGCATTCACCAGTGAAAATGCAAGAGCTGAGGTTCAGACCGTAGGCATTAAAACTGCTATTTTTATTACTGCCCTCTCAGTTGAGTAACTCACTACATAAACTGAGGAGCCAAAAGTCAGTAACTGTGTAAAAAAAGCTGGCTTTCTTATCTACTTATACCCTGATGCAAAACTGGTCATGCTCAGAACTCGCCTAAGTGAGTCACCATATATGCAAGCATTTCTAAAATAGGATAAGTGATAAGCTCAAGTATCACATGCCTTTCCTCAAACTAAATTTTGAATAAGGGCAACATATTGGTAATATTAAGGGTAGCTAAGACAGCAAATAGCACCACAGGCACCTTACAGGGACTGTAACTAATGTCTTACTTGCAGGAATAAAAAGTAGAAAAATATCTTATTTGAGGAATCCTTTTATCTGCAAATTGCTTTGTTCTTATAAAAAAGAAAAAAAAACAAACAAGTAATGACAGAATACTCCAGCAGAATTATTTTGTGATCTCCTCTTTTTAAACAAAGACCACTTCAAAACACTCATTTGCTTCAGGGATTTGTTTAAGCAGAACAGATTCATAAACATTTTCTTTTCAAGATAGAGGCTAAGTTGTGGGCTGTTTCAATTCCCATTTCATAGTCATCTTACTCCATATCATTTAAATAACCACAGAATTTGCCTATAAACAAATGAGAAAAAGACTCCTAAATCTTTGCTTTCTGCTGTAGTAGTGACTTACCTAGTAGGCAGTATACAGCCTCTCTGTTTCCTGTCACCAAAATGGAGTTAGAAGGGATGTCCTTACTGACAGGTAGCCTTGAAGACTTCTGACAGTGGAGAGCCCCCACCTTCCCAAGCACTCTGGCCTTCTGGTGTCTTACTGCTAGAAAGTTCTCAAGCCCCACCTTGCATCTTGCTGAAATCTGGCCTTTTTACTTTTTGTTCTAACCACTACAGATACGTGGAACAAAGGAGACTGTTCCGCTTTCAAAATGCATCCTTTCTCCACCCAACCACTCCACCATCTTCTGTCTTCATTTCTCTGGACAGCTTTTCTCATCAGTCACACTCTCAACTCATCTGTTCAACCACTCTACAGACTTGCCAGCTGGGTCATACACCAAAAACTGTACCTAGCTGTAGTTTTTTCATGAGTATTTCCAGGTTGCCACTGCTGGTTTTGGCAAATCTTACATGGGATGTCAAAAGCTTTACTACAGTTACCGTCCCTGCTTCTCCTGTAAGAAAGTCCTATTTTTCCTGCTTAGAAGGAGTTTACCGAGAACAAATTCTGACAGTGTGGGCTACTACTTATCGCGTCATCAATAGCGACAAAGAGATTAATTCTTCCACGTTAAGCAGTCATATTGTAGGGGTTTTTCCCCCCTTTAGAAAGAATGATATTACACTTGCTTTTTCCTGTTACCACATCTGACCACCACATTTTCTCCTAAGTAACTGCTAACAGTCTGAATCAACAGTGAGAAATGAAAGCAGTAACTCTAAAAAAAGTTTTATTGCAACAGTAGAAAGCCACAATGCAAGTTCCTTCATTTCACTTTGTTCTCCACGTATCCCACTCAACACAAGAGCAATAAGAAGATGCAAGACCTGTGCATTGGCAAAACCAGTTTAATGACCTCAACTAAGATGGAGAACACTAACCACAGATCTTACTTTTACAAGTTTCTGATTATAAATGTACATTAACTGACATCAGAAGGGCAGCTCCTAGTACGTGATCAGCTTAGGATGGCTGCATTTCCCTGCAAGAAAAACCAAAACACAAATAACCAAAAAATTATAAACTATTAAAGTCTTACTTCAGGTCAAACCATTCAATACCATTTATATTCCAAACTGGTGCCATCTGTCAGGACCCCGGCTTGTGAATGGGCCATACAATGTTGCAAACACAATCAACAACAACTATTCTTTCTTCTAACTGCTCACAGCTGAGGTTGCGTTAAGGGACAAAAGGAGAGTAAGTTGTGAGAATATGGTAAAAGTGGAAAAAACCCTATTTTTCAAGTCATAAAAGGCCTGACTCTACAGAATGCCAGGTGCTGCTAAGAAAGCAGAAAATGTATAATAGCTGCTATTAAGTTCTGTCAGTTGAAAAGTACACGCTGTTTACACAGACATCCTGTAATTTCATGTTGCAACTTTCAGGCTCTATTTTGATCCATAGTTTATACTTTCTTCAGACTGAAACTTTGAAACATATTTCAGTTAAAAAAGTCACCAACCTTTTCTAGCATGCAAACTTTCAACAGCAAACGTTCCAACAGAAGAACAACATAGTCATTGGTCATTTCATCAATTTAGTTTTTGCTGGTTTCTCTTATAATCATCAATACATAAGTAACAACTGTGTCTTATGGGACGAATGGGAGCTTTTCTAGCTTTTTCAGACTAGAAAAAGTAGCTTGACCTAACACGAAGAAAAAAGGCAAAATCTCAGCCCAGTAATTCAGTGAGAAATCTCTAACTGATTGCAGAGTGACAGTCAAAGTTTGATTGTAAAACTGAACGAGGCACTAGAGCTGTGATAGATCAGATGTGGACTAAACCTTGCATAGGTAGGAAGCCTACACCCTCCAACAATATGTGAAGAAAGACTGCACACTATATGAAGTCAACTGCATTTCAACTTTTTTTCCCTCTTTCAGTAACCAAGGAATGAATTACAGTGATGGCTTTAAAACATTCACCATCACTTTATTCAAGACATAACAAAAAGAAAAAAAAAAAAAAAAAAGAAAAAAATCAGTATTTTAGTTGCCAAAGACTAGGCCTGTTAACAGCATCATTGAGAAACACACCTTAGGGGTTCAGAGCCCACTCCCCTTTGTGGATGAAACCCAAGGTGCCATTTCCTGCCTCTTTGGTAGTGCTAGGACATTTCCCAGCAGGAAGGCTTGTTCTGCAGATTATGGGGGAGCACATCCTGTTGTCCTGTTTTCCTCTAAGACTGGTTACAGCATATGTTGTTACAGCTGCTGTGTGAGCCTCAAGACTGTAACAGGTAACATTGATAGATCAACTCATTTTCACACAGTGCAATACTACAAAAGAATTTAGCCATTACTGTGTTTGTTGTTCATAACCAGCCTTTACCTACATTCCCATTTTGCACCCATCACCTTCAGATCTAAAGGTGCTTTTTTCCCCTGGCACAGTTTGTACCCAAACAGGAAAGAATCACAGCACAGACTGCAAGGATTAATCTCCAGAGACAAGTACCACCCTTTTCGGTCTTCAATATTTCTCTAACAAACTATTTCATATGGAATTCAAGACTTCATTCTCTTTCAAATACAGATTTCTTGGACCATTCCCCCTTAAAGAGAAGAAATAGAATACTGTAACACATACTTTGAAAATACCAAAGTGAAGATTGCTGGTGTATAAAGCAAATAAGTATAACATCACTATACAGCTAGTATCTGCTACATTCAGCAAAAAAGGAGCTATTAAAAACTACACATGCAGTAAGATTCAGTAAATACTGAGAATATAAGGTACACATCTGATTTTACAAATCACAACTACAGTCTCATCTAGTATAAGCTGGCACAGCTCAGCTGGCATCCAAACCACTCTACATTTCAACTGAAATGTAACGGCATGATACAAATACAGAAAGTAACAGTAATAGCAATGCTCAGATATTGCCAGGGCTTATCCTTTCTACTCCCTTAGATACACATCTCACCTTCTCTAGGCACTCTCTAAAGATAAGCATAAAAATATGTCACCTTTCCCATTCCAACTATGCAGCTTGAAAGAGAAAAAATTAGGATGGCATGCAGCACAACTTGCATAAAACTTATGTTTCACTGCGTGATCCAGACTTGTCAGATGTGAAAGACCAGTGCCACCATCTGGTGCCTGCTAAGTCTTGGATCTTTCTTTCTAGTCAGAAAGGAATTCATACTTTGTCTAATTCAATACATAAAAGAGGAGGAGAGGAAGATAAGCAATTCTGAAAAACAGAGCAGAAGGCTGAAAAAACCTTCAATGCAGCTGTTGCAAAAGGAGCCCAATATGTTAGAATGAGCAAAAAAGAAATATTGGAAGCTGAGAGGGATTAAGTAAAATAAGCAAGCAAGGTCTTGTCTAAGAAAAAAAAGGGTAAGTCTTTTTTTCTGTGTTTTTTCTAAACACAGGCCATGATTCAACTCATATCCGTAAACTCAGCCTTCACTAGTTATGAACTTCTAAAAAAGGAAAAAAAACCCGAAACCACCCACACCAAAACCACAAACCTCACAAGGAAGCTGGGAATCATCCAAGCAGTGTTAACTATTTCCATAAACTTCACAGAGAAAAAAAAAAAACAAAACAAAACAACAATTCAGAATTCCTTAATTTTCTTCAGTTATTACTCTAAGAAAACCAAGTCACTTCCTGGCACAACTCAATTTAAGAATCCCTCTTAAGAATCAGATAAGCATTTTTAAACAGATTTGCATGTCTTTTAATTGATTTTACACTGTATTTGGGTATGTTTGGGAACCCTCTGGAACAATCCCACCTGTACCATTGTCGAGGTCAGGGAAAATGGCAGCAATGTTCATTAATATTTCCTCCCTCACTTCTTAGAGTGGAATCCTAACTGCAAGCTACTTCATTTCTGTGCTTTTATGGGGGTCAGGTTAGCGTTCTTAATCACATCAGCAGTGAGAGCCCATCACAGCCATAGCATACAACAGCACGGGCAGAAAATCCTCCCCAGGGCAGTGCACCTCCATGAAGGAGCTCTGCTGACACAAACACAGTGAGAAAGCCTCCGTGACCCACCCATGCACAAGGATAAGAAGCAGTTTGTGACAAACGGGAGACTAAAAAGCAAAAAGGAGAGGAAAGTAGTTAGCACCACAGCACTGACCTGTGTGCAGCGCGGCTAAGGTAGGGCCTGGGTGTGAAGTGCCTGGAAAGCAAGGAAAGTACAAAGGGAGGGCGTGTAGGACTTGGTCCTGGCCTCTGCTCAATCAAGGTCTGACACCACACTCCAAACCTCATTACTTTTTATTAAAGTGCTAGTCTGGCTCATACCATGTGGACATAACAGAAACTCAGCAATAAAAGTGAAGGTAAACAGTAAAGCTCTCTGCAAGAGCAGTGTGCAGGGAGCATCATGCTGCACGGCTCAGAGCAGCCCTGTGCAGTCCCTGGCACACACAGCCACGCTGCAGCCGCACACATGGCCTTGCTAATCCCAGCACCGAGCTGCACCAGGACGTTTCAGACTGCTTTCACTCTGTTCCCAGTCTGGTTGGCTCCGCTGCCTAGACACACAGCCCCCAAAACACACTTCTTGAAATTATGCAGAGATGTCCCAATTCCTCCTTACACAGATCCCCTACTTCCATCCTCAACACGCCCTTTCCCTCTTCTGCCTTCAGCGGCTCACCCTGCCAAAACTGCTGTAAAGGATACAGCAAGTACCTGAGGTGTTGCTCAGTTAAAAACAGAAAAAGTCTAATTCTTCACAGGTGATTAATGGAAGTTGTGAATTGAGTAGTGGACATCGGTGATGTAGCAGATGAGGCAAAACTGAGAAGATACATATGCACAGCCAATTCTATTTGACTGCTTAGACTCAAACTTGAGGCACCTTAACGTTCAGAGCACAGACATGTTCACTTTTCCATCTTTCCTTGAAGCGGTAACTGCTCGAGTTGCAGCCTTCAGAGCCCCTCAGCATGACATGCATCTCTTCCTATATAAAAAGGCCTCCAACTTCCACAGATGCACCCCCTATCCAATTAACAAACTGTTTGTTTGCAAAGCCATCGATCCACAGGACCTCCTTACGGTTGTGGGTTTTGTCATTCTGACTGTCCTCTTCAAATTCTCTCCCAGAGGCCGCCTAAAACATACTGTCAGAAAGCAATAAGGATGAATTACTGGGTGCACGTTGCCAATACAACTTTGCATTAATTATTAATAATAATGGCAAAATATTCCCCATATTCATAACTTTTTAAATTACTAATTTAGGCACACATTAGTCTGAAGATTATAATACACACAGAAGCCTGCACGCGTAGCACTTAATCACTCCTTGAAAGTTAAGGCATCTGTGCCACAAAGATTACAAGAGCAACACCTAAACTTCAACAAGTTGATAGCTAAGTAGCACAATTAATCAGTATTCTTATCAGAACAGTTTGATTCATCTTTGTCATCTCTGCCTAGCGGTGTCATTTAATTGCTTTCCACTGCTAGCTTCTCATTGGACCAGCTTCATTAAAAGAATGGTTTATGTAAGCAGCTTTCTAAAACAGTAATTTTTACAAAGCCTGGAGTTAGACAATAATAAATGAAGATTCACATATATCATACATGCTGCAATTGCTATGTCAGAGTAACAATGTATAATTTTAATCCAGGGGAATACAGTATTTATTAATATGCACATTTGAAAGGTAGAAGTAAGCAGTATTTTTGACATCATCTGCTAGTAGGTGTGGGTATTCTCAAATACACCTGGTGAAAATCTAACCTACTGTTAAAGTAGATGCAAACATTCAGTGTCTACCAAAGTTAAATCTGAAGCCTAATGGAGTGACCCGTGGATTTTTCCCCTCCCAACAGAGCAAGAGCTCTGTCATATATCAGC
Source organism: Aramus guarauna (assembly GCA_013400195.1). NCBI lineage: Eukaryota > Metazoa > Chordata > Aves > Gruiformes > Aramidae > Aramus > Aramus guarauna. The sequence goes on along the minus strand of VXBL01006104.1, from coordinate 339,926 downwards.
TGGTAGGAAAGCTTGTTCTGTAAGACAGCAGCAAAAGGCAAACAATTCTAAGTCCCTACTAAACAATACATATTTTATAAAAATCTGATTATTTTTTTTTCTTCTCCCCCAAACCAGAAAATACTATCTTCTTTTTAAACATTAGGACATTCAGGGTTTTGCCATTTCAGAGGCAAGGTTAGACAAGTCACAGGTCCGTAACATCATAGACCTACATTATGATTTTCATCACAATACATGGAAGAATTTTTTGTTTATTATTTTTTTTACAGTCAGAAGAATCATTCACTGGAACAACCTCCCCAGGGATGTGGCAGAGACACCATCACTGGCAGTCTTCAAGACACAACTGGACAGGGAGCTAGACAATCTCATTCAGACTCCCTTTCCCACAAAAGGCTGGAGCAGATAACATTTCAAGGTCCCTTCCAACCTGGGCTGTTCTGTGATGAGTCTATGATTTCTGGCCCAGCATTCAAGAGCCAAAAGTCTTTCCCCCCCTCAACTATCTTAATAAGACGACACTTTCCCTGGTGTCTGGCCAAGTCTTTATTGCAGTAACTCCAGTGCATTACTTCTTGTCCCTAGACAAGGGGAGCAGAGCAGATTGCTGCTCCACAGATCTCTCTTGCATCTAAAAGCAGATGTTGTCTCCATACATCCTCCTTTATTTTTGTAAGCCTATGCAAACACAGCTCTTTCAAGCCCTCCAACATCACACTTCATTTACCTCTGATCACTCCTGACCTTCCTCCAAGCTATTTCTGCCTGGTTTGCAACCTGCTGTAAGACTGGAGCCCAAACTAGCTGCAATACTCCAAGCTGCACCTGGCAGCTCAACAAGCGGAGTGGGAGGATGACTCCTTTCTTATAGACAAATAAATCTCCCTCATACATCCTAGCAGTATTAATTTTTCTCACAACAGCTTGGTATTGAGGTAGAAGTGAACAGAGCATCGTAATTCCCAGCATTCTCTTCTGAAGGGCTGTTCTGTACCCCGTGTCTGCATAGAGGTTCTTAAGCTTCCACCTGTTGAAGTGCTGAATCTGCTGCACCAGTAAAATTGCACGCTTTCTGTAATTCACAGAGTTACTTGGGAATTCTGCTCCCTCCGAGTCTGATATTATGTGGTACTTTGATAAGTGTGCTCTCTATTCCTTTATTCATGTCAGTCACACAAAAAAATACTGAGCAGTACCAGCCCCAGGAAAGACTGCTGAGGAATTCGTCAGTCCACCCATCCTCTTTTACAGTTGGCCGCTTACAACTAGTCCCCGAATATGGTTTTCCAGGCACTCACCCTCCACCAGTAGCTGTTCTTACTAACAAAGCCCTCTCACAAAACATGAAACACAGCAGGGAGCCTCTGATTTCTCCTTATGTACAATGGCAGATCTGCTGGAGCTGCCTCTATTACTGCCAGTTTAAGTCTGTGCCAATAGCCCGTGGTGCAGTTTACCTGCACAATGTTAAGGAGTGGAAGAAATGCAGCAGTCTGGTAAGAGCCCACTCCATCTCCACCAGGCAGAACACTTTTACAGCTTCAGTAATTGATTGCCTTTGCAACAATCACACACCGCCAGCTTCATTTTTCAGAAAAAAAACATCAGATTGGAGCAGATGGGAACTGATCAAAACAGATTGCACAGAGCAGCCACAGTCTAATGGTGAATTGGGAATACTGAGCAAATATAAGAAGCCTGTGTGCCTCGTGTCTGAATTGGAAACAGAGCTCTTTCATCGCAGCTTTGAAGTGCTGGTGTAAATGCTCTTATATCTGTTCTGACAGCTAATGGCAAACTATCACCTATGCAATAGCTTTACTTGCTGGGTGAATGCTTCAGTTATGACCAGGGCTACAGATTTGCACAAAGCAGGAAAGTTGTACAGAGATGGGTGCAGACTTCTTTGCTCACAGAAAGCAAAGAAATGCAAACATAAAGGGTCTCCTCAAGCCACGGCTGCTCCAGGAGCCCACAGCTCATCCCTCGCATGGTCATCAACACTGCACTCCTACGAAGTCAATCATGCCATTCCACCCATAACCATCTTTTGATGAACATGGAATTAATTTTCCACTTGGGAGCAGATGATATAGAAAGCAGTTTCAGTATAGAGAAATTAAATATTCATCTTTCCATGTCAATTAAAATATTCTGACACACACATGACCGACCCATGCTCTTCCCAAGAGGATTGATTTAGGTGCTAAAGCAAATACAGGCCTAGAGGCAGCCTCCCCTCAGTCCTTCCCATGGGTTTCCTGTGCTTTCTTCAAGCCAGTGCGCAAAAAACGTCTCAGGTACTATCTCATTATGAAAAGCAAGCTTCCACTCATATGAAATCTATTTTTATTGTTCTACTGACTTGTTTGTTTGATGCCTTTCATTTGCACTATGAGCGCCTCTGCCAAGTATGCAATATAGCTTGTTAACAGAAAACTTGAGGCTAAACCAAGCTCCGCTGAACTGGTTTTTCTTACGCTGTTGCTGTTTCTATTCTCATTTCTTTGTCATGCTTCCAGTCACTCCAATCACCTAGTAGGAACTAGGAGGAATATTAAATATCATTTGGGAATGGTGACTCTTACAGAAGGCCAGATGGTAGCTCTTGGTGTCAGTGCATACATCAAGGTTTACTTCTACTCTAATTATTTATTTGGACCTACTGAATTAATACAAACATCTGCCAGGCAAATAATCCTGGGAAACTACTGGTTCTGTAGGACATTACTTGTCTTCTTACAATGAGCAGTGAAAATCCCCATGACACGTTGAAGATTAGTAAGGGCTACCTACAAACCCACCTACCCAAAGCCTACAGATGCTGCTATCTTTCACATGCTGCAGGGACTGAGACCTCCCAGATCCTTGCCAACACTTCCAGGCAAGCTCTAGTACTATCTTCCCTTGCCACCACAGGGCAGATGGTAGCACAGGATCTCCCCATGCTGCAGGCGAATGTTTTCAGAGGATTTCCAGCACCCAGAAGCCACCAGGTCTCCTTGTGGGAACACCTGTCTCAAAACTGGCCCAGAGACCTCCCTCCCAGCAGGGACTAGAGAGAGGCGGCTATTTTAGCTGCACATCCATCCTGGTGGGCACAGTGCGGATACAGCCAGAGCCACCCCTGCTCTCTGGGCACAGGAGCAGAATAGGCTCCCACAGCAGTACTGCTGCTACAGCAGAGAGCTGCAGAGCCTGTGCTCACAGCGCAGAACTGCGAGGCTGTGCACAAGAAGCGTTACCTGTCCCTCAGCTAGTTTTGTCTTTGAAGATGAGAACCTTTATATAAAAAGGTAAAAGAAAACCCTCACAATTTGTTTGTTTTGTTTCCAGGGCATGCTATTAAAAAAGGTACAGCGATACCTCAAACTGAATGTTTGAATCCAAACATGTTCAAAGAACTAGGCTAACAGCACTTTTTTCATTCTTTTTCATTTAAATTGAACAAAATGGTTTGCTGCATACATGCTGTTCACTTCAAAAGACCATTCTTAATCCATTAATAAATAGCAGCCTAAAAGGAATCATACACAAGTAAATTTTTAATGCATTAGCCAAAACAGCAACCAGCAGATGGGCAGGACTGAATTAACTGTGAATCCTTCCCACTGGTATCTTTGCAAAGTGTGAAAATTAATAGCAGAAAGGAAAAGTACTATTAGAAGGCAAAAAGTTTTTCAGGGTATTTTTGTTTTGAATGAATTAAATAGGTTGTGCTGCACTCCAAGTTAGGTGGTCTAAAATATTAATTTTTTTTTAAAATCACATTGCAGCTGTACAATTAAAAAAATCAGACCATATTTGTAGCTATCCATTACATCAAAATGGTAATGATGATATCAAAATGGTAACGTAATAGAAGAAAAAAAAATCTGTATCTTCACATATTCTCTCTGGTTTCGGTGACTTTCTAGTAGATTTCAACTTGACTATTCTGCATATCATACCACATTATAAGCTGAAGTAAAGTATCTGTATAAAGACTGGTTTAGCACATTCATATATTGTTAATTACCTGGAAATGTGTTTTCCACTTTGGTAAAACTCCTCCCAACACATCCTGGGCTCTGACAGCTTTTTGCACTGCCTTCATTGTCTCCAGTCACCCATGCAATCAGCAGTTCCCTCAGGAAGGCCGGGGAAGGCTCCCCCTGAGGAAGGCCGGGGAAGGCTCCCCCTGAGGAAGGCCGGGGAAGGCTCCCCCTGAGGAAGGCCGGGGAAGGCTCCCCCTGAGGAAGGCCGGGGAAGGCTCCCCCTGAGGAAGGCCGGGGAAGGCTCCCCCTGAGGAAGGCCGGGGAAGGCTCCCCCTGAGGAAGGCCGGGGAAGGCTCCCCCTGAGGAAGGCCGGGGAAGGCTCCCCCTGAGGAAGGCCGGGGAAGGCTCCCCCTGAGGAAGGCCGGGGAAGGCTCCCCCTGAGGAAGGCCGGGGAAGGCTCCCCCTGAGGAAGGCCGGGGAAGGCTCCCCCTGAGGAAGGCCGGGGAAGGCTCCCCCTGAGGAAGGCCGGGGAAGGCTCCCCCTGAGGAAGGCCGGGGAAGGCTCCCCCTGAGGAAGGCCGGGGAAGGCTCCCCCTGAGGAAGGCCGGGGAAGGCTCCCCCTGAGGAAGGCCGGGGAAGGCTCCCCCTGAGGAAGGCCGGGGAAGGCTCCCCCTGAGGAAGGCCGGGGAAGGCTCCCCCTCAGGAAGGCAACTGCCTGCAGGAAAACTTCTTCCTTCTCTGCACCTTAGCATATATATTCACAAGAAGCTCATTAACTTTCCAGCACAGAGCAGCTTCTATCCTAATCATCAATAGCCCTGACCATTAAGTCTATTTTGACAGCTACCAAACTCCATCCTCTGAAGTGTAATTGTAACAGTTCTGGAAGGACTCCTTCTAATTCCTTGTTCTGAATTACCAGCTTTCCAAGAGATACTGTTTACTCATGAATCCTTATCCTTAAGAAAGCAAGTCTGAGATGTGACCCCTCATCCTCTGAGTTTTGAGAACTATGGTAACCTTCAGCAAGTTTGGTGTTTGCAACAAAGGCAACTCCATTACCCTTGTTTCTGTTATGAAAGTATCACAAATCTACCATACCCCATCCCACATGTCATGCTCTGATTTAAGGCAAAAAACCCATCACCCCCTTACTAGGTACAGAATCCACTGAGACACTGCTGTACATGTTCAAAAGGCTGCGAACATCAGTTCAACTCTTAATGTTCATTCAAAGGACAAAAAAAAAAGGGAAGCTTGTGAGTTAGAAGAGGAATAGGAAACAAAACAAATCAGCATGTCACCACTCAGCTCAACCCTCCTCAAGTACTGTGCATAGATCCAGCCTCTCTTTCTGAAAATAAATGTACTGTATATTTAGGAATGTAGAAAAGTAAAAGTGGGTGATTGGAGATACTTCTGTGCAAGGGACAATTAGGCAGGTAAAGGCTGTCATCTGGAAGAATCATGACAAAGCAGCACTGTAACCAGGAGTGACAACAGAAGTGACATAGAAGATGAATAAGGAATGACTATTAATTGTTTCACATTATATATAAGAAAAAGGACACAACAAATTAAGTCATCTGATGGTAGAGTCAAGAAATAAAAAGATTTCACAAAAGTGACTGGACTGGGGAACTCAATGCTCCGGTTGCTGCAGATGCTAACAGTTAAATCGGGTCAAGTAAACAATCAGTCAAATGAACAGATTTAAAAAAAAAAATCCATTTAGCCCTAAGTGCAAAGCTGCTGTCACCTGTACCTGAAGACATCTCTGAACTATTCCAAGAAACAGGTAGTTTTCTGAAGCATCATTCCTACTCATTTTCTCTGTTTCCCCAGGCACCTGCTCCCAGCCACTGCCAGACAGAACCACTCTTCAGTCTTTGGGACAGGTGTTCTTAAAGTAGTATCTAACCAAACCTGAAGTGAGTGCTGATGCAATGGCACTGATGCCCGTGAGCCTTGTGATCCACGTACCAGAAAGATTCTGCCTTTGTGTTCGGATGCTCCCTTTTCACACTAAAATTGGGATTATTTTTTTTTTACTCTTTTCCTGTACCACAGTAACAAGACCTCCCTTATCCTTCAAGCCTGGATACACAAAGGGGTTTCTCATTTGCACCAGAGCAGCTTCCATTACACTCCAAGAGGCGCAAGGATCTATATATGCCTTCCTCTAGGAAAGGGCCACAGCAAGGTGGGATGGCTCAGTGGCAGCAGCCACCCTCCCACCAGAGGCAGCTGTCCCACACCATCCTGCTGCTAAGCAGGGGGAAACCACGACCACCCCATAAGCAGCTTCAGAGGGCTCAGCCCCATTAAGCAGCAGAGGTGCCAGGCAAGTCCAGCTGCCAGGCCTGGCAGCAGGACAAGGAGCACTCCTATTGTGCATGGGGGACAATACTATTTGAGAGGGCTGCAGGTGCTGCTAAATAAAATGCATCTTGACACCAAGAATTTATCCTTTATACCCCTGGGAAAACATTGCACCAGAGCTATGTCCTATTTAACTAGGAAAAATGCAGCAGCTTTCACCTTAACCCTTAATGACCTTCAATGTAGAGAAGGAACAGAAACCTTAATTAATTTAATTACCAAAGATGAGCTTTTTTTTTTTTCCCCTCCAAGCAGACACGGAGGGTCTGTCGTAAAACTGCAGTGAACCCTTGTCCCTTTTGGCAAAGCCTTCACTGGGCTCTTGCTTCCTCCTGCTCCTTCTAAGGACTTCACTGACGCAAAACTGTCTCCTCCATGATTTGCCATGCTGGAGCCCGGTCACTCCCACCCCAGGCCTGACACAGCCAACCCGTAGCACTTCCCTGCGTCAGGGCTGGAGCTGCTGGTGCCCTACAAGGGGCCGCAGGAACCCCCCTTCTGCCATTCTGCATGAGACTTGGTTTTGCTTCAGGCAGGCAACTGCATCTGATATATTTTCTTTTTCACAGAATAATTAATATGTTAATCTAGCCAAAATCTTACTGTACATACAAAAGCTGTTTGACTGTCACCAATTATATTTATTTCTCCTCCAACCCAATAAGCAAAGTACCTAGCCTCTATTCTTTGTGATCATTATTTGAACTGCATTCAGTTTCAATATAGCTTGAATTTAATTTAGATTTTGCCTAACTGATTTTTATTCTATTATCTTTTGTTCTCTGGGCAAGTATATATTTAATCTTGAAAGTAAAATTGTTATAATTAAATCTGTGTTTTTAAAGGTAATATAAATTAGAGGCTAGAGATGAAGTAGTATGTAGTAGCTTGTACGGAATTATATAGATGGAATAACAACTCACTCGTACGAGCAGTGCAGCCATGACAGATATTAGTTGTTACCAAAAAAGGTATGTGTTATTCAGATTTTAGCACCCACTGAAGTACTACATGATGCTTAAATACATTACAAAAGCCTCTACAGAAATAAAAGTTGTTAAAGACTCATTCAGAAATGTCAGCTTTTCAACTCAAACTGAAGAAACATGGGCAGTTTTGAGAGCTCATCTCCCTGCCTAAATCCCCAAGATGATGGCCAAGGTAGTGCCTATCACATGAAGGCAGAGAAAATCCTTTAGCCTCTTTTTACCTCACTGTGACGCATAAACAAGTTTAATAAACAAAAAAAGATGGGTTCAGGGAGGGCGGACAGAAATCACAATAAAATTATCATGACACAGAATTGCCTGCACATCTTGTGTATGAGGCATCAGGTCTTAACAGCTTAGGTTTGCTCTGGAACCCAAAAGGCCACTTTTTACTTTGAAAATCTGCACCTACTTATCTCCTAGATACACTTACGTGAAGATCTTTGCAGCATAAGATTATGAACAAATGCCCAATAGATTCACTTCCCCTTTTTAATACAAATTATGTTTACATTTCTAATTCCTTCTTGTATTCTTGACAAGCCAAAGAGAATGAGACAAGTGCATGGAGGCCCTGGAGTACAATGGCAGGCAATTTAGCTTCTGAAATGCACAAATCTTATGGTATTCACACATGTTTTCCTATATATAGCCTATGTGAATTTCATGTGATTTGTGTATTTCACAAGTTAAATTATGTCCCTAATTGGTACTTCATAATAAAATGCTTGAAGCAGACCAGGCTGTTCTGATATGCAAGCACTTTTAGATTTAAATTAAGTTAGAGATTGATTTCCATTTCAAAAGTAGTTTTAGAATTTAACAAGGAAATACGGGGGACACAAGAGATGGGAATACAAACTGTTTGATCAGACAGTTGACACTTAGACAGAAGTACTGCATATGTGAAAGTATTTTTCATTTGTGTTATTGTCCACTTGGTTTAAGGGAAAATACTAGATGGACATTTTACACAACTCTGCTATCTGAGCACATCAGAGATCCTTCCACAAAAGGAAAACCTGCCTATTAAAAAAAAAAACCAACCCACAAGTACTCTTTTTATTAAAGACTACTAGTGCTTTTTTGCTAGGTACTGGAATAAGGCCCCAAGCTGTTTTTCTTCAGGTGATAATTGTAATGTCCACTTCTGTTATTTCTTTGGATATTTTAAACTGGTGGTGGAGTTTCTTTTTCTGCTATTTTATTTAGCTCTGATCCTTATTTTATAACCTAAAGCTGTAATTTTTCTAACCATGCGGAAAAGTTTTTAAAAGTTACAAAATATAGAACATAAGGTGGTTTCACAACTGCTTTGTAGAACATATTGTAATAACAGAAAGATTAAGAAATAATGTAACTCCAAAATTAAATTGGAAGGCCATTGTCATTAGGCAGGGAAATCTCCCTTTTAATTTATACTTGTATAAATACCATAACACAGTTGCTCTGTTCCCAAATAAAGAACATGTTAGACCCACAAACTCAGCATAAGAGTCAAGCTGGGTTTCTTTTATTTTTAAGCTCAAGTAGTTCCTAAAAATACTGAAGAAAATTTAAGGCATATTACATCTAATACTGCTGAGAACAAAAAGGCTTAAAAAGGGAAGAGTGAAGAATGATTGGCCTATCTTGTTCCATTCTGGAAGAATAATAAGAAAAAAGTCAGCAAGGTTAACTTTTTGCAGAAGAAAATGTTTTATTAGTAAATAAACCACCTGCCTTCAGATTCTGCCTGCCACAGGAAGGTTGCAGTGGCCATTTCTTCCAAGGCCTTTTCCAGTATAGAGGTTTACAATTACTGATCTTTTCTGTCCCCTCCATTCTTCTCGGGAAGATCTCATTTCTTTTCATTTATACGACTTTGCTCTGAGCTGCTGCTGCCTCCACCACTATCTCTAACCTAAGCTCAAGAATTTTTCACTCTGTAAGGTATCTCTGATGAAAGCTACAAAAGGCAGAAGTGTGTTTGCTAGGGAAATACCACAAATTCAAGCTTGTCTGACCTCCGCTTACTAGCTGTGTAAGAGCAATACCTCTCAGCTGAGACACATCTGGATTAAAAAGATAGGAAGGAAGGACAGACCTGCCTAGGATAAGATTACAGAGACTAAAGGATCTGTGGTATAATACAAAGCAAATTCAATTTAATAAAACATCCTCCATATAAGGTATCACCTAGCACTTTACAGAGAGATAAAAGACCAAGATAATGCTTTAGAGAATTGGATACTGTGACTCATAAAAGCAAAACAGGAAAATACACAAATAAAGTTGAAGTAGTTCAGATAAAGAAAAACTGCTGAATTCAAAAGCATCTAGAGTACAAGCATAGAAAAAACGAACCTCAAACGATTAAAGGCTCACTTAAGCATCTAAAGCCCTAGTGCTCAAAGCATCTCTATACTAAAAGTCTTAGACTGCTAGAAACTCATTTTAACCTGGTGGAATTGGAACTACAGGAAAAATCTCACCTTTTCAAGGTTTCCCACCTCCCAGTACCTTTCTCTGCCTTAGACAAAACTTTAAGAGAGATTAAAAAGAAAAGATGGACAAGGTTTTCTGAAACATAAAAAAACCTGAGTTCGAATAAAGTAAGTATTGGATAGATCTCTTCTTATTTAGAGACAATTTTGTCAATTCTACGTTACAATAAGGGAGAACAAAAAAAACCCCAAAAAAGCATGAATCCATAGAGTAACAACAAACATAACATACAGAGTTATCTGAAGGCACATCTGACTCATGATTTCTGGATGCACCAAAGTAATAACTCCATCTACTTGCAAAATTTAAGGTAAAAACTGTGACCACAGTTTTATTAATAGATTCTAGTTATTCAGAACCAAAGCAGTGGAGAGGACAGGAAGAAGCTCCAGAACAGAGTAAAGGAGTAGGCAGGTAGCAAGGCTGAGCACCATGGAGTGCAGCAAAGCAGCTGGAGAGGACCCCATGCAGAGTCTGCCTAGGTGGCTCAAAAAGCCTGAGAAGCTTTTTGCGGCTAGAGCCACAATGCTGCCCTGGGAAGCGGGAGTACCTCCTTGTAAAACATCAGTACTGGAGAGTGGCCAGCACGTACTTGGGAGTCTGTTAAAGAGGAAACCAGAGGCCCTGAACACTAGGAATCACAAAGGGACTAGCAGAAAGAAGGTGAAGGAGACCCTTGCACACCACTTGAAAGGGCAGATGGGCAACACCTTCAGAGCAGGGAAACGTAGGAGAAACGATTGATGCAGCCTTGACTACCTGTACTTTCTGTGGGTGACAGTGAAGAGCTGTAAAGGGATAGCTGAGGGGAAACGGTGGCAGGATCATAAATACAGGGTAAATGATTGATTCTTTCTTCCAGATGGGAGATTTTGTCCCGGGAACAGAAAGTATAGGGGAGTCACAGAGCTGAGTCTGGATGGACAGATCGGTGACTACAAGGTAGTTAAGGCAGTGACCGATGGCATACAGCAGGGTATCACTTGAACAAGCCCTATTATCACTTTTAAAACTAAACACATGAGAGATGCCCGAAGAGACAGAAGTGTGGCACAAGTCACTGCAATTCTGGAAACTTGGCTACAAACTAAGGCTCCCAAAAGGCGAGGCTGGGGCTGCTCACGTGCCCAGGCGACAATGGTCGCTAGCCTGCCTGTATCCGTACTCCTCCTCGGCACAGAGAGCCCAGCCCTGCCGCACCTTGCAAAGGGCCACGTGTGCCCTACTCCTGAACTACATAATGCATGTGGTGGCCACTACCCAGATCAGCATCTTTGCCTTGCAGAAGACTTCTCACTCATCCCTTTTCTCTCCCCAGTGCACATATATGTCAAAAACTGATCCAAACAGACTTCCTTCCAAGGCCAGAATGCCCATGGATTTATTTTCCTACAATGCTTGCCTTACCCTAACTCACATTAACTCAGCACAGTAATCAGTTCCAAGTTTCTCTGGACTACAAGCTCTACATTGATATAAACGGCATCTGCTGAGAAAGACCATCTCCTCACACTGGACCCACACACCTTTCTACAGAAACTGCCAGCAGGAATTCCCAGGAGCCCTCTCCTTTATGTAGAAATCCCTTAGCCACCTGCTTTGAAGCAAAAAGAGGTGCACCTGCACGAACCAGAACTGCCAAGCCATCTATTGTGGTTTGTTTGTTTTTAACCTATTTCAACCAAGAAATTGATTCAAATGTTAGGAATAGATTGAAGGATCTTTCCAGGATCCTTTTCCATGTGAGCATTTCCCTTCAATATTCATCTCATGAATCATTAGAATACATTAGATGCCCAACGGAGTAACACCACAGATATCCTTTTCAAAAGCAAAATATATATGCACTGTTTCTATCAAAAAGAAAATTACATGAAAATTAAGGTGTTTCAGTTCTTACAGAACTGCTGAAATACAGATTCTTCTATAAGCACCTTCAGGAATATTTTTTGTTATTGAATCTTGTAAAAAAAACCAAACAAACAAAACCACAGCTTAGGAGAAAATGTATGCATTGGATCTATTTTTCTTTCAAGAAGGACAAAAAAGTGCTCATACTTTGCAAGCACAGTAGCCTCCTGAAACTAAACAGACTTTGCATCAGCTCAAGCTGTTGTGTATACTAAAATGATCAATTTTGAAAGCTTCTGAAATTATTTCCACAGCTAGATACTGCATGGCTTCTTAAAGGCTTAAAACAATTTCCTCTTACAGTTTTATAGATTGGGAATCATTCATTAAGATGAATATGTTCAAAATACTAAGTGCTTTTCTGGCATTTTCATTTCTAAAATACACAAAAATATTCTGAACATGCCAAAAGTCACACTTCCAATTAATTCAAGGACCTAATTAGCTCCAAATAAACAGGAAATTCCCTAAGACATTGCACAATAAGAATTTAAAATATTTGAGAGGTTAGATTGCAGATCCAATTAATTTGGCATTCCATGAAAAAACAAGAGTTAATCATATTTTTGGGAAACACCCCCAGCTTTAAAAAAAATTTACTGGAATCCAGTAGATATGGTGGATAATCTACAAAGCATGCAGTAAAGGGTTAACAGCCATAATACAGCTGAGCAAATATTTCAGTAACAGGAATTCTTAGCATGAATGAAAATCTTTTAGTGTGAAAGGGGACCAAAAAAAAAAAAAGGTGAATATTTACAAGAGGTACAAATCAGGAAAATTCACAATTGAACTTTGAAATCACAGCAGGTAAGTCTAATTCAGACAGAAAAACACACAGCTGGCCCACAAATAATGAGCACAGATAGCTGTTGTAATGCTTCAGCACCTGATCTGAATGATTAACAGCCTGAAAACTAGCTGGCTTTTACAACTTTTTTCTCCTCCAGAAATGGAGAATTTCCCAGGACAATTATTAATTCTGATAGACAAGTCTTGGAAGTAAAAGAACATTCATTACTTTCTACATAAAAATATGTGTTTCAGAGCTCCAAATTTCAATTACAAAGATGGCAAATTAGCTATGTTGGAATAAGGCATTTTCCTGAAAGCTCCTGCTGTACTCCTATGTTTGTGTTGAGCTACTTCGCTCCCTTATGTATGCGAGTATACATAAAATCGCATACTAATGTAAATACTTTGATCTGTGCCCAGAGGTGTGGCACGCTCTCCCAGAGCAGTTCGACAAGCCTCATGTCCCAAGAGGTTCCATCCAACTACGGGAAGACCATACACACAAAAAGGAGATGAAATCAGGTGCCCTGAGTACATTCCTCAGGGCTCCTCCTTCTTGCCAAGGTCCTCCCCCCTTTCTTCCAAAGGATGGATCCATCATCACCAGCCCCCTGACATCGCCCAGCCCTGATACTCCTCGGCAGAAGAGCATGGTGTATGCCACGGTGGTAGACACGTGACAAATGCTGGTTAATGAAAGCACAAGTCCAAACATCATTTGCTAACTCAGGCCAAACTGGTACAACACACCTACTGAAGGAGGATTAGTGAGTTTTCTGTTAGGAAAAGACAAGTAAGGTGATACTCAAAAGAATCAAGCAAGACACGTTTCTTCGAAGTCAGTGATTATAGGCTCAAAATGATGCCAACAGATTCAGAAGTACCACACATACTTACCCAGCTGGGGAGCAGCATGAAAAGTCCACATCAAGTTACAAGAGCAAGAAAATTCAGAGTTATTTTGGGACTGTTGAACATCTTGCTGATGTGTTGTAACAGTTCATGTAAGAGGGCTATTTTTGGTGCAAGGTTTAATGGTACTTCTATTAACCTACTGCAACCATTAGAATTTTATTCCATTAATTCACAGTAACTGATGTTGGCTTGATTACTGATTGAAAATATTTTTGAAAAGCAGAAGCTATGCTGCAGTATTCATTTTTCCACCAATAAGATAAATTGTTATTCAAATTTTGTATATGGAGCAAAAGATAATCAGTCAATACTCAAGAATGGACTTAAATGACTTCAAAATTAAATTACATTGCAGCTCAATGCAATTTAAAATGTCAAAGAAATCAGAGGCTCTCACAGATTTTAATTAAAGCAATCTCCTCTATATTCAGTCCTTCCCTTTTTCCCATCCTGATTCTACTTATTCCTTTAATGTTTATTCACTGCTCTGCATAAAACAATAAAAACAACCAAATTTACTTCTCCTCATTATTTATAGTAGCACAGTTCTTAAAAACACAAGGACAACATTCCCCATCCTAAATAAATGACTGGTTTGGACAATATTTCAGAAACCCAGGCATGCCCATAGTGTAATTTTATGGATAAATTGCCATAGAAATAACCAGCTTGAATGCATACAAAATCTCAGTCACAGAATAAAAAGCAGTTCAATATCCTTTAAACAGTCTCAGGAAAAAAAAAACAAAAAACCCACCAACGGACAAAGGAGCAGATAAAAGTCAGATAAAAAGAGAGGCTTTCCACTGCAGACCTCCATGCCGCTGTATTTCAGTGCAATCACTTTTACTAGTCCTCAGCCAGTTTAACTAAGTCACTGGAATCAAGAGACAGCAGGATGACAGGAGCCTACAGAATTGTTGTCTCACAAGATAAAACCCAGACTTTCCCCCCACCCCAATACAAGTGGTGGCACATTACAGACGACTCCAAGTGATGTGGGAGTGAACAATTTGAGTTCTTGCCCCCAGCCTCTGAGGGCAGAGTCCCCAAAGCACACTGCCAGGGGCAGAGTTATGCTTTTACATCTGTGAAGAGCTACAAGTCAACTCAGCAAACAGCTACAAGGCTGTTTAGGCACAAAGGGAACAGTGCACAGGCAAAAAATGCCAGGAGACATAGTTTCCCCAGTCAGGGGGTAGAAGGAACCAGAAGGTCCCTACAGAGGGGAAACAAACACCCCATTTAAGCCTGCCACTTACCTTGTACCCCAAGAAACATGACGCACTGGGGCTGACCAGACTGCCAAGCAGGCCAGGGCCGGAGGAGAGCAGCCCTCTTCCAGCACCCTCAGGGCAGGACTCAGGGCCCTGCCCACCCTTAAATGGGCCTCCAGGCTGCAGGTGGGCCCAGGTGGGGCCCAGGTAGGGTCCAGGTGGGGCTCGCAGGGCAGGGCCCAGGTGGGGCTCGCAGGGCCCCGCCAGGAGCTTCCAGGCTTTTCCTCTCTGCCAACACTGGTTTCTCCAGCATTGGAAAAGTGTTTGCAGCACATCGTATGGCTGATGCTGCCCAGGTCTACTCCCGAGGGCCGCATCTGTCGGAAATAATGCATTTTCTGTGACAAATTTCACACCTTGTTCTATTTACAGTTTGTTATTTTTTAACATATTCACAAATTAATTCATTATTCAAAATTATTCTTCTGACCATTTCTAGGTTTGTTTTTTTTTTTTCTAACTTGTTCTAATTCCCCAGGTGACTGAAACAGTCATGATTGCAAACTTTGTAACTGTGCTCTGCAAATATACTGAAATACATATTTTAACAGCTGTTCAAGAGACATTGGATAGCAAGGAGGTCTATCACCAGGAGCCTTATGGATATCAAATTTAGCTCACAGTCAACAAAATTATAATAAATTTAATTAGAAATTAAAGTTTTTAATAGTCCGCAGACCACTTTACAGTACACATAGCCTGCACCATTCACATATATTTGCAGAATGTGCAATTGCATTGCTTCCTTAGTAAATACTCAGATTTCTGCTACAGTGTATTTACCTCTTTTACATTGCCTGCCACATTCTGAATCCTTTAAAGTGCGAAGTCATCTTTTTTTCTTCAGTTCAGGAGCTTTTGCTGGTTACTGTTGGTTGAATGATAAGTATTTCTCACTGTAGTAAAAATTCTTGGGGTTTCAGTTTCTGACTGAGGCGACATATATAATTAGGAGCTATCATGTGCCATAGCTTAATCAACCTCTCATTAACATTCTTATCATCATAATTTCAAAAAAAGAATTCTTTTTCATGTGGAATAATCCAAGGAAAAAAAAATCAGACGCAATACTGCATTGCAGTGCTCTCCTCTTTTCACACAGCTTGTTAAGAGTAAAGCATTAGTAACTTTTGTAGTAATAAAAACCCTGTTACTAGCATTATTTACAGCCTTGAGCAGGATGCATGACCACCTTGAAATTATAACCCCCTTTAAAACCTTTGATAATTTCTGTTTTCATTCTGGGAGACTCCAGTCATGATAAGAGAAGACACTAACTGAATAGACTCTTCCCCATTCATAAAGCCCTTTGTATTCTTTTGGGGCTACAGAAAGCCTGATAGAAAGAGGAGTTTCTACCACCGTTGCTGTAGGGCACTCCCTTGCTTATCTCCATAGCAATACTTTTGCAGCTGAAAGAGCTAGCAGACAGAAAAGGTCTCCGATAACAGCTTAATATCCCCTCACACGCAGTCCCACTGCTATGAAATACACCCAGACAGCTTCACCAACTCCAGGAGCCTGGAAAGCAGCTCCTGTCTAACAAAATGCTGGTAGCAGCTTCCCTACTGCTCGTCTCAGCGATAGGCTTGAGGCAGGCTTGGTTGGTAGGCTCAGTTTCAGTCCAGATTGTTCCCTTTCCCTCCAGTCCGCTTCCCTCTCCAGCCTCCCCCGCTGCTCCTTGGCTCCTGTCATTTGACAGACAGACGCAGCCCTGTCCCCTGGCACCTTTCCTGCTCAAAATAGAGACTCACTTTTGTAAGTGGACTAAAACTGAAGGAGTTTGAATAAACCCAAAACCTGCTCCCACATTTCAGCCTTTAAAAGGAGGGGCAGGGCTCCAGGGGAAAGAGCCAAGCCACCAGCTGCAGCCCAGCCCTTCTGCTGTGGACATGCAAGAAAGATGCTGAGGAGAGCAAGAAAGAAAGGATGAAACAGGGAGCTCTGAGTCCTTCTTCTAAATATCTTACCTGATGCCCCCTCTAACAACTGAAACAGTCTTGTGGTCCGGGACCAGACATTTGTCTTCACCTGCACACTGCATTATTGCTTCCCTCGCTCAGTGATCCTCAGTTATCAGTTAGGGTCTGGGATACTTTTTGTGAGCGCAACAAGAGTTAAGTTCTTCAAGGCAAGGGGTTATACAGGGTATAAACATGAGATGGGCATTCATTTACTCACAGCAGCATTTGGGGGAATGGGAGAAAAAGAAGAAAAAATCCTGAATCCTCATAAGTAGTTATATATGTGGCATGTTGCCCCCAAGTTTCAAAGGAATCTAATTTTCTTTTGTGGTCCTAAAATGCATCAGCTGACATTTCTTGCTATTACTGGCTTTAGGTTAGACCTATGTCTTTATTTAAGCAGTGGATCAGCCAGACACCTGCATGCCGGAAAATCATATGCCAGTATTGATTTTCTTAGTAGTAATAATTCACCACCGGTTGCAGCAGTAACAATGCTTTGAAAGATGATTCTGTAATGGCATTTCAACATTTCAGGACATTTTGTGCAATGAAAAATGCAGAAACTACAGTCATACATTTACCTGCTTAAGTAGATGATTTGTCTAATTTAGTTTTAGTTGTAAGGATACTACACGGGTACTTTGACTGAAAAGATCCTCTGTCACCGGTGCAGAAGGAAGAACTCCACAATTTGAAAAAGAGCGAGCAAAATTACTACGGGGAAGGCATCTTCTAGTTTAATGTATGAGGCCATGGCTCAAGTTTTCAGCTTGCTTTCTTCAAATACCACTGCCAAGAAAAGATGGTTTAAGAAAACAAAAAGTTTGATCTAGTGTAGCTTGATCTAGTGTAGCATGAGGCAGAATCAGGGCTGGAGCTCAAATCTAGATGGACTCAGCTCTTGTTAAACTGCAGGAGAAGTTGGCAAACACCCTGCAAATTTCACTGGTCCTGCATCATTTCCACCACTTGCAGCAGAGCGGTGCTGAGAGCAATAGCCTCACAGCACCTGGCTGCGAGCCATGCAGGGCGCATCTCAGTCCTAAGTCTGGAACCTTGACCTTTCCTTCTCGTACAAAGCTGGACATCACCTCAGAACTTATCCTAGTCAAAAGCATTTACGAAAAAGCCAGTGTTGTGGAAAAAAGGTTAAGTGATTAACTTAAATACGGGCCTATTATAGTTTTAGCATATGGTATTATATTTCAGTCCTAGTAAAAATTCCATTGTAATATTTAGTGCAAATTACCAATTAGTTTTTCTTTTCTAAGTTTCCCCAGTAGTTTCAGGTGGATGAAATTTCCTTCAAATATTATTTTCAAGTATGCACTAACAATTAGCCTATTGTCTTAAGAAGCATCTTCATGTCAGAACTGTGTGCAGCAACCTCTAGTAAATGGGAGTACTGAATATTAAGGTAAGACTGCGAAGGTCTAGGGAAAAACCTTTAACACAGAACTCCATACAAAGAGAGGATATTTTCATTAGTATAGTAGTAAACATACCATTCCTGTGAAAGCATGAGGCACAGGAAATCTAAGGATCGTGAGCAAGCTATTGTGAAATTATGTTTTTAAACACTACCTCCTTTTAAAAGCAGTATAGTCATTCATAATTACATGCACCTATTTCACAGAAGTTTCTTTCTGTGTATTAACTGAGTAGTAAACTCAGTATTTTGCTCTATTCATAAATGTAATAAGCAGTAGCCAGTGGCTGGAGTCAAGAAAACAGCTCACTGGAAATATTTCAAAATCAGTAAAACTGAGGGTCTGGTGAGCTAAGGATGTTGGTTTTAAAAGGGTCCAGTGACCTGCACAAGCTATTTACATTTCTTAAAAATACATGTTTTAAACAGGCTGAGCTTTAAATTTTTTAAATCAAAGCTGCATTGATTTATTAAATAAACTGCCTCTCATTCCTCTTTCTTATCAAGTAGAAAGACTGCAGATACTTTATTGAAAGCATGCTAAATAGGAGGCTTTCCTCAAAAGCTTTGGTTTGAAAAACATTTACAGAATCTACCTTTCGTTACCACGCAACGGTATGTTGAAACAGTATCTTCTAAAAAATACACGGATTAAAACTGAGCAAAACTAATGTTCTTTAAAGACATTAGTCTTGTCTTGTCCTTATCTGAAGGGCCTTAGCAATGTAGGTAAGACCTTTTAAAAGTAGCTAGCATTGTTCTTAATCATGTATTTAAATACTTATGTTGTAACTAATAAAGTTATTAATGAGAACTGTGTGTTAATTGGCACAATTATGTAGTTAATAAAGAGCATGAACAGCTTAGGTAAGCTCACTGCAGGCAGTTACCACACAATAGAAACCAGTAGCCATTTTGAATAAAGAGAATTCTATAAAGCTGACACCTGTATCCACTGACCTCTGCAAACAGACTATACTAAAATCTCACACTAGAAGGACAAAAACATATATATTAGTCCAAAATATTTATTTTCAAAAGTTACTTGTTCCTTTACATCGCAGCAGTAAAGAAAGGAAATAAAAAGTAGGGCTGGGAAAACGAGACTGGCAGTAAAAATAGCATAGCTGTGGATGAAAGGAATGTGAGCTGCAAGGAAGACATACAGAACATCCTTTGTATTAGTGTGAGGCAAACACAGAGGATGAAGGAATAGGGAAACATGGAAAGATGGAAAAAAGACAATGGAATGTAAAGACAGAAGATAGGGAAATGGAGACAAAACCTCAAGTTCTTTTTGCAGCTCTGGATACTTCAAACACTAATAAAGCCATTTTAAATAAGATCAAGTGGTTTTATACCTCTCCAAAATAAATACAGCAGCCAGAATATGCTGACGAATCTGACCGGAAAAGACAAAGGAAAAAACAACCATTATTTGATAATACTATGTGCCAATGCTTGCTTAATTTTCATTAAAATATTATTATCTGACAAAGCCAAATCAAGGGAGTTTCCTGGCGGAAGCTGGCTGACAAGAAGGGGTCTGGTTTGGAATCATACTGTCGGTGTGCCATAAAGTGCCTTACCTAACTGTTGTAATTATCCCCAATATAAACCTTCGACGTTGGATTTGAGCTCATACTGAAAAAAAATCCCCAGATAGTGCAAGTGGAAATGCATAGTTAGGATGTGTATATATCCTTAATTATGGCATAAAGTGGCACAGTGAAGAGGAGGATGAAATTATCATCCAAGACATATCTGTTTCTTTTTCTCTAGTGTGCAAACACAAATACTAAGATGCCTTAATTAGAGCCATATGGCTAGAGTATGGAGTCACTGTAGGGTATTGTTAATGCAGTTTGAGTGCCCAAACTACGCTCATTCAGATGTTTTTGAATTACTTTGAATAGTTATAGATAATAGTAATCAACCCTGAAAATACAGGTTGAAAAGATTATTGGTTTTTCCATAATGATAACACACACTTGTACTGTGCCTGCCCACAAATTATAAGCATACCAACTCCATATTAATGTGGACATGCATCCGCAGAGCGGCTCTGATCTGGTTACCTCCAGAAGAACACGTCATTGTGGAGAGAAGCCCAGGAAAAAAACAGCTGTATATTAAATAACTGATCCAAGTCTGTGTCGTTGTGCCGTAGTACCATTTGGAGATAGTGCACAGGGGTACTCAACATCTTATAAAATCAGTCCCTTACATATTTTAGAAGAGTCACAAGTCAACAAATAATGATGTAAGTGGTACAATATATCCCAACACAAATTAAGAAACTGGTGGAGGGGTTCAGTGGAGAACCAATGCATGTAAACATTGATTTCAGATGCAAGGACAGATGAAAGTAGTTCAGAGGTAGCAGAACTTCATTTCTCAGATGATATTCTATTGGAAATCTTAAAATATAAAGTAGTTGAAACGTACCAAATTCCGCTTTGACTGTGCATTACCTCATCACTTGACAAGCCAGAAGAAAGATGTTTCTTTAGCTTGCCAGCAGTAAGGACAACAGGCAAACTTAACATGGTGCTAAACTGAAGGCAGGAAAAATTCTGTGTTATAAGGCAATGCTTAAAAATAAATGGTGGTATTAGTGGATAATAGGCAAATAAAGCCAAACAGTGAACTACCTGTTGACTATTAACCTAATGGTCATCTTGCCTCTTTCAACCTGTTCCTGCCTCAGTGGCCATATCCGCAAAGAGAGTCTTGCTGACACAAACGCTCCCACTCGCTGCCACTGAAACCACTTGCAAGTCAATGAGGTGCGGTCATTTACACCACCTGATGAGCTGCCACGGGGCAGGATTATGTCTCTGCCTGAATTCCTTGCATATACTTCACATCAGTACTTGGTAATAAGAGATTTGGGGTGTGGTGAGAGGGAGAGCACACTTAGGGGCATTTGACAGTCTTTTTAAAAAATAGAAAGAAAGAGGGAACACTTTTATCACAGAAAAAAATAGGAAACAGTTTCTTTACAAAATGAAATGTTTATAAAGGCCGAAGTGGTACCACAAGCAATGAATGATGTAATCAGGTTCCCAATTCCATCCAAAATATGGCAATAATATTGAAGATGATAGCAGAATTTTCTTGCCACTCATCATCTTTCATTCAAGTTTTAAATTAAGAAAGATAGGAAAAACAAACCCCAAGAGCAGTATTTTCTTTCTGTGTTTACTACAAGACACCACAATGAATCAAACACACTGCTCTATCTTCAGTGCCCCATTATTATCAAGAATTGTCTGCTATTTCTATCATTGTCCTTCTTTTTATTTCCCTTGTGTGTTTCAGATCTATCTCCCATTAACCAGAGGGAGTAAAAAGCTGAGAAGGGAGACAGCAGAAATAATTAAAAGAGTGTTTTCTGCTCCATGGCTGCCTGTAGACTCTGGTGGACTGCCCCTGCTCATATCCCTGCCGTTACTGCAACTGCTGTCCAAACTCACTAGGCAGTATATTAAGGAATTCCTCACTTCTGCTTAAAAAAAAGAAAACAAAAAGCAAAAAACACGGAGAAACTGAAAACTTATAAAAGATTCTGCTCAACAGAACTTTCCCAGTTTTACATTATTTTGTTATCCCTACATATAAATTCTGCAAACCAAAAGATCTCATTAACACACTTTGACATGCTCTAGAACACTAAATATAGTGTTCTGATATAACACTGATTTAACTGAATTTACATTTACTTTCCTACTTCCTTACAATGAGCAATAATGCAGATGGCAGTGGAAAGCTGGGGAGGGGTGGGGGGAGCAGGAGGAAGCCTAGTACTGTCCATAAAAGAGACTAATATCTAGATTAGATCAACAGTGTTGCTCCAGATCTGATCTCTCAGATATCTTACCAAACAATTAAGATGGATACGTGAGCCACCTGCACCAAGTAAAACCAAGTTCAGTCAAGCACCTTCTCTCTGGCAGTGGCCAACAGCAATTGCCCAGGAAAAAGTAGATGATGTTGGCATAAGCCTGAAGTGATGCTTCCTCTGCCCCCCCAAACCTCTGCCAGAATTCAAAAGCTCATAAGCTCAGAGCTCTCCTGGCTGAGAGGAGATGTCTGTGCTTCAACAGCCACTGATGGATTTTTCTCTCATTAATTTGTTCCAATGTGGGGGTTTTGGGGTTTTTTTGGGTTTTTTTTCCATTTTGATCTAAAAGCATAATACCGCACTATTTATTCTGGCAATTTCCCATTCACTGATTGATGAAGCAATAACAAATGGGAGTATATTTGGGGAAGAGAAAAAAACATAAAGAATACGAAGAATAAAATCCTAATGTTATTCATTCCTAAAAAAAAGAGGGCTAATAGTTTATGAAGAAACACAGTGTTTCTGAAAGCTACTCCAAATCTCAAATATATTTGTAAAAACAATCACAGATTTAATTTAATTCTCCATTAATTCTACAACCATGAAGCAAATAATGTTTCTACTATACAGAATTTCTCCCTATATACATTTTTTATTATTACTTCTTCTATATATGTAAAGGAAATGTCTAGAAACAGGATTAATTTAAAAGTTAATTTTCAAGCAATGTTAAAGTTATTTTACAAGTTTTCAAATTATCTAAGTTCATGTTTCTTACTACCATTTATTACTCTAATTAATACAAAACTTCAGCCTCACTAGAAAGCTCTTATTAGCACAGGTATTTGAGAACATTTCATCTTAAAAGAACAAAAAGATCCTAAAGAGTGAAGGATAGCCAGGGCTTTGATTCCTTAATAGTGTTTCAGATGTGCATGTTGAACAAAGTTGGGCTATTTTATTTATTTATTTTTCATTCAGACTATGCACCTCCAGGAATCTTGAAACCATTAGTCTTTTCCCAAATATTGCCATCAGAGCGATAAAAGGGTTTTCATAAAAACTCAGTGATGCAATTCAAGAATGCTGACTGACAAAACTAATTAACTAATTAATTGCTGGAAGGCAGGATGTAATAATAAAGTAGAATTGCTGGACTTAAAGACAGAACTATGACTCCTATCAATTCCATCTCCAGCAAATCTTAAGACTAAAAATAAACACATGATTTCCTTAAATATGATTCTTTCCCAGGTTTAAAAAAATATAACATCATGGGGATATGCTCATATGCAAATCCCTGAAGGGACAGCACCTTTGTAATCTGTAACTATTTAATAAATAAATAAGCTTTTCCCAAATCTAATCTATGGCAAGCATAGACCAGAAGCCATGACCTCGATCACCGCCCAGTCAGTACAGTTCAAAGGGCCCTACTCATTATCCAAGAAGGTTTCCCAAAAATTATCACACGTCACAGGAGGACAGTGGGAAATACGCAGTGTGTTGCTGATATCAGGAGTCTTGGCAATATGAGGTAATATGTTAGGCAAAGATGTTCTTGTGCGTAGGGAGTGAACTCTCCATTGTGCTGTGCCGAAGAATGCCCCTGTCCCCAGCAGCCTCTCCTCTCAGAGGAAAAACCCAGTTGAGTAAAACCTGCCGATATTGAACTAATCCAATTCCTCTACTGGATGTTCAAACAAAACAACCTGTTTGTCTGCTGAAGTGGTTCTGCAAGGCTATAAATAATGTTCAAAGCACGATTTATTCTAAATAACTGAAATATTTTAAAGAGTCATTTGTAATTAAAACATTATAATAAACTATAAAATCAGTTTTTCTGTTCAGATTGTTATAATTCAGTATGCAGGAAAAGGGGTTTCATGGGAACATTGAACTTTTTTCTTGAATACCTACCTCCATTAAGAAGCGGAGTATCCGATAATAAACATCACCAAGAGATAACTAACAGGCAGAAAGAGATTGAGCCTTGGACTACCTCGAACAATGTGTTAGAGGCATTGCTGAGACAATATAACTGTCAATAAAACATTGCTACATGCGGGGCTAACCAAATTATATTCTTTTGAATTGTCATACCATAGTAACTGTTGTTGAAGAAAATCATGGTGACATGCACTCAACAGAAGTTTGATACAGTTACAAAAGAAATAAAGATACAAATTCCTCCCAAACCCATCTTTAAATCAATTTAAAACCAAATAGAGCCTTTTTTCCTCCTTTTTTGAGAATACAGCTGGCCTCAGAAAAAACATGTCACCTTCCCTTGAGAATGTCTCTGTGAAAGACTAGCAAAAAGCTAAACAGCTTTTCACAGGACATTATGCAGAAAAAAAACTTCATAAGAACAAAATAATAATAATAATTAAACCTCCCTAGAATTCTGTAAGCACATGAGAAAAATGACATTACCTGTAATTATCATTACACATATAGAATCACAGGTCAGTCTCCATGCAAGTATGGTGATCAGAGTATTTTACCTACTTAAAGATCTAAAAACATACTCTCAAAAAATTAAACAAGATACAGGTCACTGGTGCGCAGCATTGTTTCCTCAGCTTTGGAAGGCTGCCTTTGTACTTCTCGAGAGCACGCACTGGATACCAAATGAAGCACAGCTGTGGCTTTGGTGGCACTCTGTGATGTAAAATTAAATGTTCTTTCCCTAAACTATAAAGAGAACTGTTCTGCCATCTCTTCATAAGCAGATCTGCCATGTAAGTTTAATGAACGTACCACGCACCCTGGAAAACACGCCCCAGAAAAGGAAGAGCTGGAACTGCAGCGTGGAGCAGGAATTGCCCTGGCTTGGGGAAGGACACACAGGGACAGCCCGACCCCCTGGTACGGCTCGCCTGGGCCCAGCCAGCCCAGCTGGGCCAGCTTGAGGCTCATCCCCGGATAGAATAATGTTAGTGATGGTAGGGTGAAAAGAAAAGCTGCATAATTAATTTGGCAGAAAAATAAATGCCGTGCAGTATGTCGGATGTATTTAAGAAAAGCAGAGAGTTTTTCTGGAAGAGAAACACAACTGCTGTCAAACCAAATTGTTGCTCTTGTGAATCTTCTGAGAACGTGCTGTGCCATTCTGCATTGTGTAGTTCTCCACGTCACAAAACTCTCCAATTTGGCAAGTTAACATAAAACCTATGTAAATGACATATTAACAATGTACAGACCCGGTATCACACCTTTAAGTGTGACGTTAGTCTTCCAATAAAAGTTCTAGACAGGCCCCCTCCTCGAGTACTGTTAGGACAGCCTGCGTGACAGTAATCTCCTTCTCTTGATCACATCATCATTTGCTACCAAAAGAAATTAATTATTAGTAACACCACTGTTAAGAATTGCCAACGTGAGGATAGGCCTCGATATTTTAAAACCATCGTGCCTTTGTTAATTGAATGGGAGCATTTACTTTTGCCACATCTGGTGAGTTCTCCCACCTGCACATGGCACATAGCTTTCACCAAGTTCAGTGACCCAGCCTTACAACCATGACTCAATAAAATATTCACTTACCCAAACCTGAGAACATCAGCCAGAAACTGATTGTCGAAATGACTGTTTCCCTCTAGTAGCAGGAAGTCTTCCGGCAGTTGTGAATTTTCAGGTGGCTCCATTCAGTGACATGTTGATTTAACATCCCATTTCATGAACTTATTCTCTCCTTCCCTTTGCTCTCTTAATTGCAAGTCTTAGGTTACCAATTCCTGAAAACAAAGAGGAAAACAATAACAAATCCAAAAATCAAGGGAAGTATTGGCAATGCTTCTGTGTACTTATCCTTAATCCTCCCTCTTTGGAGGGATAAAATGTCCTTGTCCATAGCTGGCCTCCATGTTAATTATATTTTTAAAAACCTATTTTCAAGATACATAGAAAGCAGTTATTCTCTCTTTGTATTACAGATGGAAAGGATACACGCTGTGGGCCATTCCAGAGATTAAAGTTGATCTACCACACTCTGCCAAGTACAAGGTCTGTTAGTAACAACACTTCAGATTTCACATTTTATCAGCTTTTGTAATTCTAACTATTTTCATTTAACGCAACAGCCAGTTTCCAAAGATCTTCTAGGAGATTTCTTTGTCCAGATTGTTATTCCTTTTGCTTTGTAAATACAGAACCATCAGTATTTAAAGGCCTAACTCACACCTATTTTCACTCGATCAGGTCTATGGATTTGCTGTATATGGAGACTTCTCACACAAATGTTCTAGTTTAGGGAGTTTTAGTGTCTGTGGGAATATTTACTTCAATTAAGTCAGGGAACAAGGTAACCTCTAAGACAGTTTCTGTTTCTTGATAACTTATATTCCTTAATGAAGAGAACCGTATTGTTAGCACAATAAATATATAAAAAGCACAAAATACAATTCAAGCACACAAAAAATAAAAACCATTTTCTATCATTAAGGTACCTCAGGGAGGATTATTTCTCCATTTTCTTCTATGACCAAAAGCACGGAATACTAAAAGTCTCCCCTTATATAAAGACGTGGATGGGATTTACAAACACATATTGCTTAACTTCTTCATCTCAATGAAGTGGCTGAGGAAAGTGAACTACACATTTACCATTGCTGTTCTGTGATGCATAGCAATATATAAAGCACAGGCTGTCTTTCTGAATGCGTGCCTTGGGGTCTGAAACTCAAAGACCACACACATCCTCTGGCATATATGGGAGAACAGAATGGAAATGTCTTTTTAGTAAATTGTCTCAGTTCCAGAACTCTCTTCATTTTATTCTCGTGGGAGTTTGAGAGCAGAAATTATTAGCTTTGTTCAGATTTTGAAACTGGAAGTGAGGAGGGAAGAGGAAGAAAGACAAAGTCAGTTTGTGATTCAGCAAATGAATGACTAACAAAATACCATACTCTTGACAACCAGACCACGACAGGAGAATGATGTCCTAGTCAGACTCAAGCTGGAAGACATTGCTCAAAATTGGGACAAAGATAGATAGTGGACCATATTGGTCGTGATATTCATTGCTGTTCAAGAAAGAAAAGTTGGAGCTATTTTAGAGTTTGAATAGCACCTATTTCTAATATCCAAGCACTAAACATTTGTGCAGACAGGCTGACTCCCTGTGGGACTGTAGGGAATCTCCCATTCCTGTCTCCTTAACAAAAAATGTCTCTGTGTAAAAAAAAACTTACCAAACAACATCTACATCCCTGAGACCAGCTCAGAACAAGGATGCATTTAGATGATTTACAAAACATTCAAACAGTGGTTTCTCTCTGTTGTAATAAGACAAGAACATTTTTTTGAACCTTATGGTGAGGGAACAGACACAGGATACATTCCTCTCCTGGGGTCCCTTGCTGCTTTCTGTTAATTTTCTGTTAAATTTTTGTGAACTGGTAAAATTAAGTCCCTGCCCTATCAACCTAAAGAACACAGGCAGCCTTAAGGTACTTCATAATCTCAAGCAGATAGACTTCTTACAGTTCACAGGTGAACTCAGTCCTATCCTATATACCCACCAAATTCTTAAACAAAAGTTGTGTTGCTTCAAAAGCAGAAGTGTTGCCCTGTAACACCAGTACATGGACTATAATGAAGGGAGGGGGGGAAAAAAAAAGCTATTTTCAGCAGTTATAGTGGCACGTTCATGTGACCAGTGTTCAATTAGGTTGTGTCACGGTTCTCATCTGATACTTCATTAACTGAGAATGTTACCTATTTTTCTGTTAGAAAGATCAAAAAGTACGTATGTGTGAAAAAAACCCCAACTTTATTATTCTACATAGGTTATTTGTACTCTTATTCAGCTCTGTTCTTTGACAGCTTGACTCAGTATCAGCAACCCTAAGGGTGCTTGTGTGTATTTCTCCTTTACATTTTTTGGCTATGTCTGGTAATTCCTGAGCTCAAATTTTCTTTTGCAAGGAAAATACCACTCCCAGGCATGCCACAAATCTCATGCCCTGGAATTGTACCTTCGTGCACTGACAGATGAGGGCTGACCCTTGCTGAATGGCCAGTTCAGCAATCCACATACAGTGAATTTCACATGTCCTGACTCTGAGGGTCTTTAATATTTCATCATCGTTTTCCATTAACATAGAATTCAGACTGCAAGAGCTGCCCAAGGGAAATGAACACCCATAATTCACGTTTTCAGGGCACTTCTGGTAGGTTTGAAAACCTTGGTCTTTGTAGTTACTGTTTCTCTGTACTTACCAAAAATGAGAGGTGAAATCTTGCTCTGAGTAAAAGTCAGTGGAAGTTTTGCTATTGATTTCAGTGGCATCAAGATTTCACTCAAGAAATTCAACACGAGTTTAATGAAACACTGGCTGACTTTGACCACAGGTTTCTAACTGTGGTGCAGTATTTTCTACAGACACACAAATCACTCAAGGCAATAATGCCTCTGCCAGGGGGTTGTTCTGAGCTCTGCTGTGACAGCTGCCCTTGTTGTCTGAATGCTTATGCCATGCTCAAGTCCATCTTTATCTGCTTTCCAGGCAGGGGTCTGAACTGAGCATCTCACATGGATGTGGAAATGCACTAATACACTGTCTGGTCTGCCCATTACTGAACCCCAGACTACTTTGTTTACAAAGTTGCTTGTTCTGAAACCCCTTTGCACGTTTCCCCCTCTCTCTGCAATCTATGGCATGCATACACAGTATTCTGCATCCCACTACGAAGTTGGATGCCTTCTTCCATAAATACCAAAAGGCACCAAAATTTGCCTATCTTAGCATACATATTGTCATGCATATGCTTTTAAGAGATATGAAATACAGAAAACACTGCCAACATTAAAATAACTCATTATACCTTATAAAGATTTAGAGTTACGCAGTTGTTCTTTGTGATGAACTCTGAGCTGCAAAACTTTTGGCAAAACCCTGTTTATTTCGTTGTTAAATGCTTAAAAGATGCTGCGATCACTAGTCAGCACCCATGCTAGAGTCAGAAGCACTGTGCCCTCTGCTGCGCATGTCCTCAATGACACAGAGTGACTAGGATGGCTGGAGATGTTCTTGAAGATCAGGCACCCTATACATTTGCTCTTCATCCCTAAATTGGCAGATACTTTCCGCTCTAAATAAAGTCTTGATTAGCAGAGATGATCACCCATATCTGGACTCCCAATTATCCCCTGCCTCCGTGATGATATAATGTGGTCAGCTGAGATACCCAGGGTAAGCAGGCTGGCTGACACACTTCATAGTACCAGTGCTCCTTCACAAAAGAGAAACTGAAATGCAGTTTTCTGGTGGGACAATTCAACCTCCCGACCTAACTCCCAAGTGATGAGATGACTTCTGGCCACCCTGATCAGACAGGGTTTCACATGCTGCCTGTTGGTTTTCTGGACAATCTGATGATTCAGAGTTCTGCACAGAGAGCACTGTTAATTGAGAACAACTGCAGAAGACAGCTCACTGGATCTCTTCCTTATGGCTACCACCAAGCTAATAATTTTTTTTCCCATAATGAAGTAGGAGACAAAAGCACAAACTGAAATTTAGCATAATAACAAAACAAAGTTGAACTTAATTTTCTGCTTCTTAAAAATAACATCAATTGCAAATCTCACCATAGTTTAGAATCTGTTGATTTACTCAGTATTTATTAATACAAATAGTAACAAGAGACAGACATGTTTTTGAATCTACACTTGAAAAAGTAACAGGCCAAGAGCTTCTGAAATGATGAGAAGTGACTGAACCAGTTTAAACAAAATAAGTACACCCTTGAGACAGTCCAGCTGAAACTTTCCATTAAAACGTCTGGGAGTGCTCAGTACCTGGTAATTTCCAGCCAAATTGCCAGAACGAATTAGCAGCTGTGCTTCCACTGTGCATCTCAAACCCATAAAATCCATACAAAAATGGGCACTAAGACAATGAGTAAAAACAACATTAAGAATTGCACGAGGCAAAAAAATCCCCTCAGAGCAAAGAATTTCTGCTATCTTGAGTAGCATTCAGAAAATCAGAGCTTTTAACAAACCGAATGTGATGCACTGGAAATAATGATCAGGTAAAGCAATATAGGGAAAATGTTTACTGTAGTTGTCTCTCACTTTCTGTCTTCCTGTATGAAGAAGAATGAGCATAGGGAAAGAGGGCTTTGGAAAACAATGCATCAACCATCTGGAGATAAAAGACCCACAGCAATAGCCTTTAGGTCAATTTATCAGAAGTGTCTTGCACAAGCTGTAAAACACAGAGGCAAACATTTCTTGCGGTGAAAGTGTCACAGCCAAACAAGTACCAGCACCAAAGCTCACTGGGTCTAAGATAAATGCAGTTTCAGCTCAGCATGGATTGAATCATGGTCAGAAATACCCCATCTTGAACAAAATTCCTAGTTAGGGGTTTGAACCGGTAAGATAGATGCCGTTACTTTGCTTTTACTAGATGAGATAGTTTGACTCCAGTTTCCTGTTTTGACAAGTGCCCATTCCCCATCCTTCCCTTGGCATTAACTGAATAAAGTTATGGTCTGTCATGTTAAATCTATTCCCATTGCAACTTTCTTTAATCTTGTGCATCCAGACCACCATACATAATTGCACACGTTATTTTACTGCTTTCAGTATTGTTTTATATGGCCTAGCTGACATTTAACAAAGTCAGTTGCAATTTAAACTGTATGAAGATGTCATTATTCATCAGAAACTTGTTTAGCCTTTACATTAAAGAGGAGGCTGAGTAAACTACAAATATGTTTTCTGTCATATAATCTGGGACAATTCCAGTTCACTGCTTTTACCTTTCTGAATTGCCTAACGTATTCTTAAACGTGTTTTAGAGCAAAGGGAAAATTTCACAGACACTAATACGCTTAAATATTTATTCAGGTCACACATCATTCTGCCATTCATTGAACAGTAAGTAGCAATAAAAACCACTGTTTACATTATTCATCAGATGTAAGAAGGGGAGTGGAGCTCATGAAACATACCATCTTGTGCTAATCTCTGGTGCAGTGAGTTAGCAAGCACGATGTCACATGCCACACCGAGGTTGTATTTTACCCTGTAAACATGGGAGAGTTAATACAACTCACAACTTTGTTTGCAGGTGTTAGCCGAAAGCGCTGCTTTTGTTCTTTGTACTGAGGATCCACACAGCGTATAAAGATCTTATTCTCACCCTTTAGGAGTGGAAATTAGGAGAGAGGTACCTCTCAGAAGTATGACTAGAAATAATGTGTGGGAAACAGAAAACAACAAGGTAAGACTTCTAGCAAAGCACTGGCATGAATGATTACCCTGCAGTTTAATGAAGAAACTAAGTCGCTCCAAAGTTTGCCACCTCAAACTCCTCAGAAAGTTTTCTATTGCAGCAGTGAAATGAAACACCTTTCTCCTGTGGGTTACGTTTAGCACCATGAGTACAGCATTCACACAGCAACTGAAAGTGAAGGAGGTTGGTTGAACATAAACGCAAGGCAAATGTGCTAGAACACCCATCTCCAGAAAAGTTTGGCTCATGTTTCAAATGCCACGATAACAATGATTAAAAGCTGTGATTATAAAAATTAACCTATTTCCTGAACAGTTACGAAAGACATATCCAGTTGTCCTGAAAGAAATCTGATGACTAGAACAACATCCTTAAGCATTTCAAAGGTTAAAGCTACAAATTAAGCAAGCACAAACTAATTGTTTTGGTGGAACCAGGGCTAGGGTTTGGGTTTTTAAATCTTTGTAGAGATAAAAGAAATTTCAAACTCCAATCATATTTTTCTGCATTAGCTTCCCAGCTTCTCCTTTGAAATACTGATAATAAATTACAGTACTTAAGGATTCCAGAAGGATAAAACGGAAAGTAAATTATAATGCATCATTTGCCTTTTTTTCAGAGCATCATCTTATGGAGACACAGTAATACATCTGGAGAATGAGATCGACTTTGGTCAAGTCCCACATGCAGAAGTATCCGTTGCTCTGGGCTAGCACGATGCCTATCACTCTTGGAGAGCAAATTCATCTCCTTATACTTGCTTTTAAAAATGTCAAAGGTTCTCATGCTGTGGACGGCTGAGCTCTCTACTAGCAAGGGAAAAGGAAGGCACACTGATATTATACCAGTCTGCAAGCAAGCAAAAGCTAAAACCACTGCTGGCTATGGTAAGGTTGGCCAATGCCAATGCTCCACCTGGGATTACATTTTTACTCTCAATCTTCCTACACTGTGGAATGTCATTCTGCTCCACAAATGATCCCACTGAAGCCACAGAAGCTTTGACAGTAAAGGTACGAATCAGCAAGAAGAAAAGGATTTGAATCTAATCCAACAGATCCATAAACCATTTCCAAAGTTTTGGTCAGAGCTTTCAGAGATTTTTTTTTTCTTTTCTTTTCTTAGCTTGGTCAAAGAAGTGACAAATTAATCATTTGCGTAACTGTTGCTATATAGCAGGCGTGGTATTTTAGTTAACCTGACAAAAGGCACCATCTGGTCTGGAGGAACGATTTGTTTCATGAGAACAGTTGAGAGCAAATCCTAATTAATAGACAAGTTCAATTTCAGAACCACTTATCGAGACTTTATCAGATATTAATTTAAAGTAAGGATGGCACATTTGCTGCACTTTCTTGAATACAAATAACCCATGATGTTCTTCCAACTCAAAAGTATTACACAAAAGTGCTATTAACTAAAGTTTAGGAACGAGTTTTACTAAAATGTTCAGATAGGATTATTTCCTGTTGGATTTTAATGTCGTCTAATAGGAGATACTACAAAAGGAAACTTCTCAATGCATTATCTTTATGTTACTTTTGTTTCAAATGACTAAGTTTTTAGGTCTCGGAATGAAAGGCTCATTCAGCATTTCAAAGGCAGGTATCAGTGAAAAATTTCTCCACAAGTGGGTCCTGATACACAGCCTTGGACTGACACCACTGCTGTGAGCAGAACTGTCTTAACTTGGGGAATTTTTACTTGATTTTATTTCTTGCCCAATCATACAAACACCTGATCACTGACTCAGGTACTGAGATAAAAGATGCAAACAATTCAGCTTATGGCATATGGATGACTGGGTGAAACACTAAACCGCTGGACTCTCTGCCCGATACACCCCACAAAATGTGTTTGCTCGCGTCAGTGTGTGCCACTTCCGCTACAGCATGCTTCTTACTTGAGAAAAGGTAAATGGTGACACTGTTTGGGACTTGCCTGAAACAAGGCTTTGAGAAAAAAAGGGTGCTACAGCAGGAGGCCGTTATCAGTTTGCTTTCCTTGCTCAGCATCTCCAGAGCATTTGAACATAACTGTCTTATGCTAATGTTAATGCAAGTATCCATCCTAGCACCACAGGATAACTCGGGCTGGAAAGGGACATCAGGATGACTCTGGTCCCACCTCAGTTCAGATACAGGGTTGACCAGGTTGCTCAGGGCACACTATGCTCTTACTGTTTTCTACAGTCAAATCAGCACTGCAAAATACACTGATAACCAGCTAGTTGGCATTTTGTAACTTTTTGAATGCTTATTTTATTAAGGAGTGATGAAAAATCAAGCAGTACTAAATAAAGAGGAAGATGAGAGGATTTCGATTCCACAGCATGCTGGAGAGCATTACGGTTTGGACAGTGTTACTCAACACTGTATTGTTCCTGCCATTTCTTAAACAGTAACTGGTAAAACTATTGGTCAACTCTCATCATTGTCTTCAATAATTTACTTTTTTTAAAGCATGCCAAACATGGAGATTTCATGCAAATGTATATGCAGCACTTTACTTTCCCCTGCCAGTGGTTTTATTAAGCTACTCACGTACCTGATACATTAGTTAGCACTATGCACTAACAGACTTTCTCCTAAAATCATATCTGCCATTTCTTTCAGGATAATAATTTTCAAACTGGCATTAATATTCTGTCCTGCTGCAAAGTTCTGCTATTTAAGTGAGACTTTAATTTTATTCTTGGGATCGGTCTTCAGAAGACAAAATCTCTTACAAGGTCTCACTATCAAATGACATGGAACTTAGTTTTGTTTCTTCTTACAGGCTTTTAAGATGTAGGCACTTCCTCTACAGGTCACACTGAACTTTTTGCCTCAAAGAAATCGAGACTTTAATAGCATATATTAGTCACACCTCTCTGTCACATTATTTCATAATTTCTCTTGGTTCCAAAGAGTTTAATCCCTTTTGAGAAACAAGTGAGGTTTGCTTAAGATACAAGACATTTCAACTAAGTTCACTCTAGATACAGTAAAATGGGATGGCAAAATGCAGGCTGAACACTCTGAAGAAAATGTTTAAGTTGGCTGAAGTGTCATTTCAAACTATTTCTAATTTTAGCTTTTCTTGCCTTCAACAAATGCAGCATTAGCCCGTCTAATGATGTGGGAGTACTTCACAGGAACACAGATCAAATAACAGTCTGCTTTGAACATCTGTTCTTTGGTAAGTCTCACAGAGATGCACTGAAGTCAGTGATTCTACTTTCGCAGGATTTCCAAAACTGTGTGATAGCACACACACTGTTTATATAGCAATGCTCTGCCTCTGCGTATAGGAGTGATATCACCCCTTAATTACTTGATCCAGAATTGAATCAGCATATAAGAAATAGAATACAGTTGCCCAAAGCTTCTTATTGCTAGCTTCTTAGCTGTATGAAACCATTCTATCTATCCATATTTCACAGTCACGTTGTTGCATCCCTGTGTGTTACATCCTAGTTTATGCCTACAAAGGAAAACAACACTAAAATTCAGCCAAAACTAAATAGTTTCTTCTTTGCTTCAGAAAATTCCAGATTTTGTAATTTGTCAAGCTTGCACATGAGAAAAGATAGTAAGTCTGCAGAAGAAGAAGATGGGTCACCTGAGATTAATTCTGATTTGAAACGAGTGATGTTAACATACATCGTATAAAAGTAAAACTAGAAAGATGAAGAGCTTAATCTGAAATTCCAAATAAAAATCCTGTAAATGATGAAACATTAAATATTGTAAAGTTTTTTCTTCTTCATAGGTATCTTTATAAATTAACATATTTTTTTTCAAAATTTATCACTCTTTTTATAAAGAAAAAGACAGTCCTCTGCCAAAAATATAAAGACATATTGTTTGCTAGTAAGATTAACAGGACTATAGTGATATTCAGGTAGCTGGATAGTCTCCCTTCAACTTCAGGCATCTCACTGGCACTGTGAGGCCAGAGCGCCTGGTTTTTTCCACGAAGAGATCAGGCTCCGCAGTACGTTCCTCTGAGCTGTGCGCAGTGAGGTATCTCAGTCAAACCACAGCAATACTCCCACTGAAGCTCTCAAAAGGAAACCCCCATACACACCGACATACACAACATTCTTCCCTCCCTGGTTTTTCAGTAAGAGAAACATTCAACTATAACTAATCCTCAGCTAAGGGGGAATTTTTTAGGTTGCCATTTCTAAGTTGCCTATAATGACGCCTATATCATCTGTCTTAATGTCTATGTTCTTTGACACTCCATTAGTCTATGGTTGGTGTTTTCTACAGCTGCATTGCAAATCCCTCTCAGGACTACAGACCACTGGAAAACAAACCAAGCCCTGCATTGTAAAAGAGCTTCCCAGATTCCAAAAAATACTTTAAAACAAAATACTTTAAAGGTAACCTGCTAAGGTGAAAAATAAGCTTGTAGCCTTTTGTGTCTACCTTCTTGTAAAACAAAGATTTAAAAGCCTTTCTTTTTTACCCACCTTAATTCACATTTAGACTAACTGGTTTTGCTGGTGGGATGGGGAAGGACAGTGATTCAGAGACTGCTAGTGAAAATAAGCTGACATTTGAACAACTGAGCAGGAAAAAAAATTGAGGCAACCCACCTGAAATTCTTCTATTTCAGTCAACTTTTATCAAGGTCTGTTTGCGGGAGAGGGGAGAACATGGGTTTTCACTTAGTCCCACAGTCTCTCCCAGAAGAGCAGATGCTGCAGAGCTGACCGACCGTAAGAAGAACAAAAGCCAGCAGTTACTGGCTGGAGCAGACTCCCACGGCCACTGAAATGACCACAAAAAACTCCCTTGCCATCCGTAACATCAGAGAGTCTGAGGTAGCCATGATTGCTGCTAATTTTCCTTATGTTTTACTAACAAAGGAAATAAGAGGTTCTGCCAGGGGTGACATTAATCTTATCTCATGCTTCCGCTCTGTCAGCCTGCTATGATCCTACACTACTGCGGAGGAGCATTGGGAACACACAATGTATGGTGTGGTTAAGGGGAGATTGGTGGGAGTCATCTGATGGTTCCCCTACCTGGGCACATAAAGCCTTATTAGCCTGAGACCAGAGGGAAACAAAAATCATATTAGTAAAAAGCATGCACAAGGAGATAAAGGCTGAAGCCTCATTCTCCCTGGAAAAATGGCTTTCCTCTAGAGCACCCTTAAAGGAGAGAGATGTTTATACTCTCGGTGATTTGTCAACTAGACTCAAAAAGTCCTGCAGAATTGCATTACTCCACGCACAAACATACTGTTCTGCAATAAGCCACTGTCATGATGTGATATGCATATATGTACTCTGTCTCCTATTTCTATAGGAGACAAATTTCATGACAGCTTGTTTTCTGGTTTACCAACAGGAAAGCTGATGTGAAAACATCCTTCCTCCCCATTTCTCCTCTTCGGAGGAGGTGAATCATAGCATAACATTATCTCATTGGAAAAACCTTGTTATCAAGAGTCTAACGATATAACCATTTATAAAGTAACAAAGTTGATCTTTCCACGATGAAAAGGATGGGGATGCCTGCCCTCTGCTTCTCTGAAAATTTCCCTTGGCGTTCCTCTGTGATTTTTCGGTTCTGCTGTGTTTGGTAACAGTGTATGGTTGGCTTTTTTCCCTTGAAACAAATGCAGGTTATCAAAGTGATGTAAGAGAGGCAAACAAATAAAATAAAAGGCTGAGTCACTACGACAAGATGCGTGCTTACAGTCCTCCAGGTTTGGGGCCATAGTTGTCACATGCAAGGGGAACACTGAAGTTAAAGGAAGTGCAATGCTAGAAAATAGAGACTTCACTTTTGTTTTAGCTTCCATTTATGCTTTGAAAACGGAAACTGCAGAAGTGCTCCACTTTAGGGAGCAATCATGCTGTAACCCTCCTACTGACCTCTGCATTAAGGTGCTGAGAAATTCCATGCTTGAAAATGATGTAATTAGTAATAATGATTAGGAATCATAGAATAATTAGTACTTAAGAAAACCACTTGTTCTTGAGAGCTTTCAGTTAAAGGCTAGGAAGAGATTAGAGTAAAAATGATCCAAATCAGTAATACGATACCTGGGAACAGAAATGGGTTCTGCTTTTACATATGGGAAGAGTCAGGCATGTCCTAGGTTCTAGCTGTACTTCCACGTTTGGAAAAGACAAGAGCAAAAGAGAAGAGCAACACTGGAGAATATTCCGGGCCAAGAAATAAATGAGCAAGCATCAACTGATAAGCAAGTTCTTGAGCAGAAAACATCTGTGTAAGACTTGGAAACAAGACATAATAGACTCAGTTCTAACAAAACTTCTTTGCCACCGCAAGGTTATTCTTATGATACTATTTCCAGGTGATCTCAGTTTCCCACCTCTGAATCCTTATACGCAAAAGCCTCACTCATTTGACTCTTAGGTGTGCACTAGCAGGCACTGCTACAACTCTGGTTCACCAAAGCAAATACTCGCTAAACCCTATCTCCAACAGACATCTTGATCTCTGATTTTTGTTAACTCCAATCTCTCTTCTCTGGTCATTACACTGATGACTTTTAGCCTGAGTTACTCACTGACTCCTATCTGCAATTTCTCCATGGCTCTACTCTGCCCACTTTATTTAATTTCAGTGACACCCAAGCCTTTCTGGAATTATTCTTTTATTGTTTTATACCATATGCTGTTGCTCCTTAGAAAACTGAGAATATCTTCTGAGCAACTAATAAAGGCATAAAGTCATCTATCTTCATATGCCCACTTTCTCAAGAAGTCTTTTAATATAAAACTGTAATGCAAAAATCTGAGCAGTGCAGGAAGGGAATTCATTATTAGCACTTCTAGAGGTGTGAATCCACCCTATTTCATTTTGCAAGCATATTCTGAAAGTACAGACTCTCAAGCCCAATGGTTTTCGGTACATTTTCTCTACAAATTTTTTTGTTTGCATAGTCCTCTCTTCAGTTAATGCACTCTGCAGGGGAAGGTTCATGTTCTCGCCCAAGTGACGTGCTCAGCACTGCCCGGCACATTCAAAATTCATAGACCCATGAGAGTTTGGGGCACATCATGTCTGAAGTGATTTCTGGAGTGAGTGTTTCACAAATTGTGCTGAAACTTTTTAATACAGCAGCCAGAGTGTTCACATAATTAAGTCTGATGTCACTTCCAGAAGGTTTCCAAGTCAGAGAGATTGGTTTTACAGTAGGCACTCACGCAGTGTTCCCAACCTCATTCTCCCTTGTTCAGGATGTATGTTCATACCTGTCCAGAAACTCATTGCTTGCTTTTAACCTAAATGCATTTTTCTCCTTCACCATTTTCCAAGTCGGTAAATCTGTTCATTACCTTACACAATTTATTGCCTTCCTTAAATATTGCATTGTTTAGCAGCTCTCAGTACTACTGCTGTTTTCAGACCTCATTTTAACACTTCACCTCCTTCTCAGAGCTTTAGGATCACTGCAGCCAAAACACAGAAACTCCCTCTTCATCCATGACCCCACACTTCAGTCATCTTCCCCATTTCAGAAATGATACTCCTTCCTAACCACCCATCTACTTCCACGGCTGAAAACAGGCCCCCAGTGCTGAGCACCACGGTTCCCATCTCAAGAGATTCACATTTTCTCTCCAGCTTTTAGTTCCTTCTTGAAAGAAAAAAAGCCCAACTTACTGCCTTTATTGGCGCCATCATACACATTCAACTGTAAATATAAATTACCTAAGAAAATAGAGTATTTGTTTTATTTTCTGTAAGGAAAGCTGCTGCTTGTTCCAGGAGATGAAGTGTACTTAGCTTCAAAGGCTGCCACACGTGACTCCCCCCTTGTTTCACAGATTACACTTGCTGCTCATCAGTGCCAGTTAGGAATCATTTTCCTTGTATTTAGTTTTACATTGATGCAACTAACGGAATCAGGCATGTTAGCAGGATCTGTGCATATAAGGCTGACCAAAACCTACTTATTCAATTTTCTATTCAGTTTACTCCTTACATATTACTACTTGCTTTCTTGGCGAGTGGTGACAGGGACACAGAGAAGGAAAGACAAAAGAACCTCCTGACCAGATTCACACCATCTTTTCTGCCTGGTGTAATAAACAAAAGTTATTTGGGTCACCTAAGAGCAAAATGAACCATTAAATTGTAATTGATCTGTCCTGATTTTCATCAACTGAGAGTTTTAACCTTAATAACCTTGATGACACAAACGTCAGGAACTATAAAGTTCCCCAGCCAGGACCCTCACACAACCTTACTTACCTCCATGCCATAAACCGTGTTACAGTTTCCTCCTTCCTCCTGCCCTTATAAAATAAGTTGCTTCCAACTCAGCCATCGCCTACCAACAGTAACTTGGAAGTGCCTTTTCTGCTTCAGTTAGGCAAGGTGCCATTCTTACGTGGGGCCCACATGCAGGCCAGATTCAGCGCAACAAAAGACTACTCAATGGGATATACACAATGTAGAAGGAGCCGCCTAAAGTAACAGCTGCAAAATGTAGGTCCTAATCCTGCAAAGATGTGCAGGACTGTAGGCATGGCAAAGCAGCGTCAGCCACACCCTTACAATGGGGGCCTTGAGCAGCGACTGAGCAAGAGGAAAGTTTTGTTTAAGTGCTCACCTGCTCGTGCGTGTGTTCATTGATTGATACAAGGCTTCATTCGCCAGTGGAAGTGTGAAATCAATTTCATATAAATTGGAACATACACACAAAAACCTTATCACTGCCTAAAGATACATTTCCATTAGTATGTTCTCTGTTTTCTTCAATCAGCTTAGTATTTATGGGGTGGCTGAAAAAGAATCCTATACATTATTTATTAACATTGATTTTAAGCAAGTCATTCAATTCATAACCATGAATTACCTAAGAAAACAGAGTGTTTATCTTATTTTGTCTCTCTAAAGAAAATTAAGTATTTAATTATTAATGTGATTTTACCGTTGAATTCAGTAAACAGGTCCTTAAAAATAACAAAGAGGGATATAGATAACTAGCCATGGCACAGTTATACAATGTCATTAATAATTCCAGTGTTTACTGCATGTCTTAATTTAAGGAAGTACTGGTGCTGATTTAGAAAGTTGCATCTCATTAAAAAAAAAAAATTAGCGCTTTGTTCCAGTATTTTCTGAATTTACATTTGAAAAAGGTTCATTTCCACCAGAGGCCTTTATCTTCTGTCTAGATCAGTCCTGCTCTGCTGACCCCTCATTATGGTAACAGCCCGCAATGAAAAATCCCATGGAGGACACAGATCAATTACTCAATGACATTCACTTACCGATATCGATTAGACAATGCCTTGTTTGACTTCCCTTTTGATTCCTTCTGTCATGAGGAAATGGTTACACCCCTCCTGTAGGGCAGAGGAAAATGGAACTCATGAAAGTGAAATCACTGAGGTTTATAAAAATCCTATCTAACTTGAATTAAAATGGCCAATTAAATACATTAAAGAGCAAAACCTGGCAAAACAGTAAAAGAGCACAGGTTCAGATCTTTGCTCTGACCATGCAACCCTGTGGTGAGACAATTTTATGTAGTATCACACACACTAATGACCAGATCAACAGCATCCAGGAATGCAACTCTGCCAAAATACTAGCTTTCAAGCATTTTTTAGATAATACTTTTTTCCTTCAATCTCTTATGTATTCACACACCCCCAATTACAATTTCCTGAATTTTTGGTTATCCTCATGATGTAACATTTGCTATGTTCTGGAGATAGGTCTGTTATATTTAGCCAAGAGTATACATAACTGTTCTGCTAACACATTCTTCTGATGAATCTGTTGCTTTATCACTCCTCAAAATGTCAGCTTTTTCATTACCACTATGGTTTTTATTCCATTAAAAACCTTACAACTAACTATTAATTTTTTATCGGTTATCAGTTACAATCCATTTATATCCAAGCAAAGTGCACCAGTTTATAAAATTGTGTGTTGTCTGGTATGTGACTGATGAGATGCTGGAACTAATTAAGCAAAAAATATTTCCCTTAGTCTGCTCTTCTGAAATTATTCTTACAGTTGAGAAAGTCTTATGGTCAGGCCAAAGCCTAACTGCCTACATCTGCATTCCTGCTTGTTTTTATTGCTCTGGCTGAGAAAGTGATCAACAAGGAGATGGAGCCCGTCAGAAACGGGACAGCTTGTAGTCTTAGCACTCCTGCTGACTTCCCAAGGCAAGGCAACTCAGAACGCACACAGGGACCAGAGGCACTTGAAGTCCCCAGCGTGACTCATATACAGTTTCTCTCATATTGTACATTGAGTTTTTAGACGTAGCCCTACTCTGCTGTACTTTTTATCTTAAAACCTCTCACACATGCGCGGAAATTTCTTTGTCAACAGACAATTTCTGCAGCCTAACTTACTCAGAAAATGTAAGTATCATCACTGCAGTTATCTGCTCAGGTCTACCTGAGCCTGCTCTGCTTTCCTGTGCTGCCCTTTTTCATGGCATGTTTTCCACTGTGAAGCCCCAAACCCTACTGAGCGCACAGCACACTCTCCACCAGCGCCCACCTCTCACGAATGCCCCTAATGTCTGCTAGCTTCCCCCCAAAGCCACTTCATGGCCCTCTGCCCACCCTTCAGGCTCTGCATCTTCCCAGTGCTGCTTTTCTTTCCCACCTCCCTTTCAGAAGAAAGGCATCTTGCTAGGTGCCAGCACTACACCCTTGCTGTCACTGAGATAACCCTCCCAACATTTGAGCAGCCCCGTAGAAGGCAAAGCCAGTGGCTGTCCTTCGAACAGTTCACTTTCGTTCTTCTCATCTGCCTGCATCTCCTCCCTCCTCTTTCTTATCCTTTGCAACAGCTTCATGCTCTGCAATAAAAAAAATGCATTTCTATAAATAAATGCTTTAAGAGTCAGTGCACAGTTTACTCTTTAGAGCTGTTTCACTGTAATATACACCTGCTGAGACTAGAAACAGAGGGACTGAAGACTGCCAGTAAGAAAGATGTGTTTGTCATCGGATCACACAGCTATTAGGAAATGGCAGGATCATTTCAGTATAGGTAATTCCTCTGGAAAGAAGGGCTATTCGCCAGTTTTGGAATAGCAGATATGGAAAGGGGAAATGACAACTAAATCCCAAAGGCAGACCAGAATACAGGAAAGAACTCAGGG
Source organism: Aramus guarauna (assembly GCA_013400195.1). Taxonomy (NCBI): domain Eukaryota; kingdom Metazoa; phylum Chordata; class Aves; order Gruiformes; family Aramidae; genus Aramus; species Aramus guarauna. The sequence goes on along the minus strand of VXBL01006104.1, from coordinate 297,573 downwards.
ATTACTTTGAAGTTTCTAATCCAGTGCTGTAGAGTTTCTAATTCAGGTTAAGGGTGTTTTCAGAAGGGTATAGCATAGTTCTGATTCCTTAGCTAAGGGAGCACCGAGATGGAAGAAGATGCACACACATGTATCTTAGGGACCCCTGGGTGCTCCTTGATTTAATCCAGAAATGGAAAATATCAAGACATTTACCAACCTATTTAAGGTGGTCAAGATCACATCATGTTGGCTGGTACCTGTTCCAACTTCTTCTCTGGTCCATTTCATATTTTTGGCCCATCTGTCTTCACGAACTTCTAATTTGAAAAGGCTGATTTTCGATTGTATGGTGAATGATTCACATAGAAATCTTTCTTCTGGAAAACTTCTTTTAAAGCAAGGCCAAACCAATTCTAGGGCCATTAGGTAAAGAAGCCTGTCCTTGCTGTCTCTGCCACTGAAATGCAAAAAACAAAGAATAGGTGCTTCCATACATTTGCATCAATAATAAAACTCCTAAATTATTTTTCTTTCTATTAATATCTTGATAACTACCACACTTTGCCATTGCTTCTGAAAGCTACTGCATTGCAAATAATCCAAAGCATTCTTAACTAAACAAGAGAAAAAGAGAACAAAGATAGTAAATTCATTTAATTTGCTTTTTTTCCTCACCCAGTTTCATCAATCAATACTACATATTACCTGCAATTCTGTTGCTCTCATAAAAACCTTTTATTCATGTCTTTGGGGATATATTTTAGAAAGTTAGTAAGTTTAGAAAATGACAGTCTGCCCATGTAATTTTTCTAACTTATCAATAATTCTCTTTTGTTCAGACAGAGGAAAAAAAGAAGTAAAAAAAAAATACAGTAGATGTGTTACTGAACTCAAGAAATAATAGCCTGCAGATTTGAGCAACATTTTAATTTGCAGTGACTACACTCTCATCATTCTAAACAAGTAATCTGCATTCTGATCACACCTCCTGCTGGCCTGGAGAACATGTACCACAGATATTCTGGCATACTATGTCTTAAATGTCCTAATCAGTCTTTTTTTTTTTACTCCTTCTTTCCCCACAGAGCAACAAGTACTCTCTGCCTAGCCAACAGCAGCAGCAAGCTCTGCCCTCCTTCCTGCCATGCACATAGCCATGCTCTGCCCATCTTTGGGGAACAGCTTTCTCCACTGGAGAAAAGCTAGTGCCTTTGCCTTTGAAAGTATCTCTTCTCTCCCTCTTTCCCCTGTCCGCATCGTTATCTCACCTGCAGTGAGATCGCGTATGACACTTTCTGGACTTCATAAAGTCTGCCAGTAGGAAATCAAGTCCCCGGTCTCCTCCCTAGCACCTGTGGCAAGTCTCTTAACAGAGGCAGGCCAGCAGCCCTTTCGGCATCTCAAAGTGACCACACGCCCACACAGCAGCTGGGGTAGGATGTTGGTTTAAAAAACATAGGATAACCCCAAGGAGAGGTAAATCTGTTCCTTACGTTCCCTTCTCTTTCCACAGTAAATTTGCATTTAGGTACAATGCCTTGATGAAATGCATTTTAACATGTCTATTAATTAGTTGTAGATTTTACGTAACTTTAGAGCACAGATGTTCTTTCCCAGCTAAATACAAACATGCATAAAAGTATTTTCATATAACACATGCATAGATTTACTTAACGGCAGTAAGGATAGGGGTTACAACATACCTTAGAGCTCACTAAAAATAGAACAGAACAGTACAGAACTTGTACCACTGAAGTGTTGCAGTCTCTCATGGGAACACTTGAAAGGAGAACGAAGTACAATATTCACACTTGGTATTCACAGCCTGTTCATTACACATTTCTAGAAATGTGCCCCCCCCCCCTTAATTAAAAAGAAAGCTGAAAGAGTAGGAGGAACAAAAATGTTCTCAACTTCAATGACACTATTGGAAAATAATTATTTCAAAACTGCTTATCTGTTAAAAAGCTGGCAAGCTACCAGGATCTTGATTGCTGTAAGCAATTTTATAACTGCTCTACACAGATAAATTTAACAGAGAAATTAATTTCAGTCTCGTAATAAGTCTCATCTCATTACCAAAATGACGTCTGCGCTGCAACAGAGCCTTGCACAAAGGACTGCTGGTAGAGGATTTTGTGCGCAGACATTTAACAACTGCCTTGAAAAAGTCCACCTCAAAACTCTGAATGCCATTTAACACTTCTTTCTAAACATAATTCTTCCCAATTGTGAAATAGGAAGGGAAATATTGTGAAATAAATAAAGTGAAATTCTTCCCAGTTTCACTGGTATTTTGCCCACTGGATTTGAGGAAAGCTACCTGACTGCCTGGAGCCATCACTTATTCTCAGTTTGTTAGGAACACGTCCCTGGGAACAGTAACAAGAGCATCGCTCCTTTAAAGAACCATATCGACTATGCCACCTTTTCTTTTTTGCAATCCAGGGCACCCAAAAACACGTTAATTATATGTCAGGCTTCTCTGTCCAAAGACAAGCTAACAATACAATTGAATAACGAAGATGGTCTGTGGGTAAAAAAAGTGGTCTTCCTTTATACCACCATGCTGCCCTTTTCTGAGACTCGTCTTCCTACAGGACATTTCTACTACATCCCTAACTCCTCCAACAAGTCTTTGAAAACGCTGGAAAATACAACATGACCAAGATCCAAAATTAAAACTTCACAGCAGATTCAGCAATAAGCTCTAGATGCTTTGAGCCAATTTATGGCCACTGCGCTCTGCAAAAAAAGGCACGAAACAATAACAGAGTGCATAACAGCTCATAAATCCTGCCATGCCAGCGCTCGTGCTTGCAGCTCTCAGATGGCACCGCTTGAGCAGTGGCATTATGAATAGCCTGGGTTTTTTCTTCTACCATTCTTATTGGTGTTCTTGTTATGGCACATCAACCAGAGTATAAAAAAAATGAGCGCATGATACATCCTGATGAAAATCCTGATACGGATTTCAGCTTTGCTAATGCATAACTTCGCTATACAGCATCTCATCTTTGGGAGCCACAATGCCATTTTCTGCTACTAGACATCCCATCCAACAAACTGCGGAGAGCGGATTTACTGGCACAGAAAGCATTTTGTCATGAGGTACTCCTCACACGTTTGCTGGTGTACTCAACCACGCAAATCAATATCTCTTTACAGAGCACACGCTGTAAGCAGTAAGAAAACAGACCATTTTCTTCAATCCAGCACATCCTCGCAACCGCAACTTCATTTCACTATTTTTTCCCAATTACAGAATTATTCTGTCCATTGGTTTTGCTTCCTTGACATAAACTCATCTACAGATTTATAGAAAGTGTATGCTTTTAACACAGCAGATACTTTATTTGTTCTTGAACTTTTCCACAGAAAATGAAGATAAAAATCCTCCCCTAAGATTTCTTTGGTTATAATTAAACACATCTGATTTTTGACCTAAGTTTCTTGACCTATCTCCTCACAGATGTTTTTCATTGTTCCTTTTCTTGTTTTTATAGCAACCTTTCCATGACTCTCATTAAGTTTTTTTCCTGTTTCCATTTAAAAATTTTTAATAAATGCTAAATAAAGCTAATATCAGTCTCCAGTGATTAACCCAGTTCACACCTAAAGAGAAACATTGAGGCATCATAGGTAAAAATTTTGATGGTGATCCATATAAAGACTGCCCACCCACATCTAGGTTGTAGAAGATAATCTTTTAAAGGAAAAAAAAGAGACTGAAGCAATGAGCTAGGTCCCTTTATGCTGTTATTGCCATCCATTTCTTCCCTTTCCTTGTTCTTGTTTCCAGTATATTTTATAAAATCCATTGGAAATGACTTTATATATACATGCATATATGCTTAGATGTCTGTATAACTGCCAGAAGTGCATCAAAATAATGGAAACTCTCATTTAAAACAGAATGGAAAAAACATATCAAGTGCAACTGCTTCCAGAAGACATGGAAATAGACCTTTCCCCCATCAGAGATTCCCACTGAAGTCAAAAAGAGGAAGTCTGGTTAGGAGCTGATGTAGTTTATAAGCTAATGCAGAGGGGCAAGATTTTATGTTTTTCCTTTAAGCAAAACCCAAGTGAAGTTCAGACGTGCAATATGTTCTGAGGCCAACAGATAACAAACAAAATTTCAGTTAGACTTTATTGCAAAAGCTATTAGATTTACAAGTAATGTTCCAGTTCATATAAATGAATATTAAAGATAGGCAGTTTGTGTCCCAATTGTTTCTGCACAAAGTTTATACTTAATTATCTTCAATTCTGGCAATAGAATTTGAGTGGAGAAAGGGACTGTTCCTAAGACTCTGCATTTTACACACTGTGACTACAGGCTTTCAAAACTCAGCTGAGTAGGAAAACGCATCTGAGAGGATTAAGTTCCAGCCCAGACTTTTGCTAATAACAGTGAATGCAACATCAATCACCAAAAGTGAATGCAACATTCGATGTCTCTTTCTAATTTATTGGAAAACATATGCTTGAACTTTTTCAAAAAGATTCTCTTTACGGATTGTTTTTTTCTGAACAGGTTGCTAATGGGACCTGTTTGGGATTTTCCTACTGTGTCTGCGACACCTCAAAGTAAAGTAACTTTTCAGTTTCCAGACCTCCTCATGTTTTATGCTGCTTGCATCAAGGGGTACATTTGCTATAGCAGCTGTTCCTTCCACATTCAATGGATTTCAAGCTTTTAAAATAGTTACCTGTAAAAACAGAACAAACCTTAAGGTACAACAGTCAAAGGACTATTAATTTCACCAGCTTGGAATATAAAAATACATATCTCAAAAAATCATCCTCCTACACTACATGGAACAGAAGTACAGCTGAAGGAGAACTTTTCTGCAAAGATTTTTCTTTGCAAATGCATCAATTTATCTACGCGATTTTCTACTGAGGCATGACCTTTTAGGAAAATTAGCAATTTTAATAAAAAACATTCACTGACAGAGATTTCTTGGCTCCAAATGGAGTTTTTAGTCCAAACTAGATAAAAAATTTGGCTGCACCCATGCAGACCACACGCTGACTCTCAACTATAGAACTGGACCAGGGAAGCAAGAGCTAAACCTCACACCAGGTGTGATGGGGACCTGACTGGAACAGAGTTTTAGTTTTTTGCAGGATGGGCTCATGCTTCCAGGACAAGGTTTAATCAGCTCTGGCTTTCTGGCTTGCAGCAAACCACACTTTTTTTTTCCTGTGGTCCTTAGAAAGTTTCTTTCTTTAGCAACTCTAAAGTTGGGCTGGGTCTGCTCCCTGCTCACCTCAGCAGCTTCTCAGTTTCTCTGCACGAGGTGCAGATTCTCAGAAGGCTGCTACAAGTCCTTCCTTCCTGAACCTCTTCTGCCTTCCGCTCCATGCACACTGAAAGCTTCCCTCCCTTAGCAGGGGCTGCATCCTGAAACTTCTCTAGGGGCAGCCCAATATTTGCCTGAAGGAAAAGAAGAATATGTGGTTCTATGCAATTTTAAGCACTGGAGCACATAAGAAGTACTGTGACACCACCTAGCAAAGCAAGGGAAATAAAATCTGGCAGCATATCCTATGCAATGTCTATTACACCCCTACCAGAGACACACTGACCCAAGAACACAAGAGATGAAAGTACTACAATGCGCCAAATGAGCTTTACATCAGCAGATTTCAACTATCCCTGGCTACAATGCTCCTGAATAGAACAATTGCAGAACTGGCTTTTCAGCAAGGGATTACTAGTTCGTCAAGGAAGTTTCATTCTAGATTTAGTATCTCCTAGAGCTCAGGAGTTGTCCAAGATCGTAAGTTTTCCTCTATAATGCCACAATCAGTGTTTTGGATCACTGATCTTCAAAGTCATGGTGAGTTTGTGGAGCTGGGATTTTTGTTATGGCAAGATCTACAAGTTAGAATACTTGTGCAACTTTTCACAATTTTATAGAAATTATGGGTGGAAGAAAAACTACTTCTGTCTGATACTGTAGATATTTTCTTTATCTTCATAATAGTAATACCTGTTTAAACACCTTTCATTCTAACTTTAAAACCTATCTGCTCTTGAAAATGGAATTACAATACCTTATCTGCGCTCTGAGTAATTCTTATGAAAGTTAAAGCCTTGTCCATCAAAACTAAGGTACACTTGGACATTTTAGGTTGAATTGCTTGGTAACATCTTTTTCTGTATAAGCTAATTTTAAAGAATTCTCTTGATTGAATTTGGATTGCTACTTTCTTCAGCCCCTATAGTAGAGAGATGCAAGCAATTTCTTTCAACTGTAACTTGCAAACTTTGGGATTAATTGGAAAAATGTAACTTCCATCAGGAGAGCAAAGCAGATACGCAGGCTGCTAAAGGGAAATCAGGTGCTGAACTCTAACACAGTAATTTCCTTACAAGCTGTCAATTTATTCTGAGAAAAATAGTAAATGGGTGCTAATTAATATCTACTTATTATAGCCCTGTTCAGCCTTCAGATAAGAATGCGTGACTAGGGAAGCTTTGACCTCTGCTGCTCTCGCTGCAGAGGCTGGATCTGAGACTACACCTCGACCCCATGAAGCTTTTAGCATGCCTGCAGGAGTTCTTCAGCTCAACACTTTGTACAGCATTTTTTATTCTATGCTTTTTATTGTAGTTACCATGATATGGAGGCCCTTAGCAATCCAAGATACACACACTGCAAAATTGTCACCACAGCCAATTCAATGGACTTCTTAAAGGAATTTTGGTGAATGGGTTTTGGTGTGGTGTTCCTCTCACATCAATGCTATTTGCATCAAAACATTTCCTGGGAAGTCCTTGTTTTCCAGGTTTAGTTAAAGCTGTTTTCACAGTATTGGAAGAAACTTGGTCAAAAACTTTGCAGTTCATTTAAGCCAGTGCTGCCTAAGGAGCTGAGCCTACAAAAGACTGAGTAAGAGGTTTTTTCTCCAGTTTCACTAGGGTCAGTAGGTTTTTAATCATGTTCTTTCAGTGCCTTTGAGAAAATGCTCCAGAAAAAGGGAGCACCATTTTGCCTCTAAATTGTTAGCAACTTATTGAGGGGCTAGCACATATCTGATACAGCCCACTTAGGACAAGAAGACATTTTTTTAAACACATGACACTCAGGAGGCGACACTATAAAGCAGACAACAAGAGCTGCATGTGCAAAAATACACATGCACCTTGCCCGGAGATTGAATACAAATAGCTATACATTGTCAACTACCTGCTTATTTAATTACCATGTTTACACAAACAGCTGAGTGCTCATTGATTTCAACTTCAAAAGTCACTTTTTGAACATACACATTTTCAGAATAAGTCCAATTCTTACCCCCAACTGCACTGTTAAGGTGAGTTTAAGCAAAACTTACCCACTTTTACATTGTTTCCAAGATGACTCAATTGTCTGTATGCAGACAACTTCTGCGAGTCTTATATAAGGCACGTCTATCTTATAGCTTAAGCTTTTAGTCTTACTTTAACATCAGATCTAGAAATAAGGTTAAGGCTAAATAAATGAGTCTTAAAACCATTATTGTCCTTCACTGGTGCCAGATCACATCAGTACACAGCACTTAATTTGCTCTGGCTTTTAGTTTTAAATCAGTCATTCCAAAAGTTCATACACATTATTCTTGTAACTTTTTTAGTTAATAATGAAAGACACAATGACAATTACATCTAAAATAAAAAAGCTTAAACATTCTAAAGCCATCTGATTTCATTATGCAAATGAGATAACATGTTAATAACAACACATACTGTTTCAGTAATATGACTTGACTTTGTACTTCAGTCATTTCAACTTCATTAATTATGTGGAAGGTGGAAGAGTCAATTTAGGTCACAGTCAGGTAGCACACACATAGGGAAACATACCATAAGGCATACCTGTGATAACAGCATTCAAATAACATTTTAAATGTGTGTATTAGTTGCCCTCATAATTTTCAGTGTGAAGTGAAGGACGTACTTGGGAGTTTATTGTCTGTGTCACTGTACAACACATTTTAATTTATTTTTGTTTAAATCAGTCCCGCCTGGCCCCACATGCTCTGCTGGGGCAGACGAACTCGTGCATAAAGGAGGTGCTCACTTCCAGCTTGAAGGAGAGACACGGCCCTCCCGTCCTGCTCTCAGCTCAGCTCTCTGGCTTGCATCAGCCAGGACACAGGAGAGAGACCGATTTCTTGCTAAGCACGTACAAACCATGCCAGAGGCACCTGAATGCCTGCCCAGAACTCGCTGATGAGAGAGACCAGGCTGGGTATCCATGACCAATAACTCCAATAACCCCTTGACTGCTGGAGAGCAGCTGAACAGCATCTGCAATTCCTATGGCGTTGCCCTTCTTCCCTGCAATGCCTCACATTTGCTCAGCATCCTGCCTAGCCGTTACAGTATGTGCAGAGAGCACAATACGCTAAATGAATATCCTGAGACTGGTAATTTTCATTCATAGGCAACTCTGCAATTGCCATCTTAGGCTGCTGACAAGACGGCTTTACAGGGTTTGCTATTTAGCTTGTTCAAAGAAAACACTGCAGCTTACCGTTCCGGGTTGCTTCCCAAATATCTGTTAGCATCACAAGGCTTAGTGACTCAGCAACAGACATTATCTGGGCAAGCTACATTCTGGCAAGTCAAGCACTAGGTCTCTTGCCTAACGGCTGGCCTTTGACAGGTGCTGATTTTATAACTTGGCCAAGTAGCTATGGGTAGGCAGAAGAGATGTGCTCATGAATCTGTGTTCAAAAAGGGGAGAATTATGTCACTGCAAAGTACAGACCATCAAAGAGCCTGGCATAGTTATACCTTCTCCACAGTGAGGGGGTATAGCTGAGCTATCCTTGTTTAGAATAAAAAGTGAATGGCTAGTAAACATTGGGAAACAACTGAGTAAGGTCAAACACAAGAATCTTAAAGTTTGGGGATGAAATATATGGTCTCCTTCCAGAGGCAGGCTTGTGCTGTGAGGTTAAGGATGGCGTATAGGCTATGCACAGTCATTTCTGCCTAGCTTCCCTTCTTGCTTGGGGCAAGATAAGTTTCTGAGGGAATGTAAAAGCTTATGGAACTGGTTTCCTACAGATTCAGCAATCAATCATATAGGAAATCATTGGAAATCCTTGGAAATCCACAAGAGTGTAAAAACAATCACTAGACACTGGATTTAGCTTCATTTGTTTCCATTGTAATAGTCTCAGATAAATTTTTTGCCTACAAGTAAAATAAGAATTTTGATGTAAGTTTTCTAAAAGCTTCCTTGAAAGAAGCATGTTCTCAGATAAAAAAAGAAAAAACACATTTTGATTTAAGGAAAAAGGTTCTCTATTCGCTCCTGTTTATACAAATCCAGAAGTAGGTATTCAGATCAAAGTAGCATTTGAACTTTGACTTGAATAAGCTGCAAAAGCTTTTCATAAGCAAAGGGCTGAAACTCAAAAGTGTCAATCATTTTTGCAGTATCATGATGAATTTTTTGGTTGAAATGGAATAATAATCTTTTACACCACAGAAAAATATTTTCAATATAGATACAAGATTAAAATGTAAAAATACGGGGATGAGTTTAGCTCTTGACTATACACGTGCAGACTTTCTGAAGACTGCACAGATGCAAATCAGCTGGGTTTTACCTTTGATCTCATTTTCCAGATAAGATTTCTGCCATATTTTGAAATATGAAAAGTAATGATGGAAGTCATGTGATGTACTCTGCATTCTGCATTCAACAGAAATGTAGTTAAAGTGAGAAATAAAATCAATGACTTAGATGATCAAAGACTGTACACACTGACTCTGTAATTTTTGTGTCAGCACAAACAATTATAGCCATAAATCCTGTTCTATTATGTATTTGTTTCTGGTTAAAGTGTATGCTCTGTGTGCACAAATACACAGAATTAAATTACCCTCTGGCCTCTACCCCTTCTGCTATAGTTGCCCCTGGTTACACCAGTGGTGACTTCGGGGTTTTTGGTCCATTATTCTTCAGAATTTTGTCAGAAGCAGAATTTTTGCTCTTAAAGAAGTCGGAACCTTCAGTTGGCTTTTCTTTGTCCCAGTCCCTCCAGAGTCCCATACAAGTGCAGCAAGAATGCTTCACCCAGCAGCACTCGCTGGGATTACATGCTGGCCTTGCAAATTTTTGCGACCTTTCTGAGAAAGTAGTAGAGGGACAGCTACTACTCAAAGGACATGGGAATAACCTTAGAAAATACCGTAACAGTGATAGGTCAACACAAACAACTGTAAAGGCATGTTTGAGTGTGGCACCCTATCCAGGAGAATATAACTTCTTTCAACATTAATTTTTTTTGTTTTGAGTGCATTCCCACAGTGATCCCGCAAAGTAGCTGACTGGAGCCATCTCACAGAAAAACAGGAAATATAGAGGAAGATTGGTGTTTGCCTCATGAAGTTGCCCCTGGACAACCTAAAAGCACAATGGGGTGATGAACAGTGAACATATCTTGGCTTAGTTGTCTTACAGACAGCATTAGTCAGTAGAAATAACTATTTTCCATGCCAGCACAATGGCAGCAGCATTAGCGCACTGCTTTTTAAATGACAGTGGGAAACCACAGCTGGATTGATGTCTGCAGCAAATCACAAAACTGATGCTGATAGGTGGAGCTATCAATACAAGCTTTACTGAGGCCTCCAGGGATTCACGCAAGGGAGAGTGGGCAAGTAGTAGGTACCCCCAACATCCCTACTGACCTTGAAACAGCAGCCGCTGGCAAAGCGGTGGCTCAGCCCTCTGCAGGAGCACACATCTGCATGGCTGATGGGTACATTGACCTCAGGGGTCCCCATTTCAGGGACACCTGTTCTATAGCAGGATTTCATCTCCAGCTCCACGTGATGGAGGTCAGCTAACAAGTTGTGGGGTCCCCCTTAAGGTAAGCTGAAGAGTGCACATCTCATACGGAGCAACTACATATAGGAACTGAACAAAGAACAGGAGCAGCTTCAGCAAAGACTCTCAAAAGGTTTCACATTGCCTAGGGTTGTAAAAGCCACAAGTTAGTCCTGAAAACAATACCATTAACAGTTAGAAACTGACTGTTCACAGACAACAGCTGCTTTGGGACCTTAATAACTAAGTTGTTACGACACACCTTTTAGGAGCACAATTAAAAAGTAATGTCAACTTACAATGAAAAGCGTATTTCAGTATTTGCCAGCTTTACTTGTCTTTTAAAAATATTCCGCTTACTACAACAATTTTGATGTTACCTCAGGAGATTTCCAATTTACTTCCCATCTTATTCAGCATTTGTACTTTGGTAGAACCTAAAAGTCATAGTCAGGATTAGGCCCCATTCCATGAAACACCACATGTGCTAATCTTTTTTTAAAGCCAGCTATTACTCAGTCTCTGTAGGAGACAGCCCTTGGCAAGCTTTTCAAGGACAAAGTACTTCCAACATGGAACTGTAACACTGATGTTTCTTTTTTTACATTGTAAGAATTACGTGATATAATTGTATGAATTCGATATGCATTCGGTCTTCATAAACCAGTTTCTCTTTTTTTTTTTTTTTTTGCCTTGATTACAGATTTATGCCATGAACCAATTCTGAACAGGTTTGGCTGAGACCGGTGTAAACATCTGTGCCTGTTGAATTTCCCTGTCATCAAGTAGACAGACAATTAAAGTCAGCCATAATTTATGGAGGACAATACATGTTTCACTTCTGAGCACAGGTATAATGTGAACAGGGCAAAACGTCCTTTCTGACTGAATAAAAATACTGGAGAATTACTGTAACCGATGCTCACTTTGAGCAGTGAACAGGGCAGCAGTTGTGCAGGAATAATATGCAGGACTCTTGTCACACAGAGGGGCGCAATACAGAAATCATGGACAGTCTTCACTTTTATTTCCAAGCACATCCTGTTTTACCAAGCAACATCCTGGATTTTCTTTTCCTGAATTGTCTCATTGTTAGTCACAACTCAAGAGAAAATATCAAAAAGTCACACTGAGTGATACAAAGCCAACTTGAATGTTCAGTATGATGATAAATAGCATCATCCACTAAGGAGAAAGCCGAGCAAAGAAGAATCACAGTCATCAAATCCTACAGTCAGAGCATGCCAATGAACATAGTTGTTGTACCATGGCATAAATATTCCTCGATTAGACCAAAATACCTGCATAAAGATGTAGATCTGATGAGTCATAACTCAGACACCATTAAGAAAATGTCTTTCAATTGTTACTTTTGTTGCACAATAAAAATCCCTCCTAGATGCCAGCATCTTAGTTATCTGGCTTAGAGCTTCTGATGCAACTTTGAATGTTCCAAGTGAAACGAGGTTTACAATATTGCAAATGTTCTTACAAATAAAAATATCTTTAATATTGGTATAAAAACCTACTCAAGAACTCTTAGGTTTCCTAGGGAAGAGAGTCTATTGACTGAAAAAGAAAAAAAAGTAGGACACATTCTCAATAAAATCTTCCATGAGTTTGAGTAATTTCTTAGTGTGACAGATTTGTAAAGAAAAAGCATTATGAAACTGAGTAAGCGTCCATAAACTTCTGTCTGCTAAACCATTGTGCTACCACTTGGTTTAGTCAGGCCACTTGAAGTTCTTCATCCTTCTCTCTCTTACTCAGTGTCCCAGAGCCTGAGCTAACATTAACAACTTCCCCACAAAGCCAAAGGAACAGGGAATACATATTTAGCATTAAAAAGATCTAAAGATAACATACTTAAAAGCTTTAGCTGGTTTAGGCCACTCTTAGAGTGCTTTCAAATTTCTGTACTAGTCACTTATCTTTTGAAGTCAATGGGTACTTTGCAATTGCTATTTGTCTAAGTTACATACAGTCTGCTCCATGTTGTCCGTGCTACAAAGTAACTGTGCCACCCCAGGAGAGCTTTATTTCAACAAATATTTGACTGACTCAGCACAACGAATAGCCAAAGGAACAAGAGAGAACAATTTCACATAAATTGTTCACAACAGAAAAGTAATATTCAAGCAGTTGTACCAACTGGTGGTAAATTTTACGTGGCAGGAAAATTCAACAAGACTTATAGCCCTTCATTTAAGAGAATGCGCATACCTCCTTTACAGCCTCATGCCCTGTGACCCTTCCCAAATTCATGCCACTAATAATGCCTACCTTGCAATGTGTGTAATAATATCACATATGTGTAAGCAAACTATAAATATATAGAAAATACATGTCAGCTATATCCACTTTCATACTCTGTGATCAAGTCCCCAGATTACTATCTAGGGTATACAATGCAGAAAATTAGATTTCTACTCCCATTTTGGTTCAGTTCCTTTCTCCCATCTCATGTATAGTGCTGGATGGCCTCCTGCTGTTTGCCTGCATTCCCTTGCTAATCAGTGTGGCGCGTAAGCGCTACGCTTTGCATCTTTGCTCCTATTTGTTAGGATTTCCTTTGGTGCTTCAGAGTTTGCAGGCTCCAGCAATAGCCCAGGGAAACACTTACTAGCATCTGAAACAATCTCCCTTTTGGGAGGCTTTCAACTTCGTCAGAGAGGAATCCCTCCCGCTAACAGGTGTTCCTGATGGAGCCCAGCAAGCATACAATTTTTTCTGGCTGTGAACTGCAATCAAACTGACAATTATGTGTTTGCTCATGTCCTTGATAAAAACTCATTTAGACACAACATTAGGCTGATATTTATCTCCCTCTCCTCCCCCCCCCCCCCCCCCCACG
>VXBL01006104.1:102383-283872 GCA_013400195.1 Aramus guarauna | reverse complement strand
CCCCCCCCGCATTCTTACATATAGTTTTAAGTTGCATATTAAGACTCTCTCCCCCTTGCCAAAAAAAACAAACCATACAATAACCAAGTTTCAGAGCTCTTGGTAAGTGTGACACATTTGTGGAAATGCCAGTTCTCAAGGCCACTTGAAGTGTTATCTGAAGTGAATATCTTGTTATTACTCAGTGAAGGTTTCAGAGTCTGGGAGAGGTGATTATTATTCTACACTGCATATATCAGTAGTATAGATATCTTCTGTAGGAGAACCACCTAAGGCACAGAATCCGGCATCACCGCCCTTCAACAGCAGGCAATATTCACCTAGCAGCAGGCACAGCGATGGCAGCACATGTGCATTGACAAGACCGCTGCCTGTGTCTGGCTGTGCAGCCCTCCCAGAGGCAGCAGCTAGCCCAGAAAAAGGCACAGCTCCAGCAGGCTTCCCAAAGGCTTCTCCCATATGCTGGCCCTGTCGGATGCAGCACCACTCCTCGATAGAACTGGCCAGGAAACACGTCAATCCTGTGCTTTTCTGAACATACACATTATTATTAGGAGTGTTCCTGGGACATTTGGCAGTCCTCACAAGTTTTCACACCTCTTTTGCTATGTGGGCGTCAGCCTGTTTGTAGTTAAGCCTCCCATGAGAAAAATGGCAATATTCTGTGTCATGTGGGGTTGAACCCCCCCACTTACTCTTAAGGGCTGCTGCTACCAACTTTTCCTTTCTCCTTTGTTTTCCCCATGTTTCTGAAGCACCTATGCCTTCCCTCCTGGGACTCCTCATCTTTCCCCTGCTTCTGAGATGTCTCTGTTGTTTCTTACTAAATAATGAGAACCTGCAATCACTTCCTCTTCCTTTCTGCCCTCCTGCCATCCCTTATTCTGCTGTCATTTAAAACTTTAGAAGATGAAGCACTCAAATGACTCTCTGGCAGTGCCACATAAAATTTATTTAGTGTAGGCAGAAAAAGTGCATAAAGTACACTGTAAAGATGCACAGGGTAAAAATCACTCTTAGGATGCTAAATCATTATTAAAGCAGAGCAGATATTTCTTGCAGCTCCTTTACCATTGGGATCTTACAGTGAGAGTAAGTCAAGTTTAGAAAAAGAAGCATTATAAAACTTTGCTACAGTTGTGTTAAATGCTAGACCTCAAAGGAAATAAATTTAAGAAAGTATGTAAGAAAAAAATACCTCACGTCCCAGAGCTCATATGCAAACATCACTCAGCACTGAGGGTTATATTGTTCAAATCTGTAGGCTCACTATTCTTGCTGCTTCTCTTGCCATACTAGCAAATCATCAGTAATCATTAGGAAATTATGGAACCTTATGGCTGGAGAAAAAAAAGACATGAAGTACAGTTGTTTCCCTAGGGAATCCTGGATATTTGCACCACTCCTTGAACACGGCTGAGCATTAACAGGCAGTGCCCTCTTTAGGGAACCTCTGCCAAAACACCATGAAAAAGCCCTAAACTCACACTACTTGCAAAGGATCCTCCAAAATGAACCAGAATCAAAACATTTCCTCCAAGGCTTAACAAAGCTCATAAGCCAAGAATGGACACTCAAAAAACCGTCACGAATCAGTGCTATCTCACCAGTTACATCCAACTTAAATATTACAGCAGGTTCCCAAACCTCCACTCTGTCATCCCCACTCAAACAGGAGCATCACCGCACTATAGTTATTTACTATATACAATCATCAGTTAGCACTCTACCCTGTCCTATCTACTCAGAAAGTCATGGTAAATATAATTTCTAGTCCTCAGTGCTCACCAAAAACCCCTTTCACTTCTTGTTTATGAACTGGCTTCAAATAATACAGAAGTTTTATTTTCGTAAATAAGTTTTACTGCCATTTTTACTCAGCTGAAGTCAAGCAATCCACAGGCTGTATTATAATTATGTAGAAGTAGGGGGTTAAAAACTACAGTTCAGGGTAAAGACACTGCAGGTGTGCAGTTTAATGAGTTCTTAATTGAGTAGTGGGAGAGCATAAAAAGGAAGTGCAGAGGGTGATTACAGGGCTCTTTCAGCGAAGGGAGCAGTGCAAGCACTGAACTCTATAATCAAGAATAAAGAAAAATGAGTTCACCTCTAATTTTCACTGTACTACAGCCTTTGTTACTCATGCCTAGAATGCAAGATTAGAATTTGTACCATCAAGTTAACTGACAAGATTAACCTTTTTTGAGATGTACTTGTTTTAAGGCTAAGGCAGCGAAAAATGAGGAAGGACATAAAAAAATAACTTGTATCTGAAAAATATATTGCCTGCACTCCTGTTTTGCAAATCAGTTAAGATTTCTCTCTGGCTTCTGCCTGTTCTCTGCTATTGAACAGACTGCACAGGATAAATCTGCAGAGGAAAAAATGGAAGGAGACACCACATGGAAGGTAAAGGCAACTGCTTGGATTTACTACACTGTCCTCCTCTCTCCAAGGAGCAAACACCACAAAACCCACAAAACCTCTTCTCTCTGCTCAGGGAAAGCCACCTACAAAGTGACAGTACAGCAGTGTCACTGCTTAGGTAGGCACTGCAGGAAAGCGCTCACATGCAACAGTGGGAATGCTCCTGAGAATGCAAAGGAGATGTAAATATGTTAAGGAGACATAATTTTATATATGCTATGCATTTTATAAATGCTAAGGAGAAACTATATAGCACACCCATCCGCAAACGTGGACAGTTGAGATCTCCTGGACATTCACTTTGCTACCACACATAAATCTGAATTGTGATCAGAGCAGCTTCAACCTTCACTTGGGCAGAAGGCAGTCACTGAAAACCCAGCGCAGTCCCACTAGTCCCACTTAGCACAACTCTAGACTTCAGTCACTTGGGCCATCAGATGTTAGGGGTTTTTTTGAGCAATAGAGAAGTAAAATCAGGCATCTTTCCAAGTAGTTCTATGCAGTTCAAGTGTTACCTGAAATGTCTTTTTTTTTTCCTTCAAATTTAGTATATAGAACTATGAAATTCATGAGAGAGCACCATCTGCCTCAACGTCTGAGGAAAAAAGAGGGTTTTATATGTAAGACTTTTTATATAAAAAGTCTTCTTCACTATCATCTCAGTTTTATGAGAAAACTCTTATATTTGTATAGCTATAGCAAGCTCTTGTAATCACTTTGTATATTACATTGGCTTTTTTTTATGTAAGTATTTTTGAAATTCTTTTACATCAGGCTTTAAGACTTCAAAGTGGGGTTTTTTTGTTGTTGTTGTTGGTTTTCCCCATAAATATACTTTTAACTGTGTGGTGCTGACAGAGAACAGTAAGCTACCTTTCACAAAGCCACAGCATGCTTGAATTCACCAAGCTGGTTGCAAAGTTATTGGTATTTGTCCCCAGTATGGCGGTCTCTGCCTCCACATCAATTTTTGACTCCAGGAGGTCACAGAAGGAAGAAGGATGACAAGACTAATAACCATCGAGGCCCTCTGGAACCATTATCATGTTCTATTCCCATTTCCCTTATAACTTACATTATAGAATAACACCCATTACTTCCTACATCAGGCTTATAATGCTTAATTCAAATATCATTGCAAGAATCCAGTGCGTTCACCTCCAAGAACCAGGAAATATAGCTGTTTAATGATACAAAGCCTGATCTAGAGTCCGCTTATGTCAAATGGGAGTCTTTCAGCAGACTAATGGTCTTTGCTTAAGGGCCATCGGCTCCAATAAATCAGGAGGCAATTTTAGCTCTAATCAGACAGATCTAGAGAAGTTCATGTAAACAGACTCACCAAGTTCCCTTTGGCCATCCCTAAAAATTGGTAGCACGGATGACCATGCTGTCAGTACTTTCTAGGTAAGTAACTTCTCTGTAGCTGTGCAAGGTGCAGGCAAGAACACATGCTAAAACTTAGCAGCACAAAGCGTGGTGATACAAAGACATTGACACTTACTTAATGCCAGAGAAGATCTAGGCAGTGTAGGCATGCTCACTGGTCCCAATTACCATAATACATCTGACATTCTCCCCCCTGGGGCGAGCGAGAGCACCTCATCCAAGTGCTGTAATTGAGCTGCTTTACGTGATTTTATTGCATACAGAACACAGATGCAAATAAAAAATTTGCCTAAAAGAAGCAAAAAGAGTTATGCTGTAGTCATCAAGCCATACGTGCTAATTGGAAGTCGGTAGATTCATTTAGGAAGAGGGGCATTGCTTCTTTCTGATGACTTACATTTGGTAGCTGTCAACTGGCCTTGCATTATCCAAATGCCAAGTCTCTGACAGCTGTTACTTCCTTGTCCCATGCTACAGCACACTCAACTTACAGCAGTAATCTACTTACTTGCACAAACCAGTAAGTTCATTTATCTATATCCAACTCACAAGCATTTAAAGAAATGTTTTACTCTAATGCTGGAGAAGTACACAATGCAGGAGTCCTTTCCATGATATCTACAAGCAAACAAGCACATTTGTTCAAGAGGCACCTGTTTGCACCAGAACTTTATCAGCTTCTGAAATGTCCTCCAGTTTGTGTACATCAGCACTTTTTTTTATTGAAGGTCTGGTTCTTTAATCTATTATCAATCATCATTAGTGATTACTTTGCATGAGAAGCAACATGTATTCTTTTTAAAAATTTGCTGATGTTATAACCTACAAGCCGTGGCATTAAACAGAAGTGTTAAGCTGTATATTTGAAAGCTCTCTGAAGAGTAAGAAATCTTTGCTCAAAGATCTTGTCACCCATATCAGGATTATATCTAAACAGTACAGATCAATGGAAGCTCATGAACTACCATGACGAAAAAAAAAATATTGATGATTTGATAAACAGTTCTCTGAGGAAGTATTTGGTTTACTTTATATTTATGTGTTCTACTGAGTTATAAACTCAGCCAGTTCCACTTCGTTTTGGACCTTGCAAACGCAAGTACTCTTCAAACTACACATACTCATTTAACATTTGTCCACATTAGTAATAATTACCACAGTGTTTAAAGCCAAGTAGATTTAAATCTTTCTGTTGTATACTTTTGCCAGCCCTCACCACTTTAATGTTTACTTTGAAAATCTAGTACTCGCACATCATCTTTCCATTAACCAACAAGTATTTTTCATAGCTTTGTAATCAAATTATTTTGCACAGCTAAGCTTTTAGGATCATACACATTCTGTTATATCCTATAATTGCAGACACAACAGTAACAAAAAATTCCCTACCTATTTTTTGAGGAGAGCTGTGCTACTTCGCGTATCTAGTATATGTTCTTTAAAGAGAACGTTCAGTGGCATAATTAAATCCCAGTAAGAAACACTATGCAGTCTTCTGCAGAACAAGGAAAATAAAGTTGAAATCACATGGTCCTTGTAAGGAAGAAGTGAAGTTACCACCTTCCTAGGAAAAATCTTTTCTAGATCTCAACATTACGAAAATCTATCATATTTACCCCAAACAATAAACCAAACAAATTCAAACACTTTCTAAACTGAAGGGGGTTTATTTCTTCTTCTTGGGCACACAAATAAAACTATATGGCTTTCAAACCTTGCTGTTTGCTGTTCATTTTACCAGCTGAAAAGACAACTCACAGAAATTTTTCAGGAGGCGAAGGAAATGCATGAAGGTGTTTCATGTCAATTGTGCTTGCTGATTTTTTTCTTGATATTTTGCAATTGTTTCAACTTCAGCTCTAGCAAGTGAATTCTGACGTCATGGCCACATGGCTGCAACTACCTGCCAAAATCACCAGCAGACAAGATTTCTAAGGTTCTGCCTCCCAAAAGTTATTTTCTTAAGTGAACTTTGCCTCTTCATTTCCTATCCTATCACTGAAGCTTTACCGAACAAGATATAAAAAACTAATACGGTACAAGGTCTCTTTAAAGTATGGGCTTATATTTCATTATTAAATCAATACAAAGATTAAAATGAGGCGGCTGAAAGTTTTTTTCTTTTCTTACATCTAATTAATAGATTGTAAGCTCCAGGCTTATAGAGTTCTGGTCTGAAAGAAAAAAAAAAAAATAGATCTGCTATATATAGTTAATGGAACATTGGTATAATTCATCCTGTCCTTCCTTCCAGCTAAGTAAACACCCTCAACCTGTGTATCTCCAAATCTCCAAACCCGGTACTTTCTGCCAACTTTTCAGATCGCTAATGCATTAAGTCACTTCCAAAATACATTCTTGACTATTGCTAAAAAATGTGTTAAACTGGGAATTTGCAACATTTAAAAACTTCAAATGAGACACATTCAGAGAAAAGAGAGAGTGAAATAACAATAGGTTCAGTATTTTAAAATTATAAATAGCCTAAGGCCAAGGAAGCTTTAGAAGAATAATGAACAACTTGCTGTGAAGATAATTACAGGTAACTGGCCAAGGTTTTAGATGGACCAGCTGGTTTCCATCCAGATTAGACATTTGGGATGCATGTTGATGACTAAAAGAAAACAAGCTGCCATAAGGTGACCTGTTATTACAGCTACTACATAAACAAAACCAAACCCAAACAAGCAAAACAGAGATATGTGCCCTTAAACATAAACCACTACTTAATGAGAGCCATACAAATGCTGAACCAAAACAGTATCTCAGTGAAATCTAAAAGTTAGCCTAACCACAAGTTTGCCCTCAAAACCACTTAAACCACTGGAATTAACAGAACAAAATCACTGATCTCCTGAATTCACAAGAATGAATCTGTAGAAAATGCAGTGTGTTTGATTATAAATCCCAGTTTAAGACATTCAGCAAATTTAATCTGCAACAGCTAGGTATTTGGAAAATGAGTTATTACCTTGTGAAGAAATCACAACCTTTGAGTCAAACACGGCTTACACACTCTCATCATAGACTGGTAAGCAAGCCTTTTGTTCTAAGTGAAGGAAAACATAGTATGCAGTAAATCCACCCAGAATAGCAAAAGTGTTTGATACATGTCTGTTATGTATACAAATATGCCTCCTACTCTACTTCAAAACACATGTTAATGCCTCTCTTTTACAAGATCATATTTAGGGCTTTCTAAACTTGATTAGGCACTTTTTCTCCAGCAGCTGCTCCATACGCACATACATGGTCAGGAAGCCATATCTACATTCGCTAATACAGCCTGAGAAGGACTTGGCTGTTCCTCAGCTAACAGCCCACAGGAGGGGACAGGCTGGGGCTGGTGGTCTCCACCCCTCCCAGTGCTCCAGCACCCTCTTGAGCAGGTAACAGGCACCGGCTGCCACCCCAGGCCCAGCAGACCCCCTGGGAGCTGAGGGAAAATAGGGGAAAAAGCACTTCCCAGTGGTTCCTTGGTGCCAAAAACCACCTTGGCATGACAAAGCCCATCGGGAGGTACCAGAATTTGACTGGAGCCAGAGTAAGTGAGCTCCTCCTTAGCAAGGATCGGCTTGGAAAAAACTACCCCAGCTTTAAAATCAAGAAACCCACAGAAGTTCAGCATTTTGTGAAGCTCAGCGGGTATAAGCTTGCAGCCTCTTCAGTATATCAGAAAATTGAAATCATATGACTGCTTCTGAAGATGCCGGTATAACTTTGTCTCTGTGAAAGATCATGAAATGACATTATGTCTCCAGTTTATGGAAAGTTTGAGCCAAAATCCTATTACAATAGCTGACTGAGAAAGAACTAGCAATAGCCAGCAACTCAATATCCATCCATCAGAAAAAATGAAGAAAAACCCACAAAACCAATCACCTTATGACTACATACCAGCCCAACCTCTATAAAAAGACAAAGTATATTTATATTTAGGAACTGAGTTATAAATCAAATCTTTCTCTCTGACAAGGTGAAATTTTCAAGAATAAGTTATTTTAAAATTCCTCTAGATGCAGCACATTTAAGAAACAAAAATCATAAGCAGAATTTAAGGTCTCTCTCCTTATACATGCTATCTTTCTTTTTCTGGGTCAGGTGATGTAACAATGCTAAGAAAAAAATTTCTACATAATACATCAGGTTTTAGATAGCATCTTTTCCTTTTGTTCCTAGGATATTACCATTGCCTATTTCATTACATCGTATCAGTGGAGTGCTATGTGGCAAAGCCTGATGTAGAACACCATTTTTATCAGGTAAAAAAATACAATTACATGTAACTTAAGGTTAATACCAGCAAAGTTGTATCATCTACTCTGATACTGGAAAACAGACACACTTCTGGTTTCACTTTTGTTTTGGTTTATTATCTCACTATGGGTAGACATATGTAAAAAGAGAGAGAGAGAAAGACACAAATTTCTATCCTTCCATCCCTACAATAGACTATACAGTAGTTGTGCAGAAATAGCTTCTTAAAGTAAATGTGAATTAATGTCCTTTAGCTTATTTTAGCTGTGGTACATCTTGAAAAATGAACCTGTACCACAGAGATTCCCAGGGATATTTTTATATTCAAAAGAGATGATCAATGGGAATATTATTACTCAACTAGCCAATGCAACAGTAACTACTGTTGCTCACATTGTACACTTCCATAAGTCAAACTAATTCAACTGGGTAAATCTATTAAAAAATAAAATCAACTAGTGCTGATTTTTCCATATTAACTCCAGTTTATAAAAAGGTCACTTTACATGTAGTTTTGTACAGTTACAAAACAATTTTTCAATTTATTTTATTCAGGCATGTTAAGTAATTTTTGCCTTAGATAGTGCTGTCACTTAAAAATTCATATCACTGGGGTATATATCTATTTTTTCAGTATCACATTCACATGAGAAAAATTGACAAAACCCACAAAAACATTAGAATGATAAAGGTTGTCAGGGTAACAAATTATGCGCACAGGCAAAAGGGTAAAATATAATTATGCAGATGGCAAAATAAAAGAAGGTAATTTACAATTTATGCAGAAAATTACTGGCACAATAAGCATATCCCATAAATCAGTTAGTTAACAAGCTAATTTATAACTTTCTGAAAAACTGCAAAGATAAAATAGAGACCTAGAAAGGAATTTAAGTGTCTCGTGTCTTTTCTTTCAGTAATGCACCTACTAAGGACAACATTAATAGATCAGCAGCACATTAAATAATTGATGCCATATTATTACCCCCCTCTCCTTTGCACTAATGAGCAATTACTTCTTGTGATGATTGACTCTTTTCAGCAGGGAAAATAGGAAAGTTTTTGCAGTACAGAAATGGCAGAAGCTCACAGGTCTGAGACTACCAGCTGGAAAACCTATTCATTTTTAAAAACATCAACACACACTACTCAGGCCAGAACGAGAGGGGCACTTCATTATTTTACCTATGCATTCTTACAAGTCCATTGGAAAGCACAATAAAGAGACTGAGCACAACTGAGACCTGTCTTCTCCCTACAAACCAAAAGGCACATCTGAGTATGCTTTCTTTTGAAAAGCTATACAAAATTACTTATGAAGGAACACACCCCCCCCCCCCCCCTTTTTTTTTAAATAATGATATACTTTAGGGGATAAAGATTTAAAAAATTGGGTAGTTTAGAAGGAATGAGCAAGGTCATGGTGGTTTCTGGGCCCCTAACTTTTCAAATTACTCCAGCACAACATAAAAATTAAACATCTCTCCAAGTCCTACTGATATAATGAGGACTGTTTTTCTGCATTAAAGAGGAAAGGGAAAAGACAAGAATGATTTTTGTGAATAAGGTCACACAACAAGATGTGACATGTATTTGAGGAGGAGTAGTAAAGGTACTAAACTACAGAACAAATACAAGAACAAACGGCACACTCATCAAAGAGACTATGTGACAGCACCACATTTGGGAAAGATTTTAAAATTTCAAGGAGAAAAGTGATTATCTGTGTGGCACACTGATGATACAAAACAGCAGGTAGGCATAATGCAGCAGTAGCTTTCTTAGGCAAAACCCATCATCTTGTTGGTACAGCTAAGGAACTTTGGCATGCACCAATGTGGCTAGGGTGGCAAAGCCCTAGCATTTGCTGCAAGTAAGGAAGCAGCAGCCTGAAGAGACCGTATTAAGGTTTCAGAAACGGTCTTGGCAAAAATGAGTAATAGGTAACTGCAAGGTCATCTCATTTGTGACATTAAGTCATTAGACTGATTATGTGTCCATCTGCTCTGCTTTGCAAAGTGGCCTTCTGTGTTCACTAGCAATCATAAACCCAGATATATGATGACATAGGCTAGGAAATCATGTACAAACAGTCATGAGCACAGACCTGAGAGCAGTACAGTTACTCAGCGCCATAAATGCTAATGACTTTGAACCATACAATTAGCCTACTGGAGGTAAGCACCTTTAGAGCAAACGGGGTGCAAGACCTACATCAAGAAAAAAAGGAATTTTCACTGTAAATATGCACAAAACCAAAGGGACTTTAATCTACCACAACACAGAGGGCTGTCAGTGAAGAGAGAGCTCAGTGCAGTAACTGTTCATCACCACCACCACCATAGTATTACTTTCCACTTGCCCAGTGGATTTCATTAAAGACAGAGATACCAGTCATTTGGCTCCACTTCCCCTTCCTTCACCAGGTCTTAACTGTGCTTTTCTCTGCACAGCAAAATGCAGCAATACAAAGGCATTGCAAAGCACGCTCTTACCCTGCGCTGGTACAGGATCCTCTAACAGGAGCTTCTCTGCTGCCGAGCCTACTCTTGCCTCCCAAACTATGCTTTGCTGAACTCCAGTCAGCTTCACCCTTGTTTATGCCGATACAGAAGTGCTGAGCTATGCTGGCATCAGGTCAGGGAGCCAAATCCAGTCCTGGTGTCATTACAGGGATGAATTTGGTGCGGGTGCTTAAGATTAAAATGAATACAAAGTTGAAGTAGCTGGAACTCTTCTGCATGTTGATAGATGAGAAGACCCCCCAACAGCCGTTTTATGTTTGTACATTATGATAGCTAATAGTTAAATTATTTACAGAGTGAGCACTTGTACCATAACAGTATTTTTGTTAGCTATGTATTCGTGTCAAGGGAAGCAAAAATAGTATAGTCCTAATGGATACATTTCTATTCATACATTCTACGTTTTTCTCATTCTACCCTAAGGCTATCATTATATATGGTAATGAAGGAAATTAAAATTATTCCTGTTGCCTCTCTTCTTTATTAATCTTTAATGATTTTTAATTTGAATGCTTTAATTCATTCTTTCATAAAAAGGATAAAGCGGTAATTCTTAAAAAGTCTTTTGCCTTTTTTTTTTCCCTACCAGTCATCCCTTTATACAACAAATTTAAAAAAAACACGTAGGAATTTTGTTTGTTACATACTTTCCTGTTTTATCAGTATTCAGAGAAGCAACTGAGGGCATGAACCTGCACCCATCACCAGCACAAGTGTGATTCAATAGAGCACATATGCATGTCTCTCTATAAGCAAATAATTATGCTTCTTGCTCAACAAAGCATTTAAGCAAAACCTGTTTACTGTAAGCTGTGCTCACTGCCACAAGTAATCTTTTTTTTATTTAAATAAGACTAATAAAGGTAGAAAACATGCTGCCTAAGAGTGGTTTATGAGGGGAACCCAAGCTTGAGGAGCTTTTCTTTGCAACAAGCCAAGAGAAAAGGGAAGGTAAATGTTTCAAAGTCTGTCATCTGCAGCCAGCTTGGGAGAGGGCAGAAGAGCTAAACCCAGGCTGAATTAACCCTTCAACCCAGAAATCACTGCCTGCTGAGGTCACTGCTGGGCACCAGAAACAAAGCCTTCCACATCTCCTGTCACAATTCTTCCAAACGAAATACCTGCAATCCCCCTGCCCTATATACCCAGGCCTGTCACCACTATCCCTTCACAGACTAGTCTTTGGGGTCAGCACAAATGTCTGCCTTGGTTACTTCTGATCCAGCTGGAAAACAAACACACACCTGAAAAAATAAACCACTTCCCACCACCCCAGCTTAGGAGCTGAAGTACTTCTGAACATTTCACCAATCTTCATTAAAGACATAGCCCTGAAACCTTCCTAGTACAGCCCAGGCACGAACTCTGGCATATATGTCCCAAATTACTTGTTCTCCTGGAAGGAGTGATATATGGGTGACGCACACAGAACATTAGAGCATAACGACCATTAGGTATTTCTAATGTGTCATGCCCATGGCACTTCCTCATGGCACAACACAATTATCTAGTCTTTTGGAATTTATTTTTTTCTTAATATTTCAAAAATTTTGCGTCAAGGCAAAATTTTGGAATGATCCTCATCCAGCCACAAATGGGCAAACTGCTGTGTGCCTGGATACAGGAGCCATGAAGTGTGAGGGCAGGTCTTTCTGAGTTCAAATCAGAGGAGGCAGAGGGAGGACACTCCATCTTCCAACTTCAAAGAAGGAGGCATGCATAACAGAGGCTGTTTTTAACAGGCAGATTAACTGCCTTCAACACATCTCTGTCAAGACATTTATTTGCAAAAATTTAGATGTTCTGATTCACCCATCTTTCCCACTGGAATTGTTCCATTATGTCTAAACACCCACATATTTGTTTATACACGTACCTTCTGTAGAGAAAGAGAGAAGTAGCCTGGAGGCTGGATCTGTTTTCTGAAATAGAGGAAAGCAGATTCAAGTCCTCACTCTGAGAAACAGCAGGATTTTGACCTGCTGGTGTCTCACCTTCCCACAGGTCACTCTGCACACTGGACTGTTGGCTATTCTGATGTTGGCTAGGGTCACTCTCTTGGAACAGAAAAGCTATGGAAAGCTTCAAGTTCAATTAACTAGCTTTCATTTCCCTTATTTATCTTGAATGAAAAAGATACCATTAAAAAACCCTGACCCAATTATTTCATACATAAAAGAAGCCTTTGTAGCAGGTGTAATTTTCCTAAGAGGTGGTTAATGAGAAATATACATCAGAGCTTAACTGGAATGAGTCTTTGATGTCAGTTAGCTTACCTGTCATGACACTAAAGAAAAAGATCACAAGGGAGAGAGCGAGCATGCATTGCATCTCTACTGGGGGCTGTTACAACTGGATAATCCACAGTCTCCTGGGCTGTTATAGTTCATTTCATGCCAAAGCCCTCTCAACCTCCCCCTCCAAGCCCACACACAATCCCACACCAGGACACCTACGACCCACAGAGTCAGGTTCCCCCAGCAATGCCCACAAAGGACCCACCTCCTGATGACTACAGGGAGGTTTGATTTCAGTAGGTTTACTTCAGTATAAACTCTGTCAGATCACATAGTCCTTAAGATAAACTAAACAACATTCACAGCTGAGGTGGAGAAAAAAATACGTTAAAAAAACCCTGGTGTCTGAAACATAAAGTAGGGTTTTGTTTTTTCCAGCACACTGAATTCAAGTGAACCAAGAAGATGTAAATAAATTACTAACAAATCTAACTTATTAGCTTTGTAGCTTTGATTACACAGTCTTTAAAAATACATCGTGACGGGGTGTGTGTGTGTGTGTGTGTGTGTGTGTATTTGCGTTTGAATGCCATTTGGTCAGGATAAGCACAGTACTATTGCTCAAGAACACTACAGTTAAGCAGAGATCCAAAGAAAACTTCTCCTCTGCAAAAAGCAAAGGGATCTTCTTTTGCCTTGGCCTCTCCAACTTGCTTAAACTTCATTTTCCCTCCTCACATCTTTCTGTTGCTTGACTGGCACAGTGAGAGTTCTCCATCCCATTTCAATTTATTGTAGCCACAGGAATGGAGGCAACTATAAATTCACATGTCTTGGTGCATATAGCAGTAACCACAGCAGGAATCTCATCTCCACAATAAAACCTTTCCAAACTCAAAATGTAAAATGGCCACATACTTCACATGCGACATTCTGGTAATGAGAGAAAGAGATAAATGTCTGAAAATTGTAACAGACAAGAAATCATGCATCTTTTTTTTTTTTTTTTTCTTCATTTTGATGTATTCAAAGTATACCCATTTGAAAAAGCTGTAAAAACCCCTCCAGAACACAGTTTCACATTGCTTTAACAGAACAACTATTTTTCAAATGCAAAAGCATGTGAAAGGCTAAAAGGGTTTTCTTGTTACTGGCTTAAAAGTGATTTTCATACTTGACTACATTACTACTGTTTAAAGAGGGAACAAGTGCACTTTACCAAGTGAATATCTAATTCCCTGTGTGACAGCAAGCAAAAATGAACCAAGCTGCCAGTCCTCAGGAGACCTGGTAGGGCTGCCATGCTCCAAGAGAATTCTTGAACATTCCCTGTAAATCACCAGCATCTGTCCCATGCCTTTATGCACTCACTGCAAAATGATTGAAATCCATGCATTATAGCTATTTGTACTTGAACTTGGCTTAAATTTAGCTGAGTTTGGGGGGTTGTGCTTGCTAAAATAATGAACAAACTATGTATTTGAACGTTATTAACACTCACAGGAGAGCTGAGATTTAAATTTTAAAATACAACAGAAATTGGGGGCAGGCAGGGGGGAAGCAAGGGGCAGGAAGGGGAGAAGGAGGAGGACGAGGAAAAGAAATGAGTTTTCGTGCTCCAGGACAGGATGAAAAACTTGCCATTGAAGTGTCATTGTTTGCAACACCCACAAGTCCCTTGCCAAAACCCAGTTTAGAAACTGTACACAGAACTGTCTCTCTAATATTGTACTGGGGCACCGTGGACAGTGTTGTCCAACAAAAAGGGCTTGTAATGTGTGTTTTGATTTTTCATTGCAACACGAATGTGCTTTGATCTGTTTTCCAATGCATTCAAGTGATTCTTGCACAGAGGTCTCTTTCCTGTGGTGCAACATAAGAAATGGCTGTTCGAAACAGAGAATAGCAGAATGAAAATCTCTCTTTACGTACAGGGTTTCCAGCAGTTTTGCAAGCTTCCAACACAGTTCAAGCCCAGTTAGACGCCAGTGCTCTGCAGAAGCAGGGAATGCTTATACTGGTTTAAGCTTTGATCCTTCTGCCAAATTTGATAACAAGAGAGTTGACTACTGCCTGACTGCTGTTATGGATATTTGTGAACCCCACTGGTTTGTCCAACTTAAGCAGTAAGAGAGATTTCCAAATGCACCTGGCTGGTGGAGGCAAAGGCACCACAGTGTTTTCATTGGAAAAGAACAGGCTTTTACCTCCAAGCCCCACAAGAAACAGAGTTTTAACAATTTTCCAGCCTTGGCTAGACCCAAGCGTAAAATCACGTCCCTGGTAATACTTGCTACCAAATACCTTCGGAGACTGTATTATCATGGAAGTAAGGAACAACCTGCTCTCCACACCAGCTATAGATGAGACTTCTTTAAGATTGAAAGCCTGAAATTTTAATTCCCCTTTCATAAAAACTAGCAACTTTTTAATGCAGGTTATCAGCTTTTTTAAAAGAACATAAAGGTGCAAAGTGAAACACTTTACTAAAGACCAGGATCGAGCTTACCGCCTAACACTAGTCCTCTACCACAGGTGATTTATGATACAGTCTTGACAGAGCTGTGCCATCCTGATTTTCATTGAAGTCTACTTCATCCTTTACATAGGTTAAACTGGATTTAACTAATGAGCACTTAGTCAATTTTCTGTTTAATTTTGTTTATTAATTCTGTACAATTTAAATCCTGCTCTGTAAGTCTTAGCTGCTTCTGGGTGCTTTTCACAGTAGGATTTAAGACAACCATCCAACATAATTTTTGCAGAAAGTACTCCTTAATGCAACTACTCTTCACCAGCTTCAATACAAAGTCATCTGGCTTAATTTGTCACTGTTTAACCTGAAGGCTGTTTAATTTGACTTAGCTGACTTTGCAATGAAGCAGAAAAGATCACTGCATGATCCATTCCACTGGAGTGAGATGACATAGCTTTCAGCATATGGAAATTAAGAAGCTGATAAGGAAATGAGGGAAAAGAAGGCAGTACCTTAAGTACTGCAGCTGTTTCTAAACTGGACAAATATATTCCATGCCAATTGCACTCAAGCTTTCTATTTAAATTGCTCCTCAAATTTATTCTACCTTCACAGCAGCAGTCTCAAAAATGAGGAAAATCTGGGGCACCTACAATCATGCCCCCTATGTCTCCCTAGAGTACCTATCACTAAAAACTTCATATTTTTAAAGCAAACATGGCCCTGATTTATGCCACAACTACAAGCGTCCAGAAAATGAGACTGGTTTAACAAAAGGCTTATGAGAAATCCGAGTTAAGTGACTGAACTCACCATCGTTAAAGAACTCGGCAGTGAAGGCCAGGCAAGGAGACCATTTCCTTGTGCAGCATCCAGCTGGCTGAGCGCTCAACACCTGCCTCTTCCTGCACCTTCTCCCTCAGTATCTGCCTTTCACTTTCTGCAATAAACCAGGCAAACACCTTATTTCAAAATTAAATGACAATTTTATTTAACACACATTCTTCCTTCCTCTGGTAACTGGTCAGTGCGCTATACACCAAATAAACCACGGATTCTGTGGCAACTGTGGAAACTGCTACAACCTTAAACATCATCTCAGGTAGTTTCTTCCTATTTGCCTGCTCCCTCCCACCTGCCTAAAGAAGGGAACATGTAGTTTACACAAATGGTTTAGCTGCAGCATTTTCCAGATTTTTAGGTGCTTCACAATGTCAAAGCTGACTCTCTTAATGCATATGTTTTTTACATTGTGTCCACTTAACATGATACACATAAAACATTCATTGTTAAGACATTGCTATTAATACAATATCTGGCTCCAAATGTCTACAAATCATAACCTCTATTTTCAGGCCAACTCTTACAATAAAACAAAGGCACAATTAAAACTCACTATATTTGACAAATGTGATCACTTTATAATCACAATCTGATTATATAGATATACAGAAATATTGACATATAATATTGAGATCTGATATTTTTAATGCTCTCTTAATAAAACAGTTTGAAACAGCTTTTTATTGTTGTCTCGTAAAGTTAGCATTTCTTTTTAAAAAGGAAGGTTCTTGCTTAATTTTGCAATGCATCCAATACATTTAAAATTAGAAACCATACACAAGGTGCATGAGTGAGTGCCAAGCCCAATGCTACTGCCACACCACTTTTTCTGAGCTGCTTGTGAAACAAGGGTCCTGCAGCTGCAGGGAAATGCTGCAGGAGCTCCTGGCATACCAACGCTGGTGCAGGAGGGCAGGAGGTGACATGGATGAGTGCTCAGAGAGAGGCAGTTGGCAGAAATCATCTTGAAGAGCGAGATGCCTCACCAATTATGGAATTACGTATTGGGTCAGTAATTACAGGATGCAAATTTTTGCTTTTAAGATCATTTCAGGTGCAAAGCCAGGAAGGCCTCAGCACTGCTACACCTTTCATCTGATAATTGAGGTCATTTTGCTCCTGGACCTAATCTTCACTGCATGTTCTGAGCGGCGTGTTAACAGAGCTAAGAGTACTGATGAGTTATTAGTCAACAGGTAATACTGTCCAGAGGCAGGATGGGATCTGGGCTAAGACTCACTATAATTAAAGGATTAGAAACAGCCAAGACAATGCATGGATCATCCCGAAGATATTTGTTTTGTTGTCTGACAGACTGTTGAGATACAAAAGCAGCTTCCTTATCACAGCAGTCTCCTGGTTCCATAGAGTCAGATGTGCACTCACGGACAACACTTGTTTATGGGCAGATGCACCTGAAGTACGTGAATTTCTCTTCTACAACTTTATTCTTTATTCTGTCACATAGAGCTTCCAAGTGAACCCTTCCACTGCAATGTATTTCCCCAAGGCTATTGAAATAATTCTTTGAGGGTCTCCAAGTAAAATAAATTAAGCCATTGATGAGCAATTCAGTGAGCTAAGCATGAATATCATAGACTAACTTAAAATACATTTATGGTTCCTACTGGAAAGAAATGGAGCTGTAATTGAAACTTTTTCATCCGCTGTCCTGAGAGAGTGATTTAACTCTATGTGGGTGACTGGATTACACTAAATGCAAAAGACTTGAGCCCACACACTGTGGCAATCATATCCATTTGGAAACATTGATTTTAAAAGTGATTCTTACTTGCAGACTAAAACTTTCAGTGGAGATTTTATTGATTCGCACACACCTTTCCTGAGAATCTCTGTAATCAATACACAGGAACATTATCATAAGTGTGATTTTTGGGACACTCTGGGATTGTTACCAATACCAGGGTGTTAATTTGCAAGTTGCTACAGAGATCAAGTCAAAGCCATTCCTGGTCTACCTCTGAACACAGAGCCTTTATACATCCCTCTCTTTTCCTCCAGAAGAAAAATAGGTGATTTTTTTTTTTTTTTTTTAATCATAGCCATCACAAAATGAAAGCTATTGGCTTTGCCATAGATTTAAAGCGCAGCAGTGCAAACGCTACCAAAACTTCATTCACAACAGCAGACCTCAAAGTGGCTGGGTTACACCACAGCCCTATGGTACAGTGTCTCTCTCCAAGAGTTGGCGGAAGACCTTAGCAAGCATCTCCCTACATCCTACCTTGCTGTAGGATAAGGCAGCACTCAAAATCAACACACACAGACCTACTGCCAGGGCTGGAAAGGCAGACTGAGGAAGCCAGCATAACACACCACAAGTAAAGCTGAGAGAAATGACAAGCTGTTATCCAAAAAATGAAGATAATTTGAGTATGTTTCCTAGCTATAAGGAAACGTACTTCACCTAAGTTCATGTCAACTTCCATTAAAGAAAGAATAACACACAGTCTTGAGCAACAGGAGGAAGGAGACTCAACAGTTTAATAGAACTCCAATGTTTTAAGAGGGAAAACCCCCACCATATATCTAAGACATTATCAGTCCACTTAGACTTGCCTGTTCAACAAAGAGTTATCTAGCAGCCTAGACATTTATCTGAGGCAGTAATTTGCCTGCCTATTCCAAGAGGCCTGCAGGAGTTCTTAAAGCTTTTTATGGACCTCTTGGATCCTTCCACCCCTAAAGAATATATTTATCACTTTTCCTACCCTGCTTTTCAACTGCAACCTCAAATTTGCACAGGAACAAAGTAGTCTGTAAATAAGGGCCCTGAAGGCCTACCTGAATAATGCA
The DNA here is from genome assembly GCA_013400195.1 of Aramus guarauna. NCBI lineage: Eukaryota > Metazoa > Chordata > Aves > Gruiformes > Aramidae > Aramus > Aramus guarauna. The sequence continues at coordinate 264,898 of VXBL01006104.1, read as the reverse complement.
TTTCAGCAACCACACATGGAAGAGCAGGGCATCCAAAGCAGCACTGCGGCCAAGGCACTCCAAAAGCAAAAGAATGGGTGCCAACACAGCACCTCTTTCTCTCCCAGGGTCATACAAGACCATTCTGAGCTCAGCAGCACCCCTGGTCACTGTATTACATCATCATGCCCAAAGCAGAGAAGAGTGTTATTCCAAAGAAATGTATATAGAATATATAGTACATATGTAATATAAAATATGTATAGGATATAGGATAAAACTGTAGGGTAAAAATAAGGATCCCTGAAGAAGCAAGGAAACAGTTTCTCATGAGGAGAGACTAAAATCTGCATGAAATGAGTGTTAGGGTGAGGAGGAACTGGTATCCATGGGGAAAAGAGAGCATGCAAGAAAGTTTTCAGTGAAATGGCAAACTGGGAGAAATATTTATGATGTGCATTTTATCATGCAGCAAACCCATCGCAGAAGGTGGGAGCATGTGAGGGGACCAAAAAGCACTGACTAAGTCTTAAGGTAGCAGAGTAGCACTGTAGAGTGGCTAGAGCTCCCTTCTCCCACACTAACACTTCACAAAGCTACTTTAAGAGTAGGCAGCTCCTCAAACCACCAATTACCCATAGTATCTTGCTGAAGCAACTGGAGATATACCCACAGCATCCTCATTCAAGCATTCACCTGCCAGAAAAGCTGTGTCAGGTGAGCTATAAGCAGCAGCTCGTGCCTATAGTGATTTGTAACAAGCAGGACAGAAGTAGCCTTGGCACAGACTGTAGGAGGCTCTTCATTAACAGTCTTGTAGTTGGATTTAGGAAAAGGTTCACATCTGTTCTTGCACTACACAGATTCATCAGCTCTCGCTCAGCCAGGGCACAGCAAATTTACCTCACAATGTCTGAATCTAAGGATTAAGTAGCAGGATTTATTTTAGGCATCCATGGCTCAGGATAGGACCACAAAAGCCAGAGGAAGGATGCTTCATGCTTCCAAAAAAGCCTTTTTCAAGATGTCAAGTGCACAGCGAGAGATTTTCCTCAGCGTCCCTGCATGGGAGAGAAGTGTCAAACACAGCCTTTCTTTCCTGGCTGAGCTTAAGAGCTCAAACTGTGGTTTGATTTTCACAGGCATTAAAACAGAAGACAGCTAGCCACGATGGTCACTGTGCTTTGGCATCTGCTCCCAGGTTCATCTTTGTGGCTTTTCAAGGTCTTGCTGAGCGCAAACCCTGACGCACACCAGCCTGAGAAAACGAGCAGAGGTAACATCCTCAACTGCTTCTCCTTACAAAGACTGTCCCTGGACCAGGGGTAACCTTCCCTGTTTGCAATCCCATCAGGAGAAGCTCCCGGGAAGGGCATTTTCTGGGTAACAAGCTCCTGCATGACACCTTCCTGACAAGGTCTGAGGCACAAGAGGTGTTATCCAGCACCACAGAGCAACCTGCTGACAGACCATCCTCACAACTGCCTGCAAACCATTTCCAAGCCAGCCTTCCTCTTCTGCCTGGTAACAGCCAAGGGGAAAGAGACATTTGTGTAGACTTTGTAGGGGAAAGTCTTAATCCAACATAAAGGTAGCTCAAGGATAATTGTGGGAGATTTGGGAATAGGGGAGTCATTTGTTCTTCACAGACAATTATTGGCCATGAATCATTTACAAGGAGGATAATGAGACACTGGAGAGAGTGATACTGAATTAAAAACGATGGTCCTGATCTTTATCCTTTTCCATTATTCCCTTTAATAAAATTGCATGGGATTTTCCTAGACAGGAGAAGTCCTTGCTGCTAATTAAATTATCTTTAAACATTTGGAGGTAAGACTAAAACATCTGGAGAACTAACACACAGAGGGAGAAGGCAGGAGAATAGCAAGCCTGTACCAAGACTGTGTTATTTAATTTTTTTGCAACTAGCAAATCAACTCCCACATGCAAAATACTGCTTCAGGAAAATATTCATTTTGTTAATGTGCATTTTTATGGGAAACCAAGACCAAAATATGTTGTTTCAAGCAGTTTGAATCAAATCAAACTGTTTCTGCTTGGTGGGATGACATGAACAAATTTTGCTTTGAGTTAGTTCAACTGTGAACTGCCGTTTCTCAAGAGCAGCAGGTTGGAACAGCCACATTCTCCACACCCACAGGATGAGCTCCTGAGCAAATTTCAGTGCTTTTTCTCTCTCCCCTTCCTTACACCTACAGTAAGTTTCTTTTAGTTGACCAAACACTTCACCCAATATTTTTTTTCCTTGCCTAGCCATCAGTCTGTATCATGGGAGATGGGATCTGCTGGCAAGCAGTGATGGAGTTCACCCGTATTCCTACTACTACTACCAGAAACAGCAGGTTAGCTGAAGTAGCTCTAATTTAGCCACAAGCAGAGCCAAAGAAGTCAACACTTTAACTTTTCTCAAATCCAGCTTTTAAAGGTTTTAACTGTTTGATAAGACTTAGGAAGAAAAAAATGCTGAAATATCTCAGTTTTCTGCAGAATGGAAATTCTGGCTTTTGCACAGCTCTGCACTTTGCTACCAATGGTTTAAGTTACAAAACAGGGCATGGTTATCATCTCCATCCAAAGCAATCAGTACACACTTGATCCAATATATTAGTCTGCTACTTTTAATCTTGTTGGTTTTACTTGTTGCAATCCAGAATCTTCCAAACTACTTATGTATAAATGTATGCTGAATGGTATAAAAAAACCAATTTATTTCCTCCATTTTCCATACATTTTGAGCGCTAGAGAGACAAATCTTTTCAAACTATTGTCATGACGGCTAGTTTAACAAATACTTTCTTAAGAGCTTTAGTTTGTCATACTTTTTATCAGTCAGCTTTTCAGGCATCTTATTCTGAGGCCAGGATGACAACAAATACCCGCATGCTTAAACCCCCTTCCCCAAAACGGCTTACGTCCAGTAAGGGACCGTTTACTGGGCCCAACACTGACGTCATGAAAGCCAACACAGAGACTGAGCCACTCCCATCAGCATTGCATCAGGCTTTTACTGCAGCTGCCTGCCTATACATAGGCAGCAAATGAGATTTTTATTATACAAAGTAAAAATAAATACACAATAGAAAACAAAACCCATTCCACTTACAGTGCGTGGGAGGGAATATAAATTATTTTTTTCCCCAAAATACATTATGCTTTTAATCATTTCCTTTCATGGAGACTGCAGTAATTAAGGCTACTACATACATGCTCTGATGCATAGCTCACAGCAAGCATGTAGATGAGTAAACAGTGGTTCTGAGCTACTGAACAAAGATAAGTCTGCAATGGATAACTCAGCTGATTTTGTCTGACAGTAAGCATGACAACATGCAACCCAAACCATAAAATCTTCATTCTTCTCCAATAATTTTGAGAGAGATTAATGGAAAATTTCTTTCAGTTTTAGTAAGACTTCCAGTATGCTGAAATGTAGTACATGCGCAACAAGTTCCAGCTCAGTGTGAATTTTTATATCAAGCCCAGAAAGTATGGGTTTATTGCCTAAATGTTGACACAATCATAAATGTAATGGAGAGAACAGCATTGGTATAACTTCTGATACAATCCTGTCAATACAGTTAGTAGCTAAAGGTTGCACCAAGAATTTTACTTTTTACTTTCATTCACCTTTTCTAACTTAGACTTCTCAGGGGTTTCCTGTCATCTAGTTTTTGTAAAACAGACCTACAAACCATACCTCTTTGCTCATGATGTGCTATTAATAATAGATAATAAAATATCAAGTATTCTGCGCTGCAGTCAACTAATGTAGAAGCTAAAACCATTGGATAACAGTTATTTCAGGGACAGCCTTGCACACACGCTGAGATTAAATTAAAGAGTGAATTTATTAGAACTTGAAAGAAATCCCAAATGAGAAAAGATGCAGGAGATTCTGGCTCAGTTACACATGCATGAGCTACTAACTTGAAGCTAATGAACAAAAATCATCTCTAGAATTTCTCTCATGTAGAAAGTCTGAACAGAATAAAAATACTTCTTTAAAACGTGTATCACAGAAACAGTAAGTTCATAGGAGGGTATCAGCCATACTTCTAAATGTGCTAAGATGGGTCTAACACCAGTGTCTGAAAGACTATGGAAGTTGTCCAAGTGTACCGCTCTTCCCTCCAAAGATTACCGTGCAGCTGCTGGGCCACCCCCAGCAAAGCCTCACAGAGGCAGAGGCAAGCAGAGGCTGGCAGCCACAGGCAGACGCTAGCCATGGACAGCAGCTGGTTGTCAGGCTGTCAGCCTACCGCTTCCCATGCAGGACTGCAAGATATTGCTTTGGGTCAGCTGCCCTAAAACAAGGTCAAGACGTTATGTCCAGTCTGTGGAGCCACGAGGATGTGCTAACACAGAAGTCTGAAGTCTGGTCTGAGCTGATCTGAACCTGAACTGCAGTGCTCCACAGTTGGCCAAAACAATATCTGAAAATACCAACTTCTTTATCAACAGTCCTTAAATGGTACAGTTGTTCCTCAAACAGCTCAGGGCATATGCTTTCCTTACTTTGCCTGCCACTTTTGGAAGATGCAAACTAAATCCAAAACAAGCCAGAAACATTAAGGAGACACATCACTACTAGGAAGATTGCCAGTGGCCAGGTCAGAGCAGTGTCCGCAACATGAACTGGCAATGCTACTACCCTGCTAAATGGTGAGAGAAACACAGCAGGGGCTGCTCCTTTCCCATCCCCAAACTCACTAACTTCCCACCCCAAGAAGAGGAGACCATCCGATTGCTAGTAGTGCCCAAATCTTTCGCAATATAAACATCCAACCACTTGGCAGCAGGCTGAGGACAGGGTCTTATTTCTGATAAGCTAAACATTATTGCAGCAGTCTGATTAAAATAAGCATATTCTAATAACGTCTATACTGTATTACAGACCTCATTTATTTTTAAAGACATAGCACTTTAATTCTGTCAAAGCAATCGTGAATCATTATTTGACTAAAGGAGGCAGAAATTAAACAGAGATAATCAGCAGACCATGGGCAGAGCCGAAAATGGAGGCCTAGTTTCTCAAGTGTGTTTTCTGTTAGGCTGCACCATCTACAAGTGAAGGATTAATGATATCATAATGCCAATTTTCTAAGCCAATGATGTCCTTTGCGGGTCTTAACCATTGAGGTTACTACCATATCAACTGCATTTGTCATAACTGTTCCAGTCATTCTTGCACTCAACTTTATAGCATGCTAGCACATTTCTGACCAAAAGAAATTATAACCTTCATTGAAATGGAGCAGTTAAAGAAAAATCCAGTGTTCAGTTACACCCAGCTACTGCTATAAACCAATTCTGTCAGTGACAGTGTCACTGAAGTTACAGCTTTTTCCATTGTTTTCTACTACATACTGCAGCAAAAATACCCATTATGTCATTTTGATACAGTAGCCAGGTTCATTATCATTCAGCTACACAGAATTCATTATAAATTACCTGCAATTACCTTTGCAGGATGAAGGCCAGCTAAGTGGCAGGTGAAACCAGTTCTCAGCAGAGGTGTGAAGCAGTCCCAGAGGATGCAGTGCTGCACCCCGCGCTCTCAGCGAGTTTGTGGCAAGATGCCTAAAGCCAACCAGGTCCGAAATGCTGGTTTTCCTAGGCTGAAGGATTTCTTTTGAAACCTCCTGTGTTCCACAAACTTGTGTTCCCAAAACGCAGACAGCATCAATTTCACCAAGGATTAACAGGTCCCAGGGAAATATTTTACTTGAAAAGACTGGGTTTCATCACTTCTAAAATGCTTTTTACTTACCCTACCCTAAAGCAGCTGGGAAACTTTCTGGCCATGGTCCAGTTACGAAGTAACAAACCACATTTTTACACATATATATTTATATATCCATCCCAAGTAAACTCTCTTATGTTTCACCAGTTTATGTAGAATGTTTGCTTCATAAGCAGTAACTTCCTCTGCCTTTATCCACTTTCACTGCCTAGTAAGAGGAAATCAGGCATCATGTCACTTTACCCTAGGCACTGAATTTTGGAGAACCTGCCAGCGTACCCATACACACTTCCTCCCCACTCCTAGGTTACGAACACACACTGAGATGAAAGCTGTGCTATTCCTGCACACTTGCACAGGACTTGCCTGACTTGAATCAATTCCTACGCCACAAACACCAGCACTGGGTGAGCGTGAAGAGTCAAGACCAATCTAAGTTCTTCTTTGCCTTAAGCTTTAAAAAAAGAATTGGTCTTCTGTAACATTCCTCTAGCATTTTAAGTGCCATGAGCTTCTCTCCCTTTTCTGTGCTTCATTTAGAATTCACATTTGTTTTATGCTGTATTTACACCAGACTTTAATGCAAATCAAATCAGCTTATCTACTGTGCAAGATTAATGCATGCCCTGTAAACAGAAGTCTTTTGAACTGGTTAAGGGGGGCAATTTTTGAGACCTTTCTTCATCTTCCTGCTCTTGACTCAGCCTTAAGGTGGCATTTATAAGCACTGATTGTGACTTACAACTACTCAGTGGTATTTAGCTGGCAATTTCCCCTTATACTCAATGATTGATTGATGTATTTATTTATTTTTAACCTTGAGGAATCTTTTCCCCTTTGATTGCTCCCTGCAATGAGTGTCTGCCTGGCCTGTTACTCTGATTCCATGGCAAAACTGGTTCAGTTTCCACCTTCTTAGTGCTGCCAGCACATGTCCACCAGACCAAATGATTACACTTCTTTCTAATGCAATTGTTAGTTTTCTGCTGTTAGAACAGTATGCAAAGTCATTTGAAGACATTTTGAACTTAAAGGCTTGAACTCTTCACTCCATGGCTTCTACCGTAGGGCCCATGTCTATAGAGTGATGTTGATGATACCAGCACCCCAAGGTCTAAGGTTTCCATAAATGGTCAAGTTTTGCTGCTAGAACAATTCTTTATTCTGTATTTCCTGTCTTGTTTTGGTATCTGTGAGGTAAATGAACAGAATCATTCATTCAGATTTCTTCACTTTGGTGTAAACTTCTTGCCTGGACATTTCTCATTGTCATTGCCTGGCTTACTTTCCACTTCCTTTGAGGATTCCTAAGTGATAGAAAATTGCATGCTTGTTCCTCCTTATACCATCTTTGTTCTGTTTCTTCCATCAAGGTGACATCACTTGCAGATTGTGCAGAGCACAAATAACAAATCTAATTGAGAACAACAATGCCATCCCATTAAAGTTTAAGGGCTTCTGACAAAGATGAGAGAAGGCATTCCAGGCTTACCTTAAGTGCATGTAGTTGCTAAAATGACACTGCTGAGGATTGTTTTCTTGCTTTTCTTTTCCATTTTTGCTCAGAGGGCTTGCATGCCTATCATGACGCTTTGCCGGCACTATCCTTTTTCTACTTTAGACTTCAGCCAGTTCGGGAGGATGTAGATGTAGCCAAGAGGAGTAATTCAGCCTGTGGTTCAGATTTTGTACTAACAAGTCCCTTTCACAAGGACTGGGATCACAGTTACTCACATCCCTGGTATTGGCTACAGATGTGACTGCCAGGTTATGCTGCCACTATATCAAGCCAGTCCCTGGTGAGCCCTCCATCCCTCCACATTATTTGGCAAACACACTATTCCCTTTAGGTGCTGATCTGCCAACTTTAAGAATATCTAATGTTTCTGTGGGGTTTTTTTCCAAGTACAGATATACCTTCTTCTAGCTCCTTTACTGCTCACTTGCTGGTCTGCTAATTGTGTCTATACAGATTTTCTTGATACTCCTAGCTCTCTTCTCTGCCTAGATCATTACAGAAAAAGTGCTGCATACATACATGCTCTCTCAAACACATTCCACTCCCAGCAGATCATTACAGAAAGGAAAAACAAAAATGTTTTTAAAATATCCGAAAAGAGGAATTATACTTACCTCGTAAAGCATGTATGAGGCAGTAAAACCCTTCTCTACTTACAAATTTTCAGCCAAGAACTTGCTTGAGTTCAAGACCTTTTTTTTTTTTTTGCTATGTCTCCTTCTCTCTCTCCTTTTTTTTTTTCTTCTCTCCATCTACAAGGTTTGGCAATGCCAAGGTATCACTTTGCTCAAATAAGTACTTACATTTATAATAATTTTCCAACTGAAGTTTATCAGCACTTTCCAACTTACATTTACTGTTCAGTTACGAACTAAACCTACAGTTTGCTCAATTTTAGCTGGAGATGAAAGGTGGAACAAAGAAAGTGGAAAAATGGACAGAAATCTCTTAACAGTTGCTGGCCCTGAATGCAAAAGCTATTTCTGGACTGAGAATAAACAGAGGACCTGAAGAAACCTTCCATTACTTGGTCAGACAACAAAGAGGCTGGCGGAGAATAAGGAAAACCATTAGCCTCCCAGCTTACTCTGTAGAGTGTCAAGTGACAAATCTCTACGGCAGCAGCCCCGTAGCCCACCAGGTACCCTGAGCACTGTCATCGAGCTCATGCCGGGGACAGAGCCCCAAGAGGACAGTGGGGATGGTGGTGACCAGGGGAACAGAGGCAGCACCTGTGGCTTGGTTTTGTGGGGTATGTACCCTGCCAATGACACACTCACCTAATGTGATAAAATCTACTATTTGCAGTGGCTTTCTCATCTATTTTTTATGTTCAAATTAATTGTTAAATATTGTTTTCAACTTTACAATAAATGACCAACAATAAGAGAGAGAGAAAATACCATAAGGTAACGATCTGGGGACAGTGGAGTCTTCCTGTACGGCTGACCATACTGTATGTAAACCCAGCTAAGATTTCAATGTGTTTCCTTATCACAACTGTGCAGACAGTTTGCCAAAGGCTACTTTAATTTCAAACACAGAACCATACACTTCTGCCATATTTATGAGAAGTATTCTTGTCATAATGCATCTCTCCATTTATATTTAGCACCACAAACTGTAGAAAGTAATTATACAAAAAATTTTAAGCCTGCATTTCTGCTTGAAATCCAATCCCTGTAATGGAAATAGTTCCTTGACAAGGCAAAGGAAGGGTGGGTGTCTGATATTCTCTGCTCTCCTATTTTTAACTCTTTAAAATGTTTTCCTGTGGGGTTATGGTTTGGAAGATGTGGGCACACAACACAAACAGCAGACACTCACTAGTCAAAAAATAAGAATGAAATAAAATTTGAGAATTTGTATAATGAATAAAACCTGTATTCTGCTAAATACTCTTCCCTCTTGAGAAGCCTAATGATCCTAACCCATGCCATTGTAACTTCTGAGATCTTTTTCCAACTTGCTTTATTTATATCTACACTAGCTGAATGGCAGTACATCAGGAAAAATCTCAGGCTCACTGCCATGACTGGATTAATTTTCCTAATTACTGATCAATTTTTCTTTCAGCTCATTTCTCATTCTCGTACCCAGTGACTTCCCTAATTCACACAATATGGCCTTTAAATGTCAAATCACAAGTACATTGTAGGGGAGAGGTGAGGAGACATTCGATAAATCTGAAAGCTATCCATAAAGACTCTGGGTAGGAAGTGAAATGACCTACCAAAATTGCCCTCCTCTCCCTCCATTGCACACAACACGCCCTGAGGACCCACGTTCTACACACACATTTTTCAAGATAAAAGGACCCAGGAGAGAAACATCAAAGTGGGCTTCCAAAATAAAGGAAAAGGAACTGCAGCCTCTGAAGTCATCGCAGTGGGCTATTGCTTCATTTCAGCTTTATCCCTTTGCCCCTGGTATTTCCTGGCAGAGCAGGTGCCAGCCCCAGAGGCATGCACCCTTCTCCTCACTTAGGAGGCCACCAAGATGTGGCAGGGTGGTTCCTTTCCGCCTGGAAAGGGCAAACAGCTGCCTAGTAACAATGCACTTTCATTTTTATAATTATTTCTTTCAAATGAATACCTTGCATATGCATAATCAGGTATTCTAGCTCTGATATGCATGATGATTAGGATTAATCACTTGGCTGATGAATTGGGCCAAGTGAGAGCTTGCCCTGTAGTAAAGCTACATACAAGAGCTGGCTATGTTCTCCACTGCTGTTCTCCAAATTTAATTAAGATGTCACACACGCTCTTGGAGCTAGGAATTAGCAAAGTTCATATTGCTCAGCAGTAGTGAGCTGGACGAGAAAAGACAGAGTCTCTCCATCACCATATGTGGTGTAACACAGGGCCTTGATTATCACAGCCATTTAGGTAAAAAGGCTGGAGGGCACCGTTTGCACCTGAGCAGCTGTACAAGCTGGAGTCATCTCAGTGGCCAGAAATGATTGAAGAGAAAAATACTCTCCTTTTCATTCAGCTTTGGTTATAGCCCAGTGATCTGATTTCAGAGTAGGAATACGCGTGCCCTACAAACACAATGCAATTATCCTTCAAGCATATTATGTGTGGACATAATTAACCTTTTTCTGGGATAGCCAAGTGGAGCATCTTCTCCAGCATCTTACTCTTCTGAACTGATTTACGTAAACTGCTGTAGAGGGAAGGAAAAAAAAACCCCAAACAAACCCAACACCGCACAAAAACCCCCAACCCATAAAAGAAAAATTAAAAAAAAAAAATCCCCAAACCACCAAAATCCCTCAGCATGAAGAATATAGACAACTTTATCTTTGTTAAATTCAACATATAATACAGGCTTTCCCTAATACTAAAAAAACCCCCAAAAACGAACAAACAAACAAAAAACCCCAAAACAAAACCAAAAAACCCGCAACAAAACAAAGCATATCTCTTCAGCTCAAATAAAGCACATACTGTAAATTTTGAAAGGCTACACTGAACATCCACTAGCATTACCCAAATCATTGTCCTGGAACACTCGATTTTCTGACCTAGATGTTTTTTCTACTAAAATGTTTTAAACCTACATTAGAGAACAGGAGCTACTACATGTTGCCAGTTATTTCTCAGACATTTTCCAAGGTTTTTGTCTGTATTCACTATATATCAGTTTACTCAAACTTGATTCTTGCATTTTTGCTTTGTCAGTATAAGTGTTTGGGGTTTTTTTGAGGATATTAATGATATCTGCCTGGCGATTTATTTTAGAACTATGATTTCCTCTGTTATCTTTATGAGAAAAATTTAATTAGCATTTTCTGAGAACTGTAAGGTCATTTTGACGGTTTGTTTTTTCTTTGAAAATTTTAAGAAGAAATGAGAGATGTGAAAAGACATCTGGTTAAAATCAACAATGCAGCATTGTAAGCAAAAGAACATCTCAACTGAGGAAAATGAAATTGCCATACACAAACTTTCACTTAACTTGCTTAATTATAGAGCATGGGCAAGGTTGCTAAACAGGGCTTCCTTTAGGAAGAAAAGAACAAAATAAAGAATAGGAAACCAACTACTTCGGGGAAAAAAACAGTTGCAGTCCTTCTTCCTGGCATGCAGAGAATCTATCAGAAAAGATTAAAACCAGGACTGTTGTAGCTGTGTGAGAAACTAGGCATGATGGCAGATGTCCTGTTCACATTCTGGTAGTTCTCAGGAGCACAACCAGTTTTTTTAAAAAAGTTTTAAAATGCCTATATATATATATAAACACACACACACACACACGTATACTACCAGCATGCCTGGTTATTCACCGAGCCACAACAGTCCTGATTTTAATTTGGATAGTCTCCTTACATGCAGAGAAGAAGGAGTAGCTATCTTGCGATTTAAGAGTGTAGTTCAGTTATTAGCTCCAGTAAAACTGCCCACTAGTCGCTAGTTTTGCTCAGCTTCTTTCCATATGGATAATACGGAGTAGTCAGTCTCTGCCCCCCGCCAGCTCTCAGCAAACCTCCAATGCAAGCAAAGGCAGGAGCGGCAGAGCAGGACCAGGAGAAAATGCGTTGCGTGGGGCATCTGCCCTGCCCACTCTGCAGCTTCCCTTGCCCTTGCACACCCTGGCAGGACTGCCTGGGCAGCTCTCCACAGCCAAAGAGCTGGATGTCCCTGTACACCAGATGTTAAATATGTTACTGCAAAGAATCAATACCCTGAGAGGTTAAAAGAAAGGATAGAAAAATCACTGCTTAGAGCCAGTAAGACATTAGGTCCAAACTCAATTTATTTTCAAAATTAGATTTCTCAAATCCAGAAAGTCTGCATTTTGGCCAGCTCTTACACCCTGGCCTTTTTTCACCTGTAGACTATCTTACAGAAGCCAGCCAAGAAAAGCAGCAGACAGCAATGCTGCTACTTCAGTTTATAAGCACTATAGTTTCCAATAACTCATTTATTGATCACAGAAGTGGTAAATGTCTGTCTACCCTTGAGAAGAGAGAACAATACAGAAATCCTCACAAAATGATTAATGAGATAATATAGTCATCTAGCTAAAGCTATAGGAACTCAGAATATTTACATGAAGTCACAAGATGAATGTACCCTTCTTTATGAGACTCTTTTAGCTTGGCTGTAACGCTGCAACCTGTGAATCCCAACTTTGATAAATTAACATCCAGATCACAATCCACAGCAAAAAGGATTTGAAACAGCAGCAAGGGGCCAGGTCCTGAAGATAAATCAGCCAAGTTTCTTGGGCTTCAGGAGCCAATATGTGCTAGGCAGAAATCCTGCCATTAGGAAATGACTCTTGAGTTAAATATAGCATATGCCATTGCCTGACACCCAAAGAGCTGTTCACACATCTAGGTAAAGCACTAATTACTATTTCCACTATGCAGCGTTTTACAGATATCTTATGTGCATGAAATGACAAAAGTCGCAGGGCAGACGAAGAATAGAAGAGAGATTTATAAACTATGGATTTATCTTTGAGTATGGACCAAGCACTCCAAGGAACTTTTCCTCCTCAGCAGAAGAGCAAGGTAATTTCACACATAATAGAGAATGTGAAGACAGAAGGGCTCCAAGTCCTCCTTTCTTCAAAAGCAGAGCAACAGTACAGTGCAGAGGAGGGAGGCATTGCCTCTGCATCACTGCTGCCTCGGCTTCCCCACATCTGCTGGAACTCATGAAGGAGCTCTGATTTCACATCGGAGGAGCTGAACACAGAAGCTCTGCAGTAATTTCGCCCTTCTTTAGTTCAGCTTGCAAGAAAGCTTAATAAGACCGTGTATTTCCCTAATTATTTTTGTATTCTTTCATTTTCAGGTCCCTTCTCTGTTGCTTGTACCTTTATGATTTTGTCCCTTTTCCATTTCCACCCATCCGTGTCATGTGCTGACTGGAACTTTTCAATTTTTTTCCAGGTCATAAAATAATCTGAGTCTCCAATTAAAAACATGATGACTGAACCTGAACGCAACTGGTCCTAATGTATGACTGTTCTGCTACTCTGACTCACCATGATCAAGTCCCTTGGATAAAGTTCTACATAAAACTATCTACAGCATGATACCAGCTAATATGAACGATGTGACTGAAATCCTTTATTGCTGAATGGTGGAAGGTGAAAAGGTTTTCCCTTTTCTCAACTATCCATGCTGTCACTTCATGCTAGTGGAGTTATGTCAGCGTATTGCATCACTTCAAATTACTCACAAATACTTTGACTTCAAGGCATTCCTTATTCTCCCAGTTCTGAGGTGTTTTCTGGGGGTTTTTTTGGTGGTCTGAGGGCAGAGGGGTGGGAAAGGTTCTTTTGCGTTTTGTGGTGTTTTGTTAGTGGGTTGTTTGGAGGGGTTTTTTGGGTTTTGGGGCGGCAGGCTTTTTTTGCTTTTGTGTTGCCACATCCCCTAGACCGGCCAGAAACCTCTAAACAAATGTATTTGTTGATGAACTATTAAAAAAATAAGGAACATATATAAATGTGACATTACTACCAAACCTTTCTCCTTCAGAAATCCAACCTTTTCATTATTGTCCATCAGCGTACCATATGGATCTTCTATATTTGTTCAGGCCCTTTTACTTATTTTTAATCTTTAGTCAGGCAGAACTACATCCCATGATTTGACATTTGTACTAAGGGATGGTCAGATCTTACTTATTTAATTTTAAAATAATCATCCTTTGTTCCATTTGCTGCTTATGCAATGCAAAATTGCATCCAATACACACAGTGTCACACTGCTGAGTGTTATCTGTAATTGTACATTTTGCTACCTCAGCATCTCCAGTAAAAACATGTTCCCTAAATCATATTTATATATACGAGTTACAGTGCAATGAAGGAGGAAAGTGTCTGTACTTTAAAAATTATCTTTAGAACTTTGTTGGAAAGGATACCCAGAGTGTAACATTCCTACATACCTCTATGATTCAGTAATGTAGCTGGGCCATAAATTAATTCTTAATGGTATTTTGCTAAATTGAAAAAAAGACAGTTCCATTACTACAGCCCATAACCTAAATCTCTTGATACAAAATGACTTCACATTCGGTTATAAAGAACTGAAAGACAACAGTTAAGCTTTAAAATGGGAATATATTTGGAAGATATCCCATTAAAATGGTAGCATTGATAGCGCTGAAAAGAATCGACTTGACAAACCCTTCCGCAGACAACAAGTGGTACCAATGTATCTGGTGTTTGGAATTTTACTAATGGAAAATACCATTACACTTTGTAACTTAAAATATATTTGTACCAAGATATGAAGCACTGCAGAAACTAGATTAGCATAAGTGGCTTTCTCCACATATATCCTTTACTGATATTAAAAGGTAGCACATACAATATATGGAAAGTGTGTGCTTGGGATTTTGCTAAATTACCACCATCATTAATCTACCTCTTTTACACCTTTTGACAACAGATATAAATATACTTTTTGAGGAAAAGAGGGCAGGCTAGGGGAAGAAACTATGCAAAGAGCAATTGTATTCATATTTCTCTGGCCTTTCCTCCCAGAAGTAGTGCACTGACTGCTGAGAGCTAGTCATTAACGGGTAACTGCCAGTATTTTCAACATGTCTATAGATTTTAGAGCCAAGCTTGAAATGCCTTGGTTCTAGTCAAAGGTTTTAAATTTCCACAGATCAATTAGAATCAAATACAGTGTTCTGAAAATTTAAAGGGGTGAAAAAAAACCCACCAACTTTGTACACTTTTGAAATCTTGTGTGCAGTTAGATGGGAAAAATGGAGCCCAAGTGTCAAAAAGACAGACAGCAGTGCTGTGAAGTGCTTTGGAGATACAGAGGGCATAGACTCAACTTCTGAGTCTGTTCAGAAGCAGCACAAATTTTTTCAATGCACAATGGAAGCAATTAATAACAAATGCACTCACTTTGAGTTGCTTAACAAAATGTCTCAAAGTTTCTCCTATCTTAAATTCCAACAATTATACAATTGAGTAACTGCAATGCCTAGTGCTAAGTGACATACAAAGCACATGAGAAACTTGGGGGAAGGAAGGCAGTAAGCAAGACATTGTAATACCAACATTAAAAAAAACAAAAAAACAAAAAACACAAACACATACCCAAAACCAGAAAAGACAGGAAAATGAGCTACCTGTACTGTAGTATGCTAAGGAGAGGTCAGGGTCGAATCAAATCAACACACAAATCATCTCAACAAGTATCACAGAATCCATGGGCCTTGAAATGCCTTGCCTAAAACACAGCAATGTAGGACTGGGTCTGTAAGCCGAGAGACAATGGTGAAGACTGCTGAAGGGCACCATGGTGGAGTCACTGGGCCAGTGCAGACTGCCCATTGAGAGGAGCTGGAGAACAAGCAGAAGGAAGCCAGAGTAAGAGGTTGTTAGAAGCAGGATGACAGACTTAAAATGCTGGAATTGTGTCCAAATTTTAAAAATGCAGAAGATTGTAATTTCAGGTACGTTAAGTGCAAAAACCACAGTGAGGAACAAACTACAGGCAAAAACTCAGCTAAGCAAAAAGGAACCAAAACTAATACTAAATCCTTCTTCAGCAGAAGCAACAAAGTCTCATTAAGGCCAACCAACACCCAGGGCACAAAGAACACTCAAAGGACAGGGCTGCCACAGGGAAGCTGACCGATTTCTTTGCATTAATGCTCATTGTGGAAGCAACTGGAAAGATCTGTCTGGAATTGAAGCAACTGCAGGATCAGATGCAGAGTAAGTGCACAAAACAAACAACAAAACCATTAGCATTAAAAGGTATTCACCAGTGTATTCAGGTAAAGTAGAAAATCTGACTTGCTGAGAAGGTAGCCCACTTGCTTTAATTACCTTGGTATGTACCAGAAGGTGGGAGGTCTCTACACTTGATATAAAAATAGGGGCTGGGGTAGACTGGAATCATAAGCCTAATATCTATACTGAGAAAATTAGTAGAAATTTTGATACAGGTTAGAACCAAGGAAGTCTTGGCTCTGCACACAGTGGGAAAACAGTTGGTAGATGCTAAAAGTTTACAAGGACTCAAGTTTATGGAAAATACTCCTGTTGAGGGTTAGTAGACAGATCGAAATCACATCCAGCTCAGGAAGTCCACAGAGATGCATATAACTGGAGGCTAGAAATACATATTTGTTTGCAATGGTTTTCACTCTTCCTTGAATATCTACTTATGTCCACTGTTGCAGATGGAACACAGAGCAAAATAAATCTTATTTTGACCCGTTAGTGGCAAGCTTTTCTTCTGGCATTAAAAGAGCTGAGCTGGCAATGAGATATACCAGTCAAATCCCGAAAGCACAGCAGACACCCAGAGCTGCCTTTGACGATACTTACTGCTGGGTTCTCAGCGCTGTGCTGAGCCCTCGTGGTGAACGTGGGACTGAAACAACAGCTACTTACCTTTCCAGCATCGGCCCTAAATCACATTGGCCCTAAATCACACTGGTCTAAGTTTAGCCTGAGAAGATATAAAAATATCATAGCCCTGACATTTACACATAAATGAAGATCTGAGTTTATTTCTTGCTTTTCCCCGTTTGAAAGAAGATCTGTTAAAATGCTTTGGAGTCCATCAGAGAGCGTATCCCACAACCTTAGCATATTGAATAAAATCTTGTGAAAAAAAGTGCACTGGCATTAATTTTTTTAAATAAATTTTCATTTAAAAATGCAGAGTCTGAAAACATGGCTACTTGTTAGACTATGATTTCTATGCAAATAAGGAAAATGGATATAAGATCCTTAACTTAGAATTCACAATTAGAGTGAGGAAGGCCATCATAATTCCAATTAAAATACAAAGATCATGAGCACAAATAAACCAATTCTCTATTTTACTGATCTTTTCTATTTATTTAGGAAGTCTTTATTAATAAAAATTAAGGCAATTTAACTGAACATGGAATTGGCCATAAAGTGTAGAAACAAACTTAAAGCTGAAGAGATCAGCTCAGTGCTCCTGCAATGTTAATGAGAAATTATACTCTCTGTCTTTCAACAGATTGGATCTCACACTGCCTGCGGAGCTTGGGGTAGCTGGGGGGGTGAGCTGTTTGTTTTGGAGGGGTTGGGAGTGAGGCACAGAAGGGAGTGGAGTGGTTGTATTTGAATTGTTCCACTTTTCTGTGTAAACTCCAGGCAAGCAGCATATTTAAAAATTGTTTGAAAGACTGTTTATGCCCCAGACCTTCATCCAGAATAGCCATTTGTAGAGCTAAGTCACAGTAAGAATCAAGGTAAACCAGGTCCCATCTTATGGAACTTTTTTGCTTTTTTTTTTTCAGAGTGACATTATTAATTATGGTTGCACTGAATGGTACCTACCATCTAACATTTTCCATCTCTCCACAAAACTACCAATTGAGGATCAGAAAAGAGGAATTACAAGGCAAGAGACAAGCGTTATTCATTGCTCTGGTGCAGAATAGAAAGGAGGTTGCCTCCTTGCCTTCAACAGGGCGGGTTGGAACTAGATGCTCTTTAAAGTCCCTTTCAACCCAGGCCACGATTCTATGAATTCTTAACTATTTATGGGAAGACAGGCTTTCTCTATTTCAAAGATATTATTAACCAAAATAATCAAATATTACATACAATGATTTACATCATGAATTACACATAATTGTATTTTAAAAGTTTCCATGTGAAGTTTAGAGTCCAGATTGAGGCCAAAAAACAAAAATAAAATAAAAATCAGGAAGCTTAAAAGGCAAAACAATTACCTCTTCCTAGTTAGTAAAGATTCACAAGTTCCGCTTGTGCCCCGACGGCTTTCTCCCAGGCCATGCACATGGTCATGTGAAAACAGATCAGACAGTGAAGACGGAGTGGCCACATCACACCACAGAAATAATCAGTTGATTGTGGCGAACAGCTTGATGCTAAAGAGACATCTAAAGCTTTTAATTAAAAATTAATCATCAAAGTTAGTCTTTCCCCATCAGCAAAGTACTTTGAGTTACCTTTGCTATATTTCTTTACCTTTCATTTCAAATAAGGCAGGAGCAGAAACACTAAGTGTAGTTTCACAGGGGAAGTATCAAAGTGCAAAGACTAAAGAAAATACTGCACTCAAAGGAGGAGGGAGTTATATAGAATTTAAAGTGAGTTAAATTTTGAAAGAAGAGGCAAAAACCAACAAAGGAAAGCAGAATACATTATAGCTATATAACAGTGACTAGGACTGCTTTTAAAGCAGTAACAAACAAAAACCTTAAAAAACAAACAGAAAACTCAGAAATCACCTAGCTCTAGAGTTAGCTCAGTTGATGCTATAAAACCATAAAATAAACATATAAGCATACACATGCAGGGATATAAACACAAACATATATATATATACAAGGCAATCTAGGAAGATCTCATCAGAATTATTCTTGATCAAAATAAGAATATATTATCTCCTGCAGGAAGGCAAGAGATCCAACAACACACATCTTAGTGTGTGAATATGGGCTTCCTTTTAATTTAAAAACTCATGAAATTGCAATTAAAAAAAGATTTTAAAAAAAAATAATTATTTTTTTAGAACCATCAACAGCAAATCCCTTGCAATGCCATAGAATACAACCTGGGACCTCCAGGCACTTCATAAAAATGCACAATTGATTAACCCTTGATACAGGTGGTAAAGCAAGCTCTCATTTAATAGGCAAGGAAATTGATATAGAAGAAGGCATAGGGCAGACTTTATGTTTGAATACCTAAGTGACTTCATATGTCATTAACCCCAGCGACTCACATCAACACCAGCAATGGCTGCTCAGGACCTCTGTGGAGCCCAGGTGCATCAGGGCTGGTCCCTGTGTGTTCACAAGGGAGGCTGTGGTTTAAGTGACCTCTTCAAGGTTACATAAATCTGGCTTCCAGGTCTGTCTGCTCTTGTCACTAGACCCATCTTGCTACACTATTTGGAATATAAATGAAATACATGTCAAATATCCTAATGGTTTTACTGGCTGTCTTGCCAAATGCATTTGACGGTCCTGAAGTCCTAAGGGGGACCTTTTTCTTTCCTGTATCCTGTATTCATGGGGATGAATAAAAACCTGCTCTTTATAATCAGGAATTCTCTTAACATAGGGATTGATGGGGTGGCCCTACACAGAAGAAGCTATGAAGAACAGTTACTAATAGCACTAAATAAGTCAATAGCACTAATAGCACTAAATAAGTCAAGAAAATATTCTGGGGAATATTTTGGTGAATATTTTGGGGAATCCAGAAACAGCAAAGCCTACATAAGGTACATTATTATCTATAGGCATCTGTTCTAAGCAGTTCTGTATACTGATCCCATAAAAAGGATCAGAGCATTCAGTTTTGTTTTTCAGAAACAGCAAATTTAAAGCTACCCTAGCAAATGTAGTAGATGAGTGAAGAACTGTCTACTGCTTTCTTAACTCCCAGCTTCATACCCACAAAACTGATTTTTAATATAGCCCTGCATAAACAAAAATGAACTCTAAATTAACATCAATGGCTTTTTAAAGTGCTTTAGAGAAATCATTCTGGTGAACTGCTTTGCAGCTGCTAGAAGCAGTGTCAAAAATTAAAATGTTACTTGCTTTATTTTTTCTGTAGATGGAACACTTAGTTCTAGAAACATCATTTTGAAGACTATTTGTACTCTATGTGACCTTGTCTTTGAGGCTTTACTGGCAGATAATTTTATGCCACCTAGCTAAGTCTTATTATATCGTAATTATGCTGTCACATAGGATCTCAAACGAAATTAATGAAATACTATTAACCTAAGACAAGAGCTGTGGGAACCAGCAGAACTCTCCCTGTGAGCATTTGCTTTTACTATTAAGCCCCATCACTTAAACTCCTATATCAGGTGTCTAAAAAAATAAATAAAATCAGGGAAATTAAGTTCAATATACAAATGTTTTGATTAAATGCTGTCTTCAGGTTTAGATTTTTCACTAAAAGCTCATCACAGTCCTCTGTAGCCAAGAAAGAAATTAATTGAAACTGGTGGAAAAGATAAAAATAGAGAAGATAAATTAGGAAGGGAAAGAACAAAAGCACAGTTCTGTTTGCCTCATTGGTCTCAGACAAATAGGAGAAAAAAAATTACTCAAATGCAATGAAGTTCTTCCTCAAGACTTATATAAATAAAAGCTGTTAAATGTAATTATCTGCAGAAACATGAGAGCACCAAATATTGATAGTCTGATTTGATCACTAACAAGAAGATGATGCAGAAACAGCAAAGCAAGGATGATCTTTTCAGGACTCTGTTCCCAGGAGTCAGAGATGTTATTAGGAGGTGATTATTTTGACTCCTTTGAGTCTTCCCACTACTCTGTACTCACAGACCAAAGTCTCACTATAAATACTAACTACCCATCAGGTCTGCCTCACTAAGCATCATCTACTGTATTTTCCTGTATTGACTGTAAAAAAGATGTGAATAACCTGAGAAGTAACAGCCATGAAAACCTTCCATGAACATCTCTATTGTGTGTGCAATTAGTTTTGAGCAAAGGGAAGGGTAACGGCTTTTCCATCACACATCGCCACTAGATTTAGTTAAACATCATTAAATACATCCACTCAGGGATACAGAATGGTTAGAAAGTGGCTCAAACCACAGTCAGTCAAGACTGAACCACTAAATCAAGGAACTATCTGGTTGGTGGTGGGCAGCAGCCAGCTGTATCACCAACATCCCCTGTTGATCAAACCCATGTCTGATGTCTTGGTCTCTCAGATGCCAGAGGACAGACAAGCAGCAGAGAGCACATGTTTCTCCATGCGTATATTCAAATACACAATGAGTTTCAGGCTCAGCTCAGCTAAGTTCCTTAAGTGCAGATGCATGATTCCTGCCTCTCCAGCAGATGCGACACATTGCCATGTCATATGATATGACAGAGAAACCCAGCAGCTGCTCCCAGTCACACCAGGATTCCATCCATCTAGGATAATGGTAACAACAAAGGTGAAAGAAAAGGCAGAAAAGCTAACAAGTTACTGCAGACCTATCTGAGATTAAGAAGCTTGTAAGTCTGAGCAATTTGAGCCACCTTCCCTCGTGATGTTGCATTCAGCATCTCAGAATCATTAGGTGATAAAGGAAATAATTCCCTTTAAGTGCACAACATGAAAATGACCTGAAAAATAGTCACCCTAAAAACATTTCCTGAAGGAACTGTTTGTAAACTGTACCCTGTGCAAATGTTGGTAAACGTTTTAGCAAGTGAGTATGATGAAAAAATTAATTGTTCTCTGAAGAGTTGCTGAATTTTAAGATTAAACTCAAGTAACTAAAGTGTGAAACGCAAAATTGTAAATTTCGCTGAAGTACTGCAGCTCCATGGCATCTTCACCATGGAAGAGATACTCAAACAGCCATAGTGGCTCCTACCTTCCCGAAGAAGTGAAAGGGAATAGCCCTACTGGGGGTGAGGGGGGCGGCCGTGGTAGGGAATCATCAAGGCTACCATTGAGGACCTCTTAAGGTCACCCTCTCTCTGCTACAGATTGAAGAGCCCAGTACACATACCTTCAATCTCTCCGTTTGTACTAAATGCTAACTAGTAATGGATCTTTGCTCTGAGAAGATCTCTGATTTTACAACCTAGGCTTTCCAAACATGGACCATATTTGTGCCTGATGTAATTGTTAATTGAAACAGATTAACTTTGACCAGTTAAATTTGACCAATTTAACAGCTCTCTACATAGAAACATAATATTAACCTTGACTGAAATCGATGATGCTGGTTTGCAAAACTTGTTTGATTTTTCGACATCCCTTTTGGTGTGTCAGGCCTCACTGTTCCTTTGGCAGGCAGTTTTTTGACCCTCAGTCAGGGACGCACTTGTCAGCCTTTACATCACAGACACTGTGTTCATAAATACACATCAACACGATGTGCAGAGATTCAGTCCCTGACTGTAATGCCAGCCAATGCTATTATAAGCCTTTTAAAGCTGAGAGTTTCCATTCAATATGCTTTTTTTCACTTCATACCTACAGACATATTTGTCAGACTGAATGCTTATTAACATGTATTTGACCACTGAACTAAGTCAGCAGCATTTGTTTTCATCAATGCAAGAAATGGAGTGGCCGGAGATGATTTCAAGTGCTTCCATGTACCCAACAGTTAAGTGCTTCATGGGAAACTCTTAAAGTAGAAAACTTGTGCTCCTCCTTTCACTCTGGCCTGAGTCCAAACACATAATGTGGCTTTCAGATCTTGTTTTATACAAATACACATATGTATGTATATGTCTTTTTTCAACAGAGGTTAATAACTGCTGAAACATGCCAGGATTCAGAATACTTACTATCCTAAGGCCATACTTCCTGACTTCAGCAAGTTCTAGAGGTACTCAGCAACTCACAGGAACTTTGTTTCAAACTACGTAACTAAACCTTCAAACTCAGCTTCCAACTACATATCTAAGTCTCAAGCTGGCTGCATAATATACTTAATTTAGGACAGAAGTAGCCCATTCAAGCAATAGCTTATCACATATACATTGTATTTTTCACTTACAATATTTTGATTTTAACTCTAAATCTCAGGCCAGCTCCAGTCACCTGTGAGCGTGAAGTCTTATCTGTGCTGGAGAGAACTGCTGTTCTCCACCCCTGAAGATATTTAAAAGACATGTAGAAGTGGCACTCAGGGATATGGTTTAGTGGTGGATCTTAGCAGTGCTGGGTTAACTGTTGGACTCAATGATCTTAAAGGTCTTTTCCAACGCAAACGATTCTATGATTCTATACTGAAAGTGTCCCAGCATTGGTCTGGCACAGATGCAAACTAACAGAGATGCATAACAAATTATCTCTGATGCAATTCTCATCTAGCAATAATGCTGAGAAAAATGAAACCTTCCCTGGGACTTCTGCATCACTGTTACCCCATTTAACATTTACCTAGAGACGACTTCTTACAACCTCTCTTTGAACACACAATATTGAAGGAAAAGAAAAAAAAGAAAAAAATAGAAAAAAAAAAAAGAAAAAAGAAAAAGAAGAGGGAGAGCACATTTGAGGCTTTCCCTTTTCAGTCAGTTGTAACATGAAGATGGTAAGTATCTTCAGCCCTGCTAAACAGTACACATGCAGTTAGAAGGGAGAAACTGACTATGACTTGATCTACAGCTAAATTATTTTTAACATCTCAGAACCACACAATGGACTTTAACCAGCTGGCAAAATGGTTGTATTCAAAGGTCTATAAACTAGAAGGTAAGAGAGATCTTCTAAAGCTATGAAAAGAGGACTTCAAAAATCATACAATGCAAGATACACAATTACCTTTGTGCTTAAACCTCTAAGTGCAGTTAGCAGCTCCTGGAAGGGTCTGGTCCAACTCCAAACAAAGGAGCACACTTGAAATCAACTGAGTAAATGATCAACAGTTAAGGGGTAAGTGACCTCTTTTTCCACCTTAAGATGTTAGTTTAGAAAACATAGTTAGCTAATATCTACTGATGTGAACTGCCATCATCCTAGCAGTTTGTAGCAAAACTACAAATTCATTTCTGCTATACCTGTTGCTCCTAAGATGTAAGTTTAAATATCTAACATGACAGGAAGACTACATTTCCTACATTGCAAGGTTTTGTGCTGTATTTTGAAGATTAAAGTTCATTTTATTTGGTGAATCTAATGAGATCTGGAAAATGTAGTCAGAAGTGAAAGTTTTGTGTAGTTGCTAAGCAACGGGCTTGTACATAAGCTGACTGATCATTTCATATAGGACTTTTCCTCTTAAACATCATGACATTTTCAGCAAATTACCCAGCTGAAGGTAAAACCCCTCTTGTTTTCCTCTTCCAGTTTTGCAACTCAGATATTTAATGATATTTAGAATACATGAGACATTCCAAAGAGTTTTATTCTTTCTGCTCTAAATATTTAAAAGAATCTGACAGCCTTCCCAAGCAGCAGTATCCATTTCAGCCTGCAGGGCACATTCCCAGGCAGCATCTAATAACTGGGCTCCTCTGAAGCCACTGATCTAGATTAAAGGGACACTCTCAGGTAACTCCTGAGGAAATCATAGAATAAACATTGCCTGCCCTTTCAAAAAAGTGATTCACCCTTAGGGTACAGCTGCCTCTACAATAGCTAAAGCAAAGATTTTGTTTTTAAACATAAGACCTTCCACGACCCTAGGACTCAGGCAGCAGTGTGCAAGAACTGCATTCAGCCACGTGGTCACCTCTACCAGGAAAAAGCTCTTCTAACTTCAGAGGGATATTCAACAGGGATATTCAAAGTGCTATGCTGGATCAGGGATAAAGACAGGCATGGAAGGACTAGGCCCTGATTATTTTGCTTTACTCACCTGCACAGGAAGAACCAACTGAAGATTATTTAGGTAAGTTAGTTTTGTCCAAGTCGCCTGACGGTCCTCATCTAAGTCACTGTATATCACATAAAATGTTAGATGAAACTTTCTCTGGATCTTTAATGCCCTAACTCCACCACCCCACCCACCCAAAAAAATAAATTTAGCTTACCATGGTTCCAGAATACTTCCAAGTCTCAGACTAAGAAGTTGCAGGTATTTGCACGGTTTTAAGGCGACTACAAATAAGCAGCCATGTAACATCAGATCAATCTTATTTCTTTCCCAGGAGGAGCTCCCAGTTCAGTGGTAACTACCTTGCAGACCCCCTCCCCCCCTGCTCCTCAGTGCTCTCCCAACATGATGTTCTCATAAACAACAAAGGAATGTTATCTGTGTCACCATGAGAACGCAGCTGCACAACCAACTGGAAGACTCTGCAAGTGTTATTCAAGCACAGTTCAGGTGCAACCTCATCTGCATCCAGTGCTATTTAATATTTCCATTAGTGATCTGGACAGTGGCAGTAATGCAAATACAGGCATTTTGTGGAAGACGTCACATAGAAAGGAGTTGCAGGTACCTGGCAGACAAAGCTCGAGCACTCCTTGCCCTCCCATCTGAATCGAGACATTGTTTTCTCTCCCTCTCATTACCAAAGTTCTCAATTTCCATCCCTCCTCCCTTACCAGGGCAGAGGGAAAAGAAGCAGCAGCAGGACAAGTGTCCTTCTACAGCAGCCCTTCCTCTTGATTGCTTTTTTGGTACAAATTCCTCTGCTATAAATCCCTCTGAGTGCTGCAGCAGAGGTGAACCACACACACTGCAGCAGGACTGACAGCTACCCCTGCAGCACACTCTCCCCACCCTCTTCCAAAGCTCAGCTTTTCAGCTCAATGGATTCACCCAAATAACAAGTATCAGACTGCTAGGCAGCCAGAAAGTCCCATTGTGGGAACCAGGGGTGCAAACTACACACTCCAAGATCAGCGCCTGCTTACAGGATGACTGGTTAAGTCACACCTATACCATTAGTGCTGCATTCAGAAGAAGCCACCTTGGCTCCAGCTATCAGACAGTGTTACACCACCCTGTGGGACATCCCAGAGCAAAGCTGAAAAAAACATTCAGCATCTCCAACAGCCCAGCCTATAGGATTGAGATATTCCAGCAGATTCTCAGAAACATGTAAATATGTTCTGGATTGTCTTCCCACTCAAATTCCCATTTCCTCTTGAAAGTGCAATATACAAGTAGAAATATTTTTATATCTAAAAACAACAGACTAATAAAGGATAAAAAAAGCTTTCAAGAATAATGAAACTGGAAAACAGAAAAGAAGAACTAAAATAAAGGCTTGGCATGGATTAATTCAATAAATTCCTTTCCATGTTTAATCAATATCTTAGCACAGAAATGGAGACTAGTTTAATTTCTAGATGCAGACCTTGCTCAGCCTGGCAAGAATTCAAAGTCTGTATCTAAATTCTGCAGCTAGGATCAATTGCTCTGGGAAGTAGGGAAAAGGATAACTAACATGAGATTGGCACCCACATTTTGCAGCCCTCTTCTGGTTGAAATTATTCCATCACTTTAAAAAAATATCTTCAAATAGCTTAATTTTGCAAGTATAATTGCACTTGGTCGTTGATACTAATTATCCCTTTCTGAGTCCCATGGTAATTTCTTTTCTTCATAAATTGGAACAGCAGAGACTACATAAAAGCAGTAGAAAGTGCAGACAGTTTACCCACCACAAAAAACATAAATAACAAATGGACTACTCGCTGTAACATTACTGCTGTGCTGTTGTAGTGATTGGACACAGAGGGTTTTCTGCTTTTTAAAAAAGGTAAATAAAACTGCAGCAAACTATCTTCTTCAATTTTATCCAATTTAAGGACAGTTATGTATTTTTCTCAGATTACTTTAACTTTTTTCTTCTCCTACAAACTATTTTGTCCTTCATCAGCTTGTGCTGGATTTCTGGACTCCTAATTTCTCTCAGGAAAGTCAGCAGCATGACCCAAGACTCACCTTTTCTCTCATTATATAATGAAAAGAAATTATGAGTCCTTTCTCTTTCAGCTGTAAGTAGCTGCAGGTAATAAGCAAGTCATCAGTTCAATACCATTATGTCAAAGAAATGACACCTGGCCACACTGTACTATAATTGTTGACGTTTTTCTACAATATTAAATCTAAAAGCTTCACTTAAGCTACTATTCACTTACTCAAAGCAGATAAAGATATTGCACAGTATTATACGGTAATGCTAAATCATTCCAAAAACCAAAATTTGCCAACCTATGCTCACTACTGTATATATTCCTACCAAGGCAATCAGGTGATAACAAGCAACAGGCAAAGCAACACAGCTAGGTCCTAATAGTGTTTTCCGCACCAACTACTACAATTAAATAAGCACACACTAAGGCAACATTTGAATACTTACTTGGACACAGAAAATAAAAAGAGTATTGTAAAGCATTGGATGGCATGATCATCATCCAGTTCTTGTAGAGGACATTTACTAGAAATGTTACACTGAAAAAGGAAATCTAATTGATTACAATATATGGGTGTCACAACTCACTTGCCAGCGTGTAAGACAGACTTGAATAACTACAGGAATATGAGAGTCACACTTCTTACTATAAGTTAGAGTTAAAAGTTTAGGACAAAATATTAGCTTGAGTACATCAAGAGCAGGGAAAATAAATCACATCTAAGTAGAAATTTTGTTTTTTTCTACGCAGGTCAAATCACTTTTACAGAACACACTTTCCCATGAAAATGAGCAGACATATAGATGGCTTCACACATACCCTCTCTCCCCCAACACCACTCAGGTTTTATATTCTGCGACTCACTTCAGGGGCACTGAAAAGAGCCATAGAAATACGTGACTGTCATGAAAGCTTGTGTGGGTTGTAGACCCAAGAGATTTACGCAGGTGCCAGCTGGTGAGCAGGGTGGGTATCCCTCCACATTGCAAGCATGGGAAAAGAGGTTCAGGGATCTGACAGGGGAGCACAGGTTTGCTTCAAATTCAATTTGTCCATTTTCACACTCTGTATCAGCAAAGACAAAAGGTTAATCAGATTACAATATGTACTCCAAAATCTTTATTTTCCATTTATTTACTATTTGCATTATTTATACTGGCTTAGCACCTGCAGAACATTTCCATTGCCTATGAGGCACAAAGAGCAGGACAACCATGTTCATTAACTCTGTCAAAAATCCCAATCAGACCATGCTTGGTGTCCCTGTATAAAGCATATAAATGAGGCTGGGAGACTGGAAAAATAAAGTGAAGAAGGTCTGATAGAGAGTCAAAACCATGCTCTGCAATCCAACTTCCTGTGTGTTTAGTAAGAGTAAACCACTTGCAACTCAGAGTCTACCTACCAGAGAGGAGGAAAAACAAATCAGCAATTTTGAGCTCAGAAGTATAGAATAACTGAAGATTTTTTTCATGGACTTATCTCTACATTTCCCCCTAACTTCTAAGGACTGCAGGACTGGTAGTTATTTCAATGTAGGTAGGTTGACTTCAAAAACTTTTTTCACAAAAACGATTATACACTGCTACTTCATTGTATTTAAATCCCTATGAATTGAGTTTAGAACATCTCCATAAAATTACAGCATTAAATTTTTATACTTCAAATTTAAAAAAAATATAAAGACAGCAGGTCCTAAGATCACTTGACTGTGACAAATTGTCTCTTTCTGCTCACTTGAAATTGGCCTGTGAGACTTATCAAATCCCCAGCTTTGTTACGGCTAGAAGAATTGATTTAAAAGTGCACACTGTCATTATATACTTACAGAGAGGTATATTTTAGGATTATGCAAGTGCTTGGTGTATAATTGGTTCTATCTTTTTGCTGCATCTTAAGTTTTCTGACTAGAGAAAACAGAAAGATTTAAACTGCACAAAAAATGTGAGCAATCTTTATAAAATAACAGTAGAAGGCCTGAATACAACTCCTAATTAAATGAATGTGACCTTCTTAAAACTGTCAATCAAAACTAATTTCCTATGAAATACAATAGGAATGGCTTCTTTGAAATGTCACTTGTGCCTATCCCTTTGTAGGGATCACAACACAGCACTATGGACCTCTGCTAGTGAATAAAAGAATCCCAAGTTCAAGACATAACAAAAAAAGGTCACTTACTGTCAGAAAACAACTATGAAACCAGAGCAGGACTAGCACAAGGTACTACTGCATTTGTGTCCAAGGTGAGGGCAACCAAGGCCTTCCACTGAAGGCTGTCCTGGCAGCAGTGAGGCTCATGCACTTCCAGAAGATTCTTGGGGACCTTTCAATCCCACAATAGGGATACTTTCCTCAGACACACCACTAGCAATGTGGCTTAAAGCGAGGCATCATATCAAACATCTTCACATAGTACAGGTACGGAATTGAAGATGAACTCCCCACCTGCCTGCTCAGTAGAAACAGGACTCTCAGATTAAAGTCAAGCACAAAAACTTTGCCTGGAGCACAGGCCTGCTTTAGAGAAGTTAACGTCCCTCAATCCTCACACATCTCCTGCAAAAGTGTCTGGCTGAAGCACTTGCCTCACAACAAGCTTTTAAGCAAGGAGTAAGTGTCACTTGTTCCTACATAGCTTGTCATTTTTCCATGCAGGTTGCTGCTGTGCCAGTTTCTGCACAGGAGGCTGTTGTATAGGGGTAGGAAGGTGTGCATTAAAACTATCTGTATAATAGTTGGTACATCCCTGCTGGTTTTATTCAAGTGTGCTATTTACGTGCAGCATCCTCCAAAGAGATGGGAGAAATCCTCATGCAAGCCACAGATTCCAGCTCCACAAAGACACAGACATACTCTGATCTGCTCAAACTCCCCCAAAATATTTCTATTTGCAGCTTTGACTGGTCTTTAAAATATTGATTGTGCAAGAAGGCATACTGACACTCTGTGCAAAGAAAAAAAAGTTTAAAATCTTGGGAAACACGGTAAGATTTGGAGGACCTGTAAAGCATATCTGTCTGAAAACTACCTTTGTCTAGAAAAAATTCTTCATCAAAAAAATCCTATATGGATTATATGAAGTAATAAGCATACTTCTGTTAAAGTACCTCAATCATTTTTTTTAGAAGGAATATATATTGGGACTCACAGGCTGATAGAAAAGGTTTGGAGACCTTAGCAGCACACAGCTTTCAAAGACAAGCACTGAGCCCTATAATTAATAATTGTAATTAATTATAATATTGCCTCACAGAAATGTTTAAATAACTAACTAGTATAATTAAAGCCTTATTAAATATTTGGTTCTTGACTTTAACCACCACCAACACACACAGTAAAATGACATCTCTATCTGTATCTCTTCAGTGATTACCGGCAAGCAGCATTACAGAGGAATACTGAATAGTGTAGTAACATTGGTCTGTATTTTCTTTTTCCTACCTGTTATTTGACAGACAACAGTGTAAATAGCAATTTTCTGTGGCACTGATGCTGCAACAAAAATCTATTCAAAAGACTAGTGTGATAGAGTCCTCTTTATGCCAAAACAGAGTGAAAAACCAAGCTAATCAGTTTATTGCTATTTGACAGTACCTGGCATGTTTGGTCAGTATCCTAAAGAAAATTATTTATTAGTCCAGTGTGTGCTGCTACACAGAAACCTTCCTGCATGGAGAAGCATAATGAAAACACAGTGCAGAGGAGCTTCTGTGAGAAGGACACCTAGAACAAAAAGCAAGTGACACCTGCTAGAGCTGAGATGTTTCTGTGTACTTTCCTACATTCCTTCCTGAGAAATGCTGAGCTCTTCCGCTGAGCTTTTCCGCTGAGCTTCTAAGATGATATCTGACAAGAAGTACACAATAAGCTATCACCTGCTTAAAACAATACCTGTCAAGTTTAAATATAACACAGATATATTTAATTTTGTAAACAAACACCCCAACAGATTCTCAAAGCTATTTCTGTTCAACAATGCATTGGTAGATCACACAAATGTGCTTTTCTGGATGGTATAAAACCACCAGTCTCCTGTATTTATTTTGTTCTGGTTTTACACTTCTGCATCACCACCACAACCCCTTTTCCATGCTCTTGACCATACTTTGAGATGCTACTCAGTTTCTTTATCACTTTGAGGGGTCTAAATACAAGTTGTGAGCAATGAATGTTGAATGAATCATAACGCCTGGCTACTGGCACCCTTGGCAGTGGTGCAAGTCAGACCAGAAATTCAGAATCACCTACTGATAGCTAGGAAATTTTTGCTAGTTTACATACACATCTATTCCCAATAGGAACAGCTGGAATCTCATCAGTTGCCAAGTAATGCTGCTCAGTTCCCACTGTGAATGCAAAACTGCATTTATAGTTGTTAATCTTTTTACTACTCCTCTCGCAAACACAGATCTTGGCTAGTTAGTTGTGATAACTTTTGTTTTGCTATTATTCTTGTTTGGTATTTGGAACACATGCTCTACATGTTACACATCACTTACAGTTTATTAGGAATAAGTGTGAATTATCCATGTAAATATCCAGTGCAAAAGTCCATTTTAAAAGTCTCCGTTTTTGAAAGGTGTCAATCACCTCCAACATGATACATTTTCAACAATCCCCTCACTCATCACCTAAGATTTTTTTCACGCTCAGTAGATTTCCTAGCCAGTGAGTAATGAGTCATAAGCAACTTATTAACCTTAATTATCAAAGTAACACTGGAAAGTCTAATATTGTTACATTTGATTTGACAAAAATGTCCTACATTTCTGATCCATCATAAAAGGGATCATTTTCTCCAATAGCTTTCCCAGACAGTTTTCCTAGTTAACACAACTGTTTATTTCAGACTATTTTATTTTAGTTTATGTCTTGTTTTTAAAGACCTTTAATTCCTTTCTCATTTCTATTGCCTCCTCAATTCACTGGAAAACTAGACCTGACATCTTCCTCCAGGATTAACCTCTATCAAGCAGTTCTAAACACAATACACTTCTACCAAAAAACAGTAAGCCATTCAAAGGCAAAATACTATAAAACAAAAAACCATTCACTGAAGAGAACGTATTAAGGAAATTCTCATGGAGGCAGTTTGTGTCAAGTAAATAGAGAGATTTGTCTCAGAGTTACTGGTTTTGTTACTCTGCAGCAAGATTTCCAAGAAGCAGTGTTTGCCAAGTGGATGTATTCTCTTTTCAAACCCTGTGCCAAGTGCCTTAAATTAGCATAAGTAATAATCCCTTTGCAACAAATAGCGAGTGGGACAAGAACAGAGGAGTGCCCACACAGTATCCCACCTTCAAAATCCCATTTTCTATCATCATCTGTGGACTCAAAACACGCTCCCAAAGCCATTAATGAAATGGGTAAATCAATCTGGAGACAAGAAGGAAGACTGCAGTGACAGAGAAGGAGTAGGGCTGTCACGGCCCATAGTGTGAAGCGGGGGCAAGTTGAAATCACTATCTATCTGCCTTATGAAACAGGAGGCAAGGTGCTGGCACTACAGCAACTGGACAGATTGGGTGAGAAGACAGAAGTAAAATATTTAGAGAAAATTAGAAGTAACTTGACAGAGATGGAGCAGAGTCTTGTCCACATCCCTTCAGAACCACTGAAACATATTGCATTTCAGTAAAAATAATATTCAAAATTAATCTCAGAAGTAGTAAATACTTCTGCCAGCCAAAACAAAAAGAGCAAAACTGCTGCATCCTATTATTTTGTTTGTTTTCATTTAAATGAGAAAACAGAGTTTTTAAAATCTTTAAATCAGAAATTACTCAGCTCATCCAAAGTTGCCCTTCCGCCCAAATCAATTATTCACACAGTTCTGCCCCTTCCTCCAAAGACAGCCCTCCAACACAGAACAAACTGTTCACTTATTTGTATTGGCTGTATCCTAAGCTCAGATGGCAGGCTTGACACACTCGCTTTAATGTAGAAGATAAAATCCTATGATAGGTCTCCTATCATGCAGAAACAAGCGTTCGATTTCATGCATGCAGTTCCGGCAAGCCAGAGGAGGTGAAGGGAACAGCAATCACCAGCAAAAGCCCTTTGAAAATGGCCAGATTGACTGTTACCATACCACTTGTACCGCATTAGTTACTATGGGATTAGAAAGGTACACAGAGAATTCTGGGCGGTAATTCCTCCACTTCTGTAGAAGGGAAACACGGGCAAAACACTTTCCCCACAAAGTGCAGGTTGTGCAGATATGGCTCAGGCTGTATCTTTGGTCTCATCTAAACCTGCACACGGAACAGGATTTTTAAATTAAGGAATCCAATACTTGCAATAGGGTTTGGTGAATCGTTTCAAAGATAGAATAATGAAAGGCAGCTGGGGAAGCAGTGTCTATTCCTTCCATGGATTTGGTGCCATGAAAGTAAGTTAAATATATTTAAAATACATTAGTTATTAGGAGACAAATAATGAGCTGATCAACAGCATAAAAGTAAGATATTGCAGCAGAAGTGTTCTCTACAGAAGAGGAAAAAAGGAGGGAAAAACCTCACCGACGTATAATGAACGTATCAATCAACACAGAAGAGATTAGCAGTGGGAGGGGGAGGGAAAAAAAGGAAATTAGGGACTCCAGCAGAAATAAAAATGTCCAAAGTGATAAATACTTCTGATACTTATTATTCCTGTATTTATGCGTTTGGCAGAATGCCATGCAAGTAAAGCATATTCAGCACCAAGATCTACATATAAGGAAGGGAAAAAAGGAAGGGGGGAAAAAAACCCAAACCAAATAGACACAGTAAGGATGCCATGAGAGACAAAAGAACTGTTGGTGGGGAAAAAAATCCAAAAAAGTTGTCTTGGAGAAAAACAGTAACTCCTCCCCACAAAACCCAAACCATGCTGTTTCTGTTGAAACTGTAACAGCAACATTTCAATTATTCGCAGAGGGAACCAGAAAATCAGGATAAGGCTGAACTGTAGTCAGCCTTAGAAATTTGACAATATCCTCGTGGGGTGAGATTAAAGAGATGTTATCACACATCATATGATCACTCTTCATTTAAAAAAATACTTAGGGATGCTACCAGAAGTGAGCATTGATGATCATTAAGTGAAGCTATTTGGAATTTCCAGCCAAAATTCTCAGTGTATCAGTTGGAAACTTATGAACTGCTTTAAAAACTTAGCAGGGGGGTTGCCTCCATGAGCTTGCCTGTAACCTAGTTTCTGTGATGCGCAATTTTGTGGCAGTCACAGTTTTCTGAGAGTATCCATTGTAGGAACACAAAAAAATTCTAAACAAGATTTACTCATCTGATTTTGCAGTTGTGTTTTGCCTTAGCCACTGAAAAGTATCAAACCCAGCCATTTAAAGTATCAAAGAAACAGCTGCAGGATTAAAATTAGGTAAAGCTTTATGAGCCCGTGCTAATTTCTCAGTGGATCACCGCACACAATCGCTTCATACAAAATAAAGCTCTTCTCCAAACTGTATTGCAAATTGAAAAGGACATGAATCTGTATAAAAAAAAAAAAGGAACAAGAAACATGAACAAATTCAAATCACATCTGCTTTTTTTCAACATTTTATGAATACCCTTAGGCATGCTTTACTCATCTATTGCTTAGCAATAGGAAAGGACAGGTTGGTAATTCCTCGGACTAGATAGACATCAGCAGTGGCCACAATGTTCAGATGTTACTTTAAATCCTGCTGCATCTCATGTGGCAAATCAATAATTTTTAAGGGTCACTATATGAATAAATTAGACTTGACAAATTCTTCTATCTCTCTCCTATTTCCTACAATTAATGAAAATTCTGATAAAAAGTGGCATGGCTTTGTTGCAAAAAATAATTTCAATTTCAGTCCAAGCAAGGTGTATTACTAACCTAGCAAAACTAATTAATTTTGCCCCAAGCATTCTTTACAGAGTTGCTTGTTTTGAACAATTTTCAGTTTAATGAACCAGCTCTGAGCAGAGAAAATACAGCATTAATGAAAGGAAATCTACTTGCTTTTTGTTTTGCTTTGGCAAGTTTCTGTTTTGACCTTAAGATGGCTTGTCTCAAGTTAATTCAGTTCTGGTGGTTCCATGCCTCGAGTTGTGAAGGGTGCTGCTAGGAGTGCGCACTTGGTTGCACTCTTTCCCCCTAAAGGAAAGGGAAACCAACTGATTCAGTTACCTTGCAACCAGTAAGTCCACATAATGAATAACACTAAGTATTAGCCCTACAGACTAACAGAATTGGAGAGAAGAAAAAAAAAAAAGAGCATTTGGGAAAAGATGCAAAGAGAAAGGATAGCAATCATTCCTCTTCAAGGACACCTACATCAGTTAAAGAGCATCTTGTCTCTCATAGCTTTCTCCAGTGAAGGAAATGTTACAGAAATTCTGCTCAAGGTGCTACCAAGATCTACTTTTACACTGAAATCTCACAGCTCGTTTCACCCTTGCCCTCTTAGAGGGAGGCAGTGTGACAGCTTTGGACCAAGTCAAACCAGCTGAACTCCTTTTATCAATGTAGACTGGGTCTTCCATAAGTCCTGCAAGAAAGATTTGAAACTTTAATAGACCTGGACCAAACTAGTCATGGTCTGGACTGCAGTCTTTCATTTGATTATGAGGGTACTGATGCAACTGGACACCTCCACCTCGGTACTGCTGGGTACTGAATAACAACTTGTGATACTCCTGACAATGAAGGTCTGAAAAATAAACGACTACGAAATATACCAAAAGGTGTTATCTCAGTGGTACCACAAGAGTTTACATTACTAGGTGCCACATAGGTTCTATCTTTTGTGTAGAAATCCAGAGGATTCTATCTAGTAAAGCAAGTGGACATAACTTTTACTGGGGATGCCTCAGGCATCAGGTGATCGCATGATCAAAGCCTTAAAATTAATCTCTGTGCTCAAGAGAGGTCTTAATCTCAAAAAGAATTCCCTAATTTATTCAAGTGGAAATAATCGTAACAAGGAAAAAGAGCTCTATAATATACTAAAGTGAAAATTCACAGAAGACTAACTTTTTCCCTCTTGAGAGCACTTTCAAAAAGACATTTAGTTATTACTGAAGCTCAAGTACTTGCAATCTGATGAAAATGAAAGCATGCAAACTCTTCACACCTTCTTTCAATATCTTTGCACAGTCAATACCAGTAGATTTAGTTTTTAGAGGTACTGCTGGCTAAAATTACATAGGAAGTTTATATAATGAAGAGTTAGAGCCACAGCTCTAATTACTTCTCCTCTAACATTCCCTCCCAAGACAAAGACAGAAGCAAACGCCGTTTTGGCTTTGCCACCTCAGCATGCATGCTGCAGTGATACAGAGACAGAAACACAGAGGGCATATTATGAAATAGTCATGTCCTGTTATATACAGACACAGTAGCTCGGCCTCAACTTGTCTCCACAGCAACTCCTTGGTGATCTTCCACTTTCCACTAAAATTACAATTAAATGAGAGTGTGAAAAATAAACAGGGTGAAAAAACGTTTTCTGTGTATTGGTACTAGCCCAGTCATTGCCCCCTCTCAACTTAACTTCTACTTAGTACAACTTCACTGATTGACTGCAGCACCAGGCTAGTAATTTACTTTGTGATTTCTGTTAGAGCAGTAGAGTAACCCATTTTAGAGCCAAACCTAGCAACTATTAATCCTTTGGCTCTCACTTCATGGCTGAATGCACAGTTTAACATACTGATCATCAGCCAGCACTAAGATTTGTGAAACTGTTTGCTCTTACTCTGATTCTTCTGGTTCCTCCTGGAAGACCAATTTTTTTTCTTTTTTAACCTCTCCATTAAAGCTTCATACTTCTCTCTTGCTCCATCACTGAATTGTACTTGCTTTCCATAACGAGGAAGCGTCATGGCTAACAGTGGCAATTCAGGCAACGGGTGCTATATCAGTTTTAAACTGCTATTAAGTTGTTACCTGAAAGAGAAATGCACTGAGGGGTTGGAATCTGAATAATTGGTGGTTTGGGTGAGCATGTCATGTTTGCCTGCCTCAGGCCCCAGTCCTGTTTCCCATTATGATTATTCTTTTAACTTAGAGCAGCTACTCTGGTTCGGTGCTTTTGAAATTATAGATTCTGTTTAGAGGTTACCAAAATCATGCTAGGAATATACACAACACTTCTGGGTTTGATTAAAATTCTTCTCTATTTAAGAGTGTTTATTCTGGGTGTTTGGGGGAGTTCCCTTCAGAATACAGCAAATGCATGTTTCTGCAGAAATAAATTACTATCTAATGATTTCATCATCCAAACTGCTACACCTAAATGAGTGGTTATATGTATTCTGAATTCAGATAGATTTCTATTTATAGAGCATTTATTTATGTCTGAGATGCATTTAAATATAAATTGCAGTACCTAATGCCAAGTTTTATAACATGTCATTCACAATCCATTAAGTATTTTATTACATGTATTGTAGAAGAGAGAAATTTATAGTCCCCGTTTATAGTTTTAATAAGGAATGATGAAACCACACTAAAGATGCATTGCTTTTCAGTTTATGTGGAGGTTTACTGTTAAAGCACAGTTACAAGTCATGTTTGAATGCTTTATTACAATAAAAGACATGATCTGAGTGCTGTAATGTATGTAAAAATTAAAAGAAGCACTACTAAAACAATACAGGCTTTCATATTCAGGCATGAACTAATACAGACTTAGTATTTTCAGTTGCTTTCTAAGTTGTAGTGGCATGTAGAAATAAATATTGATTTGTTAATTTAAAAGCATTTACCAGGTGCTTCATCACAGAGCATTTCAAACAAATACTTTACTTTGTTTGCAAATTTGGAGGGAAAAAAAAAAACCAACACACACAAAATTTATTCCTGGCATCCTCTTTAAATTTCCTAGGTCATCCCTTACCTAATATGTTTTTTTCCCCACATTTTCTGACAAAGTCTGGAATCAACAGGGAAATAAAGGCCTTCCTCTTTACCTTTTTCTTAACTTACCTCTCAAAATTTCATTTCCCATTACTGGCTAGCAAAAGACCAGCTATTTGGGAAAAACATTTTCCTTATTTATACTATTACACTGTCCTCATGAGAGGCTATCTCCACAATTGCTTGGTTCTCCCACTTGCCAAAAAAGCAGAGAAGAGAGGAAGACAATCTATGGGGATTAAGGTCATTGCTTTAAAAAAACAAAACAAAACAAAACCAAACCAACAAACCTCAACAGCATCCAAAGACAATTAACACTTTCCAAAAAATATTGCCACAGGTAAATCCTGGGGAAGAGGGAGGACGTAAGAGAAAGGAAAAGGATATTTTTGGATCAGTTCAGGTTTTGATCTGAACAGTTATTGCTCTCCTCCCAAGTAGCTCTGAATCCTATGGTCTATGTCTTGCTAGCCCTTTCCAGAAGCTTTCACATTCATGAGTCCACAGTCAATTCCTATTCAGCTGCTGTTATTTTAAACACGTATCTGAACAAGATTTCAAGCAAAGCATATCTGAATAGTCTTCATAGAAGTCTCCAATATTAAATTACTGTCTCAAGTATGATTACTGGTTGGTCGTGTACAGGAAATGGGAACCAAAGCATTAACACATGGCATTACCTATCAGCCTTCCCAATTTCTATCTCTGTAATTCTTGAATGTCTCTCACTAGGACACAAGGTTTGAAGAAAGCATTGCCCTGAAGAAAAATACTTCATCCCATATCACAGAGGAAAAATAGAGGCAGAAGTAACTTGCTCAAGGTAAACACAATCTCTGTGACAAAGCAGTAAGAGAACACTGATCTCTGGAGTACTATTTTACAACTAACGCACAAAAATCTATCACTGCTTACCTTAGAGATTTACGAGGAAAGTAGGCAAAACTGAAAGATCACGAGACATAAATCCTAGGATTTCAAACGCTACGGTTTTAAGAATCTTTAAAGGTGATAAAGCAGTTTTCCTGATGAAAGTAATTTGAAGATATACCTCCAATTAAAACAGAAGTTTGTGATATGAAAACATTAGAAGTTAAAATATATACCCGTGAATTTCACAATCTTTTTGGGTTTTTTTTAAAGCATGAATCTTAATTTCATCAAGTAAAGGCAGGTAAACAAAGGCACAAGGAGGCTAAGCAAGTTACCAATCTTAGAGCAAAGTAAATAAAACAACAGGAAAAGCACCAAAGTCCCAGTTCTTAGCCATACACACTAACTAAGAATCTCTGAGCCTTCCTCCAGCTTAACTACCAGATTTATTTTGACTAGTGTATACTAGTGATACTAATGGTTTTTCAATTTTGCAGATAAATTCAGAAGCTATATATATAGAGAGAGATACATCAGTGCCTTTGTATTGGCATAATTATGATAGCTATTTCAGCTTACTCCATTAATACTGCTTTCCTTATCAAATGCCCAGTTTTTAATATTTGCACCGGGTTGCCATTTTAAATTCCTTTATCCAGTCAGCTTCCTCTCTGTCACAAGATGTCCTTGATCTCTTCTGATGTATTTCTTCTCATCCTAAACTCTTGAAATCCATTAGAAGTCTAGGCTATCCCACCACGTGCTCACACTGACCTGTCTAGAGAGGGCTAAACCACAATTTAATCCTTTTCTGGGATGCATCTAACAAGTAGGCTGCTTCCTAAATAACTAAGCACACAAAAAGAAAAAGCAATTACAAAAGCAGAAGAACATACAGAACGACATCCAAATAGCAAAAAGCAAGGAGTTTGGTTCACTGGCTACATCTCAATTTCCTATGTGCACCCTTCCAAACGTGGATGTTACAAAGCACTAAAATGAAAGCTGTGGAAGTGAACTGCTTTCCTCTTTGGGTCCATGTAAGGTGCATCATGCTCTGGCAGTGATTTGTTTTCTTCTCTTCGTTCCCCTCTGGCAGCAAGCATGGTCTCTGCAGTAGAGATTGCACAACCTGCATCATCCCAAACAGCTGCAGCTTTGTTTGTGCTTGAGGCCAGTGCCTATAATCGCAAAGGCTTAATTAAACATCACCCCTGCGCACTTCAGTAAATTCATAAAATACAGTGTAGTTCCTCCGTTGTTTTGGTTAAGGACTGGTTGGAAAAGGTAATAACAGAAAACCCACATTAACCTCTTTGCCTCTGCTGATCTAGCAGTAGTGTACTTTTAAACTTGGTCAAGCCCTCTGCTTTTCCCCAGGAGAAAAAGAGGTGAAAACCCTGAGCTTCTTCCAGAAGGAGCCCACAGGAGTCAGTGGTGGAGACTTCTTGGAGCAATGTTTTTATCATCCTTTTGCAGCCAGAAAGCGCCAGAAGATAAGCTATTGAAATTCACAGTGCAACTCCTACTTCATGAAGCTAGTTTCTTTCCTACCCTGAACACATCATGTCAGGTACAGAAAAGAAAATGGATCCAAAGCATCAATCCCTACAGTGGCAATCCTACCTGAGTCAGAGCTCAGGGAAGAATCAGGCAGGAATGATTTCTCACAAGGTGGGCATTAAACCTGTGCAGCAGCAACAGCACCGAGAGATCATTCAAATATCAGACCACAAGGGGTGTAGTTAGAAGCAACTTTCTTCCACAGCTACTGCCATGGTCATGTTCAATGTTTTCTCTGGCTTCAATGAGAAAGAAACAGTGTTATCAGGAATTACATCAATGAAATGGAGAAAAAAAAAAAAACCACCAAAACAATTCAGAGAGCAAGGCAGAAAAACTCAATACAGGGACAGACATTTGCTGTTGCCACACTCTCATAGAGGACCTTCATTCCAGTAGAATTATTATCAATGTACAGAATAAAATAAGAGGTCAAAAAGTTCTTGCTCTTTTCACCAGTGGTGTCAGGACAAGAGGCAAGCCTTGCACAAATAGTAAGCATAAAGTGTATCTATTTTACAGGACATTCACTCTAACATTGCACAGGAGTTTTCACATTTTTCAGCTCTAAAGGAAGGAAGTATTCATCCCCTCCCTTGGATCTATTAGGACACAGATGAAACTGTTCATTCTTTTCAAGAAACCTCAAATCTTCTTTTATTCTAACTAAGAATTCTGCCTCAAAAGGTTACTCTTCTGGTAGGTTCCAGGAGCACAAGCAAACTGTAATGACGATCAGAGAGCCTCCTGGGAATATACTCTACACAACAACAGGTTCTCAATCAATCCTGCTGATACAGGAAGAGATCTAACATAAGAGATAGTAAGAAGAAAGGGAAAAGCTGAAGTAATAGCTGCTCTATAGCTATTTTCTGCCTTGGTGAGCCCTGGAAAACCAAGCATAAGTAACTGCAGAAGGCAGTCTCACCAGTGTTTCAGATGCAACATATTCAGAGCTTTGATTGTAACCCTGCAGGTTTTTGCATATGACTAGTCTCATTATTGTGATTAGAAATACATACCTAGGTACTGGTCTTACTCTACAGGAATAGAAATTTGCAGGATTAGTGTTAAGACAGCTGGACACACAAGACAGCATCTGTATTAAGAATTTTAATTTCACATTCATTATTTAAAAAGCTCCTAACATCCACCAGCAGAAGTGGGAATAACAGCTTCATCTGGCTTTTCAGAGCATGTCCGACAAGAGCAATGCAAGGATGGGTGTTCCCATGCTCCCCTTTAGGACCTGGCAGGAAGGAATCACAAGCCAACAGCTGGGTAGCTGTTCTGCGCACTAGAAGAGACTCTCCCATTTTAACCCCTCTTCTGCATCACTTCAGTGCTACTTCTTCCAATTAAACTATTTAATTTTGGGGCCGTGTTAATGAGCTCCTTTCCTGAACACCTGCAGCTCTCTCAGGGGTCTGTCCTATCCTTTAAGGATTCTCCTTGCAGGTCATTACCCTCAGAGTTGCACATGAATGAGATTTCTTGCACTTGTAGAAGCCTACTTGTTCCCTTGAGTGCTAGTGGCCTAATTCCTCACTTAAAAAAAACCCCAACAACCTAACACCTAAGCCCACACATTGCAGCACCTCCTGGTAAACAGTCATTTACTCATACACTGGGCAAGCTCCTTCATTTTCCTCGTGTCACATAATAGGAGGGTGTAACTGAAGTGGGCAATCCCAAAGTTAGGTGCCATTTGTTGGTCACACCATTTATAATACTCAGCATTTCTTCTAAAATACATAATCACTTAAATCCCAGCCTCCTGATTCTTCAATATTGTCAACTCCTTCAGTTCCTTTAAGTAGCTGCACGTTGGTGGAAGGTATTTACTGGTACCTAAATGCTCCTGATGGTTTGCCTTCTACAAGAAGATTGTGTAATGACCAGAGGCACTAAGAAAAAACCTAATTCTGTTCAAGTAAATCTCAGTCCCCTTATCATACCTTCCAGCTCCTACCATTACTGCTTTTCTTGG
Source organism: Aramus guarauna (assembly GCA_013400195.1). Lineage (NCBI taxonomy): Eukaryota > Metazoa > Chordata > Aves > Gruiformes > Aramidae > Aramus > Aramus guarauna. The sequence goes on along the minus strand of VXBL01006104.1, from coordinate 222,979 downwards.
TTTACTGATGGGGCCAGGGATCACACTTCAGAGCAGACAATAACCTGGTTCACCAGAAACCTGGGTCCCCAAGAAGACCATGTTAATGTCATATTAAAAGTTGGAGGGGGAAAAAAAAAAAAAAAAAAAGGGAAAAAAAAGAAAAAAAGAAGAAAAGAGAACGTTAACTTTTCTTTTGCTGGAATGTTAAAAGTGTTAGCTTCTAATCAAAGCTACTTAGAAACACCTAAAAGTCCCTCCACTGAATGTTAAGTGTCAAAAAAAGAGATTTCAGCATTTGCCCTTGCAGCAAGTACTTTTTAGTCTGGTTATTCTGCCTTTATTGATGAAAAATGTACAGTCAACCATCAAAAAATTACTACCCAAAGTATATAACTTGTGTCACCAGAGACACAGTTCAGAGCTCTCTCTTATCTCCTTCTGGTTTCATTGCTTTCTGGATGCACATTTAAGTCTGTCCCTGAGTTAGACTACTGACACTGGTGTTATCTGTACTTTCTGAAGAGCTGCTGTGATATCTGCCCAGACTGCACTGATTAAGGGATGTCTGGACTTGAACACGATTACATTAAGGCAGATAATAGTCCTAATGAGGAACACATTTTATTGCTTTGGACATTTTTTGCCCTTCTCTATCTCCTTACTTACAAGGCAGGATCTGCATTTCATTTATTTTGTACTGAAAAGTAACAAATTTATTTTTTTAATTAAAATATAGTTTAAAGCTATAGAAAAGTATTAAAGGGTTAAAAAGACATTTACTAAAACCAGATTGAGTCTACATTTTAAGTAATGGATAATTAGTATGGATATAGATGACAGATTTGTTTTCTGCCTCTTCAAAAAGCAAATAAAGTCACAGAAAGTATATGAAGAAAATAAATAAATATGAACACTATCGAAATACTGATCTTAGTTACAATAGTTTAGGAGCTTCATATCTAGGTGTTCATATCTAAGGAGTAGACAAAAATCACTGGTTTTAGGATATTATCTGAAAAATTACCACGTGACAGCCTATTAGCTACTTTGCTCTTTAATCTAGCATGATGCATATTACCTTTTGCAAAATATAATTTGCATATGCAAATGAAATGTTTAACCTCAGAGACAGGAAAAACTACATCTCCAATAAAAAAACGTAGGGCCAATTCGTTGGCCAATGCAGAGTAGGCATGCAAGGAAAGAACCATGTAATTGCTGGCCAAGTCACACCTTCTAAATAAAACAAAAGAAATCCCAAACCAACAGTGATTCAGTGAGATTCAGGCATTGGAAGCATGGAAGTAATTTTTGGAACGGTGTGAGCCCATGCCTTGTAAGCTCCCACTCGTTCCATATTTAAGAACAGCTGTGCATACAGAATATGTTTTCCAAAAATATGTGATCAAGTTCATAATATGAACAAATACTCTTTTAGAAGTTTTTCTTTGCAAAAATTAGAAAACGTACTATTTCAAATTTATACTCCATAAAGAAAAAAACCCCTACTTCTGCTTTCAAAGAGAATTAATTCTTTACTGACAATAAACTGAAAATAGTGTGTATTATGCAAATTACTATAACACTGCCCATAGCTAAAATAAGCAAAATGGTGGGAGAAGATCTGTCATTACGAACTGAAAAGGCATTGTATGTCCATTTGACCTATGTTTAATCTTTACCATAGACAAATATTCCAAAGAAATAGTCTTAACAGCAGTTCAGGTGCCTAAGAAACTATCCAGCTTGTCAGCTTCTGTTCACATACTGCTAATTTTATGCAACTTTAGTTTCCATGTGTTAACTACTTCTGGTTTGTTTTGTTTGGTGGTTTTTTTGTTCGTTTGTTTGTTTTCAAAAAAACACTTTGAGATTATATGAGAGAAAATTTTGTTTGAAAATAGTTTTTAAAAGATTCTTAAGAATTCTTCTGCTTCTTGTTTAGGGACCAAGATGATAAATGACCACAGACTATTTTCTAAAGCTCTAGTAGCAGACATCCTTGCTCAGTTTCTGTTGTATAAAATTATTGCAATTTTTGAAAAGATGACACTGAGGTTGTACAGGGTTAATCTGATACATTACATGCCACTCCACTACACAGATATCCTGACTTGGAAGCAGAGAGCCAGTGTCTGATACCTGGAACAACTTCTCTATCAATACACTTATCAAAAGGGTTTTTTTCCTTTTTTTTTTTTTTGACAGTCAAATGTTTCTTTTCTTGAAACTTTTTGAAGTTTACAAATGAGTCAACTTTTTGCCATTTAAGGCATAGTTTTCATAAAATCTTAATTAGGAAATTATTTTTTAAAGCAGGAAAGCCTATCCACAGCTAAGCACATAAGAATTTGCTGTATAGCACTACAAGGCTTTGGTTGGTTGTTTTTTTTAAAAGCTCTGTAATTTGTGAGACTTCAAAAAGACATCCAGAATTGGTAACCTGACTACTTAAACATCCCTTTTCTTTCATTCCCAAGTTGAGAGCCACGACTTTAACCCCTGCAGCTCAAGCAAGGAGATCAGTGCATGAAAAACAAGTTTCTTTCTTTACTCTGGTTAAATCATTCCACAGAAATCCCAAATCTTCTTTATATAGCAACCAACTTTTCCTTTGTCAGGCAATCCTTTCCTTTACACTATTGCTCCCCTCAGATAAACACAGCCTTGAATTACGAGCACTGCTTAGAGGGCAGAAACTTGAGCATCTCTTTCCTTCTGCCTCTGCGGAGGACATACAGGCCACAAACAAGTGTTCCAAGGACCAGCGGAGCACACAGCGAGTGCATTGCCCGGCCTCCCATGATCAGCTCTGAGCAGGCCAAAATAAATCAGCTGCTTCAAGTCTCATTATGATAATTAAGACACTTTTCCTACTTCCACTACAACATGGCATTTCAAGTCCACACTCCACATATCAAACAACACTTGGACATATGTTAGAGGCATCTTCAGTTTGTGAAAAACAGGCTTAGCTCACTGCTCAGAGAAGCATGCAAGAAATGGTCTGGGTTTTGTTCAACAGCAGTTAAATTGTATTTCTACTGCATTGTACTTCGAACACATGCTGAAATTAGTAACAATCTGGAATTGTTACTTTATGTTTTCAAGATATACTTGCTTAATTAAACTTATTTTCTTCTACGTTACTAGATAATTGCAAAGAAGTAAGCTCATATCACATGTCTGCATTTTTAATAATTAGAGAATACAAATCGCTTAGGAAATACAGCTATGCAGTTTGCACTGATCAACATTTCATAGGGTACATTTTACTCCCTGTCAGGCCTCAGCCACGTTCCCTAGCAAAACTAAAAACTAGGTAATACAAAGGGAGTGAATTCACATAGGAAGTCTTTGGACCACAACACAGTACACCAAAGGCCAAACAAACTGTTCTTCAGTGCTATTCTGCATTGTTAGAGACATCCTTTATACAATCTATTTTAAGCAGTTCACTTGTGTAAGAAAGTTTAACCCTGGATTCAGTACCAGCTCCATCCCAAATTATTTAATTACTATTATTATTTAATTATATAATTACTAAGAAATTAAAGAGAAGGCATCTTGCAGGGTTCCTCAGGGCAGTTACATGGGCAACATTTATAGCACTGGCACCCAAATAATCCTGCTGTCATTAAGAGAAAATAATACAGCTTGCAGCAAAGCACAAGTGCTTCAGCTTCTCAGTGCTTCATGTCACATACCTTTTCCGGATTTCTCGCCATACTATTAAAGATCCTTCTTCTGCAAGCAGCCCTGCACTGCAGCCTCTGATAATCAGTATCATTTCCAACAGACATTGGCTCTCTTTTCAACTGTAGTTGCTCACGGCCCTCCAGTGCAGTATGGAAACCAGCAATTATTTCAGACGTATTTTTAAGTCGCCACTCATGAGTGACTTACAAGGAGGATTATACCTAGCAAGCCTCCTCAGAGATCATCTGTTGTCTCGGGTTTGGAGCAACCTTTCCAATTTTGGCAAGTCTGAAAACATGAAAACAGTAAGGCAGAGGATGTGAAATGTGTCCGAATGATCACATGGATGCCTCTCACTGCACACACTTCCAGTAATTCCTCTCCATACATACAAAAGGGCCATTTTAAGGATAGCTGGATGACGAGGAGTGAGATAATCACTGTCCTAAACAACAAGGTTTGCCTGCACAGCTGTAGGCCTTTGTAAGCAGGTGGATTTGGCACAAGAAATTTGCTTCACACCCTTCACCCAGACCCACAGACTCCTAACACTTCATGCGTCAGCTCTGGAGCCTCTTCTTCATCAGCTCTAGGAGGGAGACAGATTCCTACGTACGTGTACAATTAAGACAATGCTTTTTTAAAAACAACAAAACACACACATTCATTTACTGAGAAAAAAGTACTTGAAAAGGATACATATGACACAGAGACACTCATCTTAAAACATAAACCTGATAAACTTGAGAACTGAAAAAGGCAGGACCCTCCAGCTGGCAACAGTACGCCCTAAGCTTTGAAACCCGTAAATTACTGTTTTATAATGTGTCTGCTCTGCTCTTGTGCTTCTGTTTTAACACAAGTAGGACTGGAACATGAGACCTTGTTGCTGCGTAGGTCTGCCACTGTGCCTAACAAGAACTCCAGACTCTGGCCTAAAGTCAGGCCTTTGGAGTGTAATTATAGCAAGTGATAAGACAGCTGTATCCTCAAGATCCTGAGTTTGAGAGAAACATGATGTCTTGTGCAGATAAAATGCAACAGGTAAATGCCTCGCCTTTGGGGACTGAGAGGGGGCAGGGTGAGCCTGAAAAGGCCAAAGGCACCAGAAAACCCTGAGCTCTGACAAGACACGTCTGTCCTGCTGGTGAAAACAGCACTTTTGACAAGGGGCCTGCAACCTGGGAGCAGGGGCCTGCCGGCGGGCTGCTGTCAGACCCTCACCCCATAGCCCAGAGCCCGGGGTGCTTCACCAGCAGCCACTCCTAGGCTCTTTTTCCAGTGATGAAGGAGGGAGCAGGCAGCAGCCAAGTAAATGGCAGCAGCAGTTGCCTCTGAGGCATCCCATCTGCAGGGGTGACTCTTTCCATCACACTGCCACTCCTCCTAAGGGGAAGTAGGAATGGTGCTCCTCTGGCACAAGAAGAAACTAAGTGGCCGCCCCAGCCAGACAGATCAGGCACCACCAATCTGTGGTATGGATTAAGCTCTCCAATAGTACTAATGCATTTATCTACACCAGTAGATCTATGACTGCCTTTTGCAGTTTATTTTGCAGTAATAGAAAATCCTTCAAACAGATAATGAAAACAGAATTTGATTAAGACAGATTTTTAAGGTTCCAGTGGTATTTGTCTTTTTAAAATGGTTTACATTCAATCTCATCTCCATTATTACTCAGATATCCATTTTAAGGTCAGCAGCTAAGCAAAAAACAAACAAACAAAAAACGAAAACAAACCTTTTGTTAAATTTGCTTTGTTACAAAGAAATTAAGTATAAAGAGCCCTGCCAAGTTTGTTAGGCCTTCCACCTATGAATGAAGCATGCTCTGGAGATAAGAGTGATCAGATTCCTGACCTGATCCCTACCAGAGGGGTCCTGTTATTAACTTCAAGGGTGGTCTAAAAGGGAAGAGTACCAGCTGCAGTTCCAGGAGCCAGCTGCATGCACAACAGATCAAAGTTTGCTGCCCATCAAAACTTTCAAGAAACAATGGAGTAGCATTCCTCAAGCAACACTCTGGGTTCAGCACAGCTGCAATGAACAGAGAGCACAGCCAGCCCCAGTGGAGTCAACAGATAATGAAATAGAGCAGGCTATAAACAATGGTGTTTTCCAAGAAAACATTACAATTTGCTGAACGTTCTCTTGTCCAAAGCAGTTAAAGACACAGTTGTTGATTGTGGATGAGATTAGGCTTCCTCTCCAATCCTCAAGTCATATAAAACTCTAACTGCCACCTGTCTCACTAAGTACTATACAGCATGTGGACCTAAACTTGTGTACAGAGTATTGTTATGCATCTAGAAAGCAATTCTTGCACCTGGTTCTTTTGACACCCATTGTATCCTACTGCTATCAGCACAACATTCACTGAATAACATACAGATCCCAAGTGATGTTTTTCCTCCTACAGAAGCATTTTGAACAAAGAAGTGGAAAGATAGCCTTCTAAAAGATGCACTGAAAAGCATCCAAAATTCAAGGCAATACTTCCACTAACCCTTGATTTATATTATTTAATCCCTTTCACCAAGAAGGATAAATTGTAACAATAGTCACGCTTCAGTTATCTTCAGGGCTAGTTCTTTAAGATTATTAGAACAGTAAGGCTATAAATACACATCCTATGAAGGTAAGTATCAGCAAGAAAGATGAACAAGTGTTTTTCTCTAAGGCTTATCACTTGTTCAAATGCACAAATCAGTATTTGCTTTCCAAATTTGAAGGCAAGTGCATCTTTGGACACAACATTTTACTGGCAAACAGAAAGCTTGGAGAAAACTGCACACTGAAGAGTCCATAACTTTCTAAGACTTACTGTTTTGCTAATTTCCAGCTACTTGATGCTTCACTATTCAAGTTTCCATATAAAAGTGGTGAATTTCAAGACCTTTTGGTTGAAGGGAAGAACAGAAAGCAAACAGATTCCAGGTCACACTGACAATACATCAGTGTCTGCTTCAGCAACAAACCCAAGGCACTTGCCATGAAACACCAGTAACATGCAGTGAGCCATCACAGAGCAAGGCTCCACATTGCGCACAGCTGCTCACCACCTGCATCCTCACAGAGCCACCTTAATTAAAATCTCTTGCCTCCATGATTTAGACTGTTGAGTTTATACTGTCTGCTTCTTTTACTAACTAAAGACCTTCTCAGGGGTTATCATCATCCTAAGGAAAAACGCCTTGCAAATGTGTATGTTTTTTACATGAGAAGCTGCTCACAGCAAGAATATTTAAGCGACTCAAGTCAATGTATTAAAACAACATGTACGAGAGCCATAGTTGGAGGCTCCTATTGACACAAAACCAGGTTAGCACATTAAAATTAAAGGGGAAGCTTGAGGGCCTGAAGTTTTCCTCTCTCTTCTCCAGGAGAAGGAAGCATTTGGGACAGGGGGAGGAAAGAAATTGAAGAACATGCTTTTGTAACTATTAAAGGAAAAAAAAAAAAAAAAAAAAAAGGAAGAAACTATTTCTGCATGCATTTTCAAGGAAGACAAGTGGGGCTTCAGCCCATCCACTAAGTGCTGTCTGTTCCTCAGCAGCAGTCCATGAGCTCATGGAGAAGATGAAGCCAAATCACACTCTCAGTTTAGAGATTCCTACCAGCTGTAGGAAACTAAATATGATTACTGAAGCTTTCCTATGTTAGTTTGTTTGGACTATGAGTGTATATTGTAACTAGGCTAATAATCTGAATTATTAGACTATTAAAGTATTACTGGAAACAACAATAAATTCTTAACTTATTCTTTTATGGCAACCATAAATGTGACTGATGCATTTTTTGCTAAAGAAACAGTAATAGTTATGCAAAGCTGTTTTACAGAATATTCAGATCTTTTCTATGCTTTAAAAAATGGAAATATTTAATTCATCTTTACCATGTGGCAATCAAATAGACTGAACGAGTGTCAGACTGCCAAAATATACAAGATAAAAAGCCCACCATGGGTCAAAGGCTGGCAGACAGCTGATCCCTTTTCATAGCTGTATTTCCTGTTATTCTCTTAACAGGAAAAATACATAAAAGGAGATTGTCTGCATTCATTCTCTGAATTTCATCCATTTAGTCTAGCAGTAGTTTAAATTGTACAAGGTTCAGTCGTATCCACACATGGACAAAGTTAACCAGCATTATCTTATTTCTTTAATTCCTTTCTCAGGTACCACACCAGTACCTGGTAGGAATCCATAGGCTACGCATACAGGCCTGTTCTCTTCAAACCCCCAGCTGAAACAGCACTACTTTATAAAAGCTGTTGGTACCAATACAGTATATCAAAGTCATTGAAAAGCAGCTAAAGTGGTGTTGCCCCGATGATATCTCTGCTTTTGTCAAGAGCTACAGCCAAATAAAATTGTACAAATAAGTTGACTGTATACTATTATTTCTTGCATCTCCAGAGCTATTTCTGACATCACAACAAATTTAAAAAAAGATAAATGTCATAGTTTCGGGGGGGGGGGGGGGGGGGAAAAAAAAAAAAAAAAAAGGCTAATTCTTACTTGTCATGAGGTCACCGTTCCTTCCTTTGAAAACCACTGGGATGCACTGGAAGTTAAAACCTGCTCTAGAACAGCAGCAAAAACAACTTTTCAGTGAGTACAAGAGAAGTTGTGTACCATCCCAAAATTCAGAAACAGGCCTTCAGGAAATATTGCTCAGCCACAGAAACTAATGTCAACATATTCACTCTTCCACTGATCCCATCTGAGGCGTTTCAGACACATGCTCTATGGCTCATCAGCCCCACTAGTCTGCCTTTCCTCTTAGCCACAGAGTCCTTCTCAAGCACTCATGGACTGCGATTACTGGGAGCTAAGTCCTTGCTTTAGTGTGTAGTTCAGGTCATAATTTTAGTGGAACCACAAGTACACTTGTAGAACAAAAAGGCATCAGCAGAACCACAACCTCAGGCCCTGCAGCCATTAAATTTTACAAGTAGCAGTAATACAGCAAGACATTTTCTCTAATATGTTATGGACAAATTTAGACATCTATCACTGGAATAATTACAAGGAATGTCTAAAAATTATTTACATCTGTACCCATCAGCATATTTATGCCAACACTGCAACCATGTGGTATCTAAGCATCTTACAGAATTTATGACCAGAAGAGAGCATTAGTATCATCTTGTCAGGCTTGCTGAATAATAAAGGTCATAAAACTATACAATAATTTCTACATCAAGCTTGGTGCAGCTAGAGCCTTGTCTCCCTATTAAAAAAGCTAACAATTTAGTATTGAGCAAAGAACAATTCGATACATCCTTAAAAACTGCTTTTGGCCTTAACTGGAAAAATGTATATCCTACTACATGCAGATTTCAGCAGTGTCAGCACCCAAACGATAGATTATCATTACCAACACAGTTCAAAATCTCCAATAAGTACTGAATTTATACACACTCTTGAAGATTAAGGTTGACGGGCAAACTCGACAAAATAATTCTACTGCATAGCAAACAAATTAGGAAGCTCAACATAGATTCTTTTCTTCAGAAGAAAACAAGGTCCTTTCCCAAGTTTTAGTATCAAAGGCAAACAATGCAAAGTTGTCCTTTGCATGGCAGCTAAGATGAATAAAGCAACAACTAAAGAAGAAACAACTGGAGAGCATGATGCCATGGTGAAATGGAAGATGAACTGCAAATAAGGACCCGTCAGCTGTTCGGCTTTTAGTGCTGTGCTGAAGTGCCCATAGAGCTGAAGTGCCTCTAGAACGTGCCCCGCACACAAGCCACCTGGCATCTTATCAGAAAATTCATCTCAAAAGAGACATACCAAATTGTATGAGAGAAAAAAAACTTACTACAGCTTTTGGCTAGGAATCCAAAATCAGAATGGGGATTTATATTAGTCAGTGTGAAGTGATACATGCTGAGGTGTTATAAAACCAAAACACAGCTGTTATTTGTCTGGACCACTTTTTATACTGCCAAGGAAAGCTCCACCGTGCTATAATTAGAGAGCAGACATCCCAGAGCTCCTTGGGCTTGTAAGTACCAGTATAAATTGTGAAACTTTCCACTAAAGATCATGCTGGATAAGATTTACAAGATTTATTAAAATAGGGAGGAAAAAAATCTGCTTTAGTTACCGCTCTGAAAATCGGAATTATTAGTGCTTAAGGTGACAACTGGAGAGAGAAAGCAGGAAACATCGGCCTTTCCTGCTCACGCAGAGGGCCTGAGCAAGAGTTCCCCTCTCAAAGGCCTCCCTCCAAATCTGATTTCTCTCATGTATGGGGCAGAATTGACTGAACTCAAAACAACTTCCCTCTGTTCCTACTCTCTTCCCTTTCACTGAGCATGTCAAGACTTCTGCATGGTGAGGAATACTGCAATTCTTGATTATTGAGTTGCTTTTTCAGCTGAACAGAAAAACACACAACATTTGAGGCTTTTCCATGCAATTAGACTTTGGTGAGCTAGAGAGCTGTGATTCATAAATTCATGGATGATATGCAAGTTGCTTAGTGACTTCACTGCCTTCAGTTCAAAGTCACTACACCCAGATCATAAATTTCAGCTTCATATGCTGAAATGGCTGATTTTAATCATGCCTTTTGAAGACATCCATATCTGTCTGTACCTGTAGACTTTACAGTAACTTCTGCTGCATGCTAGTCGCAGTAGCAATAATTATATGTTCTTGACGATGATTTCTTTCTACTTACAGATTAATATTATAAGGACTTATTTGGTCCCATTGACAATATTCTGAACATCAGGAACTAAAAATTTACTGTTTAAATATTTTCTGAGAATAATTAGTTGTATTGTAGGGTAATGGCAAAGCACTAAAAAGTAATAACATTTAAAATGTTATTAAAATCTCCTTCGGGATTTCCTTGAACTGATCTTGCACACCAGCTGACTTTTTGTGGGGAATCTTTTGATTGGTACAATATGGCAGTTTACATATACATTTCTGTGCAGTTGCAGCCATTATTATAGCATAGAGAATCACTGATTTAGCAAGAACTGACAGTTGCATTTCATAAGCTCTAAGATATATTTTGTGGGGACAGTCTCCCAGCTCATGTTTGATTATTTGCACAACACATGCTGAATACATATTGGATGATGGAAGCAGGCTGAGTCAATGCCACCAATTTTAGCAGAGGAGCTGATGACTTTTGTTACCTTCAGCTGTAGTGCAGTTAGGGGATTGTTTTCTTACAATCTGAAGTGTCACTAAATTTTAGAAATTTTACGGAGTTCCAAGGCTTGCAGAAACTTTTAACTTCTTGATAACACTCCTTATATAGGTGTTGGCTCCCATTTGATAGACTGGACAAAAAAAGGAATTATTAAGCTCAAGTCAAAGTACAAGAATACTCCTATCTTTAGCAATGATTGCTAGCAGTTTACATTACTGCTTGATGCATGCAGGAGATTCAGAACAGCACATCTGCTTCTTTGCAAGAGTATTTGAGATACTGTACTTCCCCATGGTGGTCCCAAAGGGGAATGCATCACAAATTGTATAAAAATTTAATCACATAGCTTAGCTAGTTAGTTTGTTTTCTATATTTCTCTCCCTTTTTGGGCTAAGAATTGATGAGGCCTGATTTGTTGCCACATACTATCCCCTTTCACTGTTGGAACTTGCAATACACAGCTGTATTTTTAAGATGAATGCTTTTGTTGGACACATCCATTGCATCTCAGTGTGTTTTACAAAATCTGGCAAATTCAATTACACCATCAATTCTACAGATTTCTGCATCTTCATGTAGCACTGCAGACCACATTCGTTTCATGAGCCCTTCAAATGCTTTGGTGACGTTATAAACTTCTGCACAAGAATAATTTCATTTACAACACACATTTTGGGATGGTTTCAGCGGTGCCAAGTCTGTGTGCACACTCTCTCTACCTAGAGAGATCCTGTTTACATTTTATTATTGCCAGTGACCTGTGAAGCCAGTGGGCTACCACCTAAACAAGCATAGAAACATGAATAATTCAAACTTCAGAAGATTCAGGCACAAATCTAGTCTCACTTCAGCACACAAAATCAATGGGTTACAACTCTAATTGTTGCCCAGATCAGCAGTCATATTGCAGTTTCACATGCTGTCAAAAAGTTACATGTGAATACAGTACCACTGATTCAATCTCATTGAAAATAATGCATCAAACACACAAGAAAAAAAACCCAACCCACTATGAACAAAAAAACAAAAACATTTGGAAGGTACTATACTATAAAGGGCAGAGAAGCAGTAACTGAGAAGGGAGAGAATTCAAGTCAATCAAACAGGCTCAGCCTATCAAAAAATTACATTAGGTATTGTAAACGGCATAACAATCCCCCTCCTCACATCATTAAAAGCAGTGATAGCAGAAAAACAAGCAAACTGACATTACTGCACTAGATGTGTATTTTAAGTGACCATCTTGGGAAAAATCTATCCCTGTGGAAAAACAAGCAAACTGACATTACTGCATCGTATATACATTTCAGTGGCAATCCTGGGAAAAATCCATCCCCGTGGAAAGACTGTTGTATATTAAAAGACTTTACTACATTATACTGATAAAACACCCTGGCTCAAGTTTTGCTGCCTTGAACAACAGCAGCTAACTTACCAGCTCATGGACTACTCTAAACAGCAAAAGTCTGCAATCGCTGAAGACAAACCGTAGAAAAGCAGCTCTCTCCACTTCAGTGGCTTCGCCCATACTACAAGTTCTCATCAGTACTGACAGATTTGGGTGACCAGGGACAGGGTGCAGCATTCAAAGTTACAGCATTAAGTTGGGGAACAATACTGATACTGTGAAACAAAATGAAATCTCTAGGGGTACCAAAAACTTGACCTCAATTAGCAGCACTTTAACACAAAACTTTTAAAACACACACACACACACACGTCAAGATGGATCAGAACTATATAAAGGAGCCATTTCTGCAGAAACAGGATTCCATTTTTGTTTTGCTAAAGAGATTGACTAGGACTGCACAATTGCTCCTTACATGAACACATGTAGTCAAATAATACTTCACTATCCTACAACTGCCACATGCTTGTTTGATTCAGGTGCCTTCTCAGTGTTGATTTATTAATAGTAATTAGCCAGATATTTGAAAAAAATTTTCCTAGCAACCATAGTGCAGTTTCCAAACTCATTTTGCAATGCTGGAGCACTAACATGCTGGGTCCTGCTGCTTTTCCTGTTAAACATTAATAGGGAGAGCTGTGAGGCTGGGTGTAGAAAATATAAGTTTTCTTATAGCTAAACTTCCATGTTAATCAGAAAGCTACTCAAGGTCTGGAAGGAAAACTTCCAAAAAGGGGAAAATGTAATCGTGGGATAGAGGCCGTGAGACAGAAACCATAGAATGATTAGCTTGGAATAATTAGTTTGTAATTAAGGTAATAGTGAAGCTAGCTGACCACGGCAAAGTACAATGCTTCTGTGTTCCATGTACAGTCACTGCCCAACCAGACAATAGGCCTGGGAATATTAATCTTATGAAGTAAGTTGTTACGGACAGGTGCATCCACAACAAGGATACTGTGCATGCCTACAAGAGGGTTATCCAGCGGACACAGGTGTGCAACCACTGATGACCACCAGAGACCCCTTGAGGACCACGGACTCAAATCACTGAGCATGCGTGATGGGGAGGAGACTACGTAAATGAATTCCAAGAAATGATTATCATAGGACCGCCTTTCTGAGAAAAATGATGAATATGTATGTTTTGATTCTATATAACTTTTGTGTTGGTCATCACCTGCATGCACATTTGGTGGAGCTGTCCCCCGTGCATTCAGCGCTGTAATAAAGCAAACCTAGGGTAACTCACCTCTGGTAAATTTCTTATATCCTTTTACACTGGGCACATTGGAGCTCTGGCAAAACACAACATGGTTGCTGGTAACATTGCACACACTATGTAAATACCTGTTTTCTTTGCCTCCAATGTAAAGTTGATCTTCCTAAGAACACCTCTCCATATAAAAAGATAGTATTTATAAATCTCTCTGGAGTGCAACAAACAAAACTTCACCTAGTATTAAAACTAGCTTACCTTGACAAAAAGTTTTATGCTTGCTTTTTGATATGTCTAGTACACCATTGTCACAACGAATTTTAGTATTTTTTTGCCATTAAAACAATCCAAAAATGATTGTAGCTTGTGAAACGAGATAGAAACCACAGGGACACAAAGCAACTCCAATGTAGAAAATGGGGACTTCTCCTTTGGTCTACAGTTTAAAATGAATTAAACATGATCTAACTTTCACTAGCTTTTCAAACTGTATTTAAATATTTTGTTTCAAGGTTTTGAGTAACTAAATTTTTAAAAGTATGAAATGTTACAAAAAGAAACAATGGGGGAAGCAGACAGCAGGAAGAAAAGGGAAGGAAAAAACCAGGACACATAAGAGCTGGAAGGTAGATGATTCAACATGATTTCAGGCATCATCCCTACAGTCTTGTCTACAATACTTTGAGTATATGAAGCACAGACTGAAAGGATCCCACATGTTGTGCATTACAGCACTCTTACACCAGGCACCACAGGGATCATCGACCTCATGCTGCAAAACAAATTTCTTTTCACATTACATTTTGTTTCAGATGAAATCTTAATTCTGGAATAAATGCAGCAGATATTCTCATTCGTCCATAATTTCCATGCATTTCTGGCCTCTTGGCTAGTAAAGTTAAGGGAAAAAACAAACAAAAAAGGACATAAAGCATCATCTACTTCCCTAACATTTCACCTCCTTTGTAGAAAACCATGCTATTATCAGTAAAAATGATCAGATCTACAAAAACATAACCTACATTTTTGTATCTGTAATAGCCAATACTCTCCAGTACAATCATTAAGCCATTACCCAAGATGATGGGAGCAGAAAAACTCTGGATAAAGGAAAAAGGCAGATGGTATATATCCCAGGATCAGCAGGGCAGATGGATCATCAACCTGAGTTTGGCAGGGATAGCCCTGAGCCACAGCTCATCAGACCTGCCAGAGATAGGCAGACTCCTGCAGAGCTATTCCCCATCTCCGTGTCCAACTTCCAGCACGCTGCACATAAAGGGCACAGAGCTGGACCTGGGCTGCTTGTGCATACTCATGCCAAAGAAAATAAGCATTCCCAGAGTAGTCAGGGCAAGAGGAAGCGCTTTGGACCACAGGGATATGGTTCATACAACCTTCTGCAAGTTCACAAGAGCCCGAACTCCCACCTTTCCAACACTCCTCCTGAAAGGATGGATGCAGGAGCCACTATACTTCTCTCCACCTGCTGAAACAAAGCTCCTCCTTCCCTCTCTGGGAGGCTGCGCTCAGAAGGATGCACACCCACTGCACCCAGCCCGTACCAGGCACTCTGAGACAGATCCCAGCCAGACCTTGATTATTGTTGGAGGGCACAAGGCAATTCAGGCAATGTGTGTATTCAATATGTATCCAACCACTACAGGGTGTACAGGGTGGTTTAGGTTTTCTTCTTTGCAAAGATGGTGATAAAGGATCTCATATTGCATCCTTTTTTTTTTCTGCATTTATAGAAAAATGACTTTTTCAAAAGGTACTGCTAAACAGAGTTAATAAGACAAACAGAACATGGAAAGCAATTTTAAATCCAAAATTTAATGGAATGATTTAATTGATTCAGAGGGGTTTTTGAGCACTCAGATTTCCAATAGATTTTAGAAATCTGATATGCTTTTATTAACCAAATTTTCATTCCATCTAAATCAATTTGAGAGAGCCACAAATAGTTTTGAATTTGAAATGAAAGCTTGCTTGACAAACTCAGACTCTCTTAAATAACAGTTTTCATCACAGTATATTCATTTAAGATTTTCAGAAATTGTAATAAATGCAACTCAAACACAAATGTCAAGTAAAAAAAAAAAAAAAAATCATTTCCATTACCAACTATATTTGCACCAGAGAGTCTGAAGTGAAAATACAACCTGCAAAATATTTCCCATGTACTGACTTTCTTCCTCCTTCTGAAACTTTGAAAAAGAAAGAAAATGTCTCTTTGATATTCCTCCTTTTTTTCCCTTTACTTTTTTTCTCAGTGTATGGAGGAAGGGCAAGTAAAAATCATATTATGCCAAGCAAAACAACATTTTCACAACTTACACACCAGAAAAAGTTAAAATTGGTCATCCTCAATTGCTTTACTTCAATTCTTCCCTTGGTGTTTCCACTGGAACAAAAAATCAGAGGAAGTAGATTGCAAAATACAAGGACTTGCCAAATGTAGCTCTTTAAACTGCAAAGGTGTTCAGTAACTACAGCTCAAAACTGAATAAGTGAACTACGCTGTTCCTTTTTATATTTCTGGAAATTCATCTTGCACTACAAGATCTTTGGGATCAAATAACACAAGGCTGTATCATAGCATGTAAAACAACTGTTCTGTTAGAAAGGAAGTTCTCAGTATCTTCAGCTAAATAAATAGCTGCTCTATATTACCACAATAATTAAGTTTTTTAAATAAATATTTTTATGTTCTAAATGCTCTGTGTCAATTTTTACATCTAAACCCCAATGATATTAAAGGGAAGCTGATAATTATAAAAACATAACAAAAATCTACACCCTCTTACTAATTTCACCCACCTACTCTTTATGAATAGATATCAATATTATAAAGGAACATCTGTCTTACCTGAAATTGGACTAAGAAATTTAGGTGTGGTGGCATTTCACAGATATATATAAATTATAAGTTACTTGTCATGAATAAGTTTAATTGTTTACCAAACTTTACACTGCTATCACTTTGCATTTGCGTACAAGCTGATTTTGCTGCCAGTTGATATGAATCTCATTTGCCATGCATGGTTCAGAATGATAACTCCAAACTCTTAATGGCGCCGCAAAGATGGATTATAAGAAAACACTTCCAAAAACAGCTTCTGAGGTACAGTTCTGCCACTTTAAGAGCAGTGTATCAAAACAGCATAGTAAACCATTTTTGTAGTAAGATAAAAGGCTTATGAAAGGCATTAGAACAGCCACTTAAAAAATTAAAATAAACAGATTTTAAGTACTCCACTATTGCTCACAGCAACTTCAATTCCACCCCCTCACAACCACATACCTGGCATTTACTACAAAAGCAAAGGCTCCTGTTTCATGATTTTCTCTCACAGTATAATTCTTATCTCCCCCCACCCTGTTCAAGAACAGCAAGGGCACAGCAGGTTTTAGAGGCTCTAGGTTTCTTGTCCAGAGTCTTTCTTTTATGTCCACTTCCAACAGTTAAAGCTAACCTTTTGATCTAAGTTCACAGGAGAGCTATTGAGCAAGGGATGGGAGTTTGTTACTAGGACATGACATTTCTGAGTCCTGTACATAAAGAGATGAGTCAATCCCTTGTTCACTGGGAGAACTGTAGCAAACTCCAGTGTGTATGAAAAACAAAGAAGAGTTTGGGTTTAAGGTTTGCCTTTGTTGGGGAAGGGGGTGTCTTCAGGAAAATTAATTGCTTACACATTTGTACACTTGAAAAAAAAACCAAACAGGTGGGACATTATGAAGAAGTTGGGTGAAAGAACACAAAGTTTAAATACTGGCATTTTTTTGAAGCTCTCTTTCTTCAGAAAATTCCGGTGTTTCCCCTCTCATTTCTGAAAGATAACATCCATCCCTTCCACATTTCTGAAATTGTGGACACAAAGAAATACAGATGTCTTCCCAATTCTATGTGGAAGCCTTGCTACAGCTGCTCCCCCTGTCAGGCAGCTGGGTAAAGCTGAACCAGTTCTCTGGGACTATGGAGTTTTGGACCTCAGAAAAAACAACTTCCATAGGTAAAACAAGTAGCGTTTATGAAGAGTTATGGAATATAACAAAGCCAGAAACAGAAATCAAAGACATTTTTAAGATTTGACATCAAAAACCTCTGCTAAGCTGCTTCATTCTGCCAGTGGAGTTTTTCACCCATAATGGGCCTAAGTAAAAATGTAATATTGCCTTTCTCTTAAAATACGAACATGCAAATGGTGTGCCTTATGTGAGCTATTAATTCTTCTCTATCAATAGAAAACTTCAGAGACAACAGTAAACAAATCTTCACAGACTAAAATGTTGAGTAATGTGCAGTATGTGAAAGGAAATGATTGTTCACTCTCTGCTTTAAAAGAAGAACAGAGTGTCATGCAAAAGTAGTCGAAACAAAGTTATTTCCAGAATACGTAGTTCTACTGTGGAAGTGTTTGTAGATGTGCAGTGGTTCAAAAAGGAACTGGAAAAATCCACAATGGAAAAAGTCAAAGATTGCACCTTACTCACAGAAAGGTCCTAAGCCGACAGCCCTGGGCACTCAGAGAGCGTACCTAAGAATGATATTACATGCCTTTCCGTTTCTAGCTGGTCACAACTGCCAATGTCTGACTCGGAGAAGAAATCTTCCTTTCATCCTTTAAAACATACATTTCCAAAAAGTGGGGTTTTTTCCCTTATAAAAAGCAACAAGAATACATGGATCACAGCCAAACTATCACTTAATATCATTTTGATTAAAGGTCATAGGAAAACTAGCTAAAAGCTAATGAAGGGCTCACAGCTGAATCCAGCATACTGTACTTCTGTAGCCTGGATTTGGGCCAGGCTCCAGGCAGACACAATATTAGCAGATGGTCCCCTAATGTCAACAGACGAAAAGCAAGAACTGCTTTCACCCTTCCAGACCTCTCTAAACCTTTTGACACTGTTAATCAAGCAACACTGTTCCCCACTCTAAAAAGTTCACAGGAGTCAGGGGTGATTTGCTAGAATGGCTGTAAGTCCATCAGTGAGAAATGCCCCGTATGACCATACATTAACAAGACACTTCACAGCATGGGCAAGATTACCTAAGAGAAGCTGAATCCAAGTGAAAAAGAATGCTGTATTGGAGCACAGAAGAAAAAATTCACATCAATAATGCATTTACTTTCAATGACACAAATTTGTTGAGAAAAAGAGCTGTTGGACTTACTGTTGAAATTAAGCTCTCACAAAATAGTTAACACTTAAAAACAATATTGTTGGTGCTACTTGCACTAACTGGAAACATCTTCTCAATGAACAACAATCTGGCCTCAGATATGACCTCTTGGTTTCTTTTATTCAGGAATCCAGTATTTCTGGCATGCATCCTTCAGATCCTTGAAAACTCCAGAAGGAACAACATATTCCTGCTCTCTACTTTGGCTTCCTGCAGAACATTAGAGTAGGCTCAATTTTTATCTTTAAGGCATTCAGTGGCCTGGTTTCTGGCTTCAAAACATCTTAGAAATGACTTCCTCAGGCATGAAAGACTTCAAAGTATGGAAAGTAGAAAAAACATCTATCCAGGGCACAGTTTCCTTAGAGGTCAGTCCCAAACTGTAACAGAAGACCAGCCCTGCCCTTTTCAAAAAGGCTGAAAATACGTTTACTTAAAAAGACAAAAAATATGAAGCAACAAAAACCGAAACCTGACAAGACAGGAATTAGTTACAACGAAGGTGAAATGACTTAGTCATACTATTTGGCACAAAACTCACAGGAATAAGTGTATTGTGACAAAAGCAGGGAAAGAAATCATATAAAAGAAATCTCTCACTGTCTCAGCATCCCTCTCTTTGTAGCACAGATTTCTGGCTCACATTGGAAGCACCAAGTGTAAGACATTGTAAGGATCATGGTAGGGGACAAGGTCATAAAACAAGAAGCCAAACTTACACTATTAGAGTTACATTCTTCAAATGGTATGTTTCATGAGTAACTATAAATCTGCCTCAAATTTTATTTTTACCACTTGCTGCTGTCTCAAAAACATATGCACAGAGTTTTCAAGGTTCAATCCTACATTTACAGAGAGAAAGAAGAACAATTACTAATTCACGCTGAAAACTATTGTTAGGTCTTCCTTATTTTCCCCCATAAATGCTGTGAATATAGGAGATTACATTTTAGTGTTTTTTTCTGTCAATCATTTTCATGTCACCTTTTAATGGCTGCTCGTGGCATTGACCAGCAACTGAGCACTAAATAACTACTGTTGACCAGTAGATTTTCAGTTTCTTTTTTCCCTGGTTACTATTGACTCCAGTCCCACTTATGCTGACAGATAATTTGCCATTAATCATGCACTTTCAGTATTCTCCGAGTTCAGCTGTCTCACAGAGATCAAGTTAAGGAGAAGTTAATTATATGAACATATTGAAAAAGAAGAGCAAAACAGAACAAAAAAGCCAGCAAAATAGTCCTGTCATTTTCTCTAAGAGGTGAGGGAAAATACCTGGGATTAGTGAAAGGATGGACATGAAGCAAACATGGCAGGAAGACGGAGGGAAGATGTCTCGAACTGATTCTATTCTCAGTATTCAAGTGATCTGTGTCTATGGTAATAATGGAAAACATCATCTTAAAAACAATTCTAATGTTTTTAAGTAAATGAGTTATATTTTCCAGTGATAATATAGCAATCTTTCTGGGAAGCGTCCCAATAAACCCATGAACATATCAGACATTAGTTTCAGAAAGCATATAACACATGTTTGCACATCGTTGAAACTTCCCTTGCTGGATGGATTCAGTCATTTCCCCCAGCTCAACGTTAATGCTCCCCAGCTCAGCTGTGCATCCCACACAACTCTCATTTTCACGCACAGTCCCACACAGATCACTGGGTAATGAGTTCTGTCGTTGATACAGAAGACACATACACTCCTGTCAGTTGGCTGAAGTGCTTAAATCTGACAAAAAGGGAACCTCTACTGATTGCACACCCAGGTCACTTTTCTGGGCAAAAGATTTTATCCTTTTATACTTCTATCCTGTTCACCTGTAAACTTTCAAATGTTCTTTGCAACTGGTATAACTTTTCCCTTCCAATAATTCTATGGCCTGCAAGCAAGATGGCAAAGAAGTTTTTTATCTCATATTATTTGATTACAAATGTCAAACCACAAGGAATACCTATTAAGAGATTTTGGCCTGCAAAAGTCTTTCAGAATGTCAGCCCAAACCAAGCTCCACTGACGCTGCTTTACAGTCAAGCCTCTTGTATTGATTCACCTTGCTACTCTGCAGTTACGTGCTATGAAATGCCTTTTCAGGGTCCTGAAGGGAAGCACAAAGCAGGGGATTCCCGCACGCGTGAGAGTGCGCTCAGGGGCGGCATGCAGTCTCCCTGCTACAGCAGAGCTTCAGAGCATCTGCCCCACAATGCAGGACCTGCTCATACTTTGCTTCACGCAACAGTGTTGCCCATCCCACCAGCACATGACAAAATAAACTTGCTTCTGAGTACTACCTCCCAAAATCTGCTCTTTCATTGCAAGATATTCTTCTTTTTGCAGTACGTATCTAATCCATGCACCTCCAAACAGACTGCTGTTTGTGGGAACACAACTGCCAAGGACCTGGTCGTGTCTCAACAGGGATTCCAGGTAGGAAGAACATGACAACAGAAAACATAGGAGGAAAGGGGGCATTTTGGGGGGGAAGAGAGGGAGGAGAGGGCTGGGTTTATACTACAAAGGAAGACTCCAGATAGAATAATTCCTTTTTTATACAGTACCTTTCTCCTTTCCTTGCTTTTTGCCAATACTGTAACAAGAAGGGAGATTAATTTCACCTTGAGATATCTGACAACACACTAAAAGAAAAAGATCCAGGGCATGCTGGATTCAGACTCAGACACTAAAACTGTAATCAAAAGAAAGGATTGTTCTTGCTTCAGGCTGTGAATTAATTCCCCTTTTCTGTCACTTTAATTTCTGTTGTATAATTTTTAAATTGTATATACAAACAGATATTATCTAAAACTAAATAAAGTCAGGATTGGCTCCAAAGCCCATTTCTGCAAGATGTCTGTCAATTTCATATAAAATAATTCTGGTTGCTCATGACTCAAACAAAAAATATGCACACTGAGGACATGAGAAAAGAATATATTACCTTAGACTTGAAAAAAGAAACAGCTGACTTTTCCACTTCAGATACCTTACCTGACCTCTGCGGAAATCTGCCAAGATTGACCTGTCTTTCTAATGTCCAGTCTGAAAAGCGGAATAGTCGTTGACCTTTCTTACTGGGAAGTGTAAAGTCCTGCAACTAGTTCTAAAACTAAGGCACACCTATACGTCTATACACACAATGCATTTTATCTGGGTAGCTTTTAAAATTTTGCCACTCCATTAGGCTGTAACAGCTTTGTCAAATGAGCCAAGTCTTGTGTCTCTTGGTAACAAACTTTTCTAAAGTTGGAAAACACCATAATGAGCTAAAGCATATCACATCAAAAGCCTACACAGTGCTAAATTAGCATAATGTGATAAGATACAATGTGACATAACATCTTCATAAACTTAAGCATGTCAGAAAATAAAATATCTTTCTATCAGCTTATTCTGAATCTAATCCATATTTAATCAGGCAAATCACTAGCCAGCAACTTTGAAAGTTTATTTAATAACACCACCACCAATTGTCTACAGTGACCCATTTAGAACAATAGAAACAAGGTTAACAAAACACCAAGACAGAGAATGTTTTAAGTCTTCAGTAGCTCTCCATGAGCAAACTGAAAGCCCATTTTCAGGGCTTGGCATTATTTTATCATGAGCAGAATTACTACTTTGGTGATTACTGTGTGCACAAAAAGCTAAGCATACTTCTTTTTTAAAAATACCATTTTGCCTCTGTGTAGAAGATAATACAATGTACAGAATCAGCGCAGTAATAGAATTTACTAAAATCAGAAATACAGTAGGTGATGATTCCATGGAACAAAAGATTTGAAGCATGGCTGAACTGTGAACATCCCGAGCAGGGCCATGATTTTATCATCAGAGTCTGAAAAATACTGCTCCAACTGTGACTGGAATACACTTTTTGTCCAGTTAAAAATATTTTTGCTGTAATGAGATTCTTCAGTGTACCTTAGCAATTCTAATTTTAATCTAAACAGATGCTGGGTAGCAGAAAGGCATGAGCATAACCCCCTCAAAACCAAGAAATACTATGCCACTTGTTACCATCAATGCTTTTCAGCATATTTTACAATGGAGTACCTTTCTGGACTTTAGATATCGTCTGTCAGACCTTTCCCCCACACACCCCCCAACTCCCCATTTTTTTTATTTAAGCACTTATGCTTGGTACCAAGGNATTTTCTAGTTACAGACACGTGGGAGGCAAGCCACTTCTCCACCTAAAACCAAATACATGCACATATAAATACATTGAGGCAGCTTTTGCTTCCAATGAAAATTCTTTCAGGTAAAAAAACCAAACTACTTCCTGAGCATTCATATGTCCTTTTTCTGAAGCACCACCACTGCAAGTCCTCAGCTATATCAAACAGTGCTGCCATAGCCTACACGGAGAACTACAAGGAATTAATTAGCTCCGGTCCTGTCAAAATTGACAAAGTGTGCCAATTTCAGTGTCAATGAAATATATAAAACTTCCTAAACCAGTAACAGCCCAAAAGGGTGCTGTTTATCATTTCAGAGAATATAGCACAGGAATATGGTTTCTAACACTAAAGCACTTTCAAATATAACCAATTTTACTAAAATTAAATTGAGTGGCAGAGGTATTTTCTTGTATCTTCATGACTGTGCTTATCAACAGTGTTAATAATAGTGTTTGTCTAACTAAACTAGCATCTTTTAAAGGGCAGAGTATAGTTCAAAGACCAGCAAACCCACTAAAACAACAGTTCTCCATTTCAGGCATGGTCTTTTCCATGTTACTTAACCGTCTGTGGTCACTGCTTCAATCTATCTCTAATTTAAAGAGTAAATCTAATTAAGGGGAACAAACTGGCCCCAGCTCTATGAGGTCTAATTTATACAGAAGCTTGTTTAAAATCTGCTTGCAAATTGCATAATATTATTTGGAGGGGGGAAGCTCTGTTTGGAACAAAGCAGTTAAGAGCTTCTCCATTGTTATGTTCTGTATTTTCCTCCAAATGAGCAGAGTTTGCCCATAAAGTCTAGTGATACCTGAAGCAGAAAACAAATCTTGTTTAAATTCAGAAATAATAAGATTCACTTAGCTTTAGCAGATACATCTAGGGAAATTGCAGAGGGGTGAGGAGGGGCAGGACAATTTGAGATTTTAAGTGAAACATGTTTTTTCAAAATTCAAAATGAAATAATGTATCAACTCTTCCTAGCAAAAAAATTAAAAGGTGAATATTGTACAATTATGTTTCATTATATTATTTTAAATGACTTCTCAATGAAGAAGTATTGAATAAAAGTGTTCTAAGCATTACTTACATGTTTCACCCAGAAATATTTAAGACCAAATAATTTCAACTGAGAGGGAAGGAAGAGTCATATCTATGGACAAATCACTGTGACTCTGACAAAAGGAGTTCCAGTACTGGTAAGCAGGTGGAGCTGGGAGTTAAACAATGAAATAAAGTATTTTGGATTTCCATTGACCTCGCATTCCTTGATGTGTGCCAATTAACTTGAATTATTGCACATCGCTGCAATAGTTTGTTCTCCACTGACCTCTGTGATACTGGCTTTCAAAACAGCACATGTAAATAGTGCAGTGAAACCCTGTTAGTTCTTGGCATTGTGGGACTGCCAGGTTAGAGAAGCAGACACTTGTTAAGGTCTCCTAGTTGCTGTACTTGAAGGCTGCCAGGTCCAGGGGTGCAGAATTCATTGCTGCGTGCCAGATCCCCCACAGTCAGCATTACTGCACAGCAGGGGTTGATGCAGAACTGCCATATTCCTTCTGAAACTGTGTTTATTACAATTGCTTAAAGCTGAGCAGATGGATTACATTAAAGAAACCTCCTGCGCTTCTATTGTCTAAGATGATGGCTACTGCTGCTCTCATCTCAACTTCCTTCCCAAAAGCAAAAAAAGACAAAAAGGAAAGGATATGACCCCTTCTGATGCCTTCTCAAGTGTGACTGCCCTGGTCTTGTTTAGGAAGGCTTCACTCACTCCTTTCCTGTGATTACAGGCAATGAAGCCTTCTGTTTTTCTTCTCCCCAAGGTCCTTGACTAACACTGCTCTAGTATACCTTACTCAACACATCCCTGACCTCAGGCCACTTTCTTCTGTTACAGTCTTCTGTAGAAACATTTGTAAGACCTTCAACAAATATCACATTCTAGAAATATTAAATCCCCCCAGTCTTCCTAATGCTGCTGCCTCTTCCCTGAGCACTGGGAAG
This sequence comes from Aramus guarauna, assembly GCA_013400195.1. Classification (NCBI taxonomy): domain Eukaryota; kingdom Metazoa; phylum Chordata; class Aves; order Gruiformes; family Aramidae; genus Aramus; species Aramus guarauna. Next base: position 198,097 of record VXBL01006104.1, on the reverse strand, counting down.
GCTGATGACTGTATTAGCTGTAATCCTTCCCTTTGGTAGCAACTGCAGCAATAACAAGCAGACATTTACCAACCCCACTCATTAACTTGGGTCTGTCATTTAAGAACATACTGAACACAGAGTATCTCTTGGCAGGTTTTGGTGGCGCTCAGAAAGGAATCCCACTGCAGCTATTTCTGTGCTTCACTGACTACATTCTCTCCCATCGGATCTGTAGGTACTGTTTAAAAAGCATCCCGACCTCCTACAGGTTAGCAGACCTAGGATGATCATATGTGTCTTCTCAGATTCTGGATAAGAGATACTTCCAAGATATTGAGGGGCAGATGCTGTCTTTGGAATAAACTGGTTTTTCATTGGAAAGTGCGAATTTGGCTAGTCAGAAATGTTTTACAGAAGCATACCACTGACAGCTAAGCTCTCATTTAGGACAGGACCTGTCAAGGTGATCTGCTTGTCACAGTCACAGAAGAACTGTCTGTAGAGTTCAATGACCAGGACTCTACCGTGAGCGTGGCTGACTCAGGAACTGCACAGCTGCTGTCTCTTGATAAGTTCCTTGAGCAGAACTATTTGCCACTCTGAGTCATGGTCCTCTCTCTAGTCAGTAGGAGATAAATCAGTTTTGAAATCAGGAGACAAACTAATTGCGCAGATTTTGTGAAACGTTTATGTCTTAGAACATACACTCCACTTAGAATTTGTAAGGTTCAAAAAAAATAGCTAGCTAACTCTTTGTAGACTTATTAAAAACAAATTCTTTGATAGATTGTGCTGCTATACTTTTTGTTTTCTTAAATATGAAGGAACTGGAAGAGAAAGCAAGCTTTTTAATAGCTTTTCTGAGTTGAATCTCGCAAATACTTTTGCCAAATGCAAATTGTGATCAAGTGGGTTAATCTGCACCATTTTATAGGAGAATATATTTGTATTAATCAAATTCATGCATTTTTTCTTTATTGGGAATTCTTGCTGTTGTTCTCGGACCCCTGGACTATTTGGAAAAGAGATGATAGAGCCTGAGCAACATCATTCAGAAATGTAGGCAATATACAGATTTGCAGAGGTGACCAGAGAGCAACTTCTGGGAGTGAGGAAGAAGGAAATGGCTGAAAGGAGGAAAACAAAAAACCTGAAACACATTACCATGTTCACAAAAGAACAAACCTGTAAATTTGATGGGAAAGGGACTCTACAAGAGACCAATGGTGATTTTGATGAAGGTCGCAAGAACGCCTCCTCCCATCTCTTCCATGGCTCTTTCCCCTCTCACTGAAGGCATGGGATTTCTACCTTTTTCTCCAGGTGCAGAGGTTCTCCTGGACTATGTCCCCCTTTCCTCCAGGCAGCCACCTAACCCTACCACCAAACAACAGCCCTTATTCATGTCTCCACGTCTCCTGGAACAGGCTGGGATGTTCCCTTTTACCTTCCTTGTAGCAAGAGAGAACACACAGTTCAGGTAGATTGCTCCTGCAAAGCTAGTACTGGAGAGCAGCAGAGGATATGATACACGTGCACACAAATATCAAAGACATGCAAGTCTCCTGACTGCCCTCCTGAAAGGACTGGCTGGGCAGGAGGCATGAGCAGCCTCCTCAGTGGAAAGCAGCTGGTCAGCCCCAGAGGGCACAAACCAAGGTCCCTTCAGTTTGCCAGCTCAGGCAGCTGCTTGGCAGCTAGATCCCTTGCAATGAAGTTACTAAGTAATATGATGATGATCTAAACCATTCCTTTGGCATATAGAACCTGCCTGAGGTGAGGTTTTCATGAACAAAATAAGTCTTCTAACACTGGATGAATATTAACATTATAAGAATTAAGCTGTAAATAAAGCATGTCTCTCTCTCTAATGCATCAAGTAATGTTAGAAGAGTAAATGAAATAGGGATTACCTGATAGGCTATTTCCTCTGCCTATTCAAATAGGTGAGAGCAGTACATGATAGTGTCCTTTTGTTCTTTGAGACAATCTGTTGCCATACAGCCTGACAATCCTCACCCTCATCCTTCCCTCTCCCCTGGTTCATGAGCTTGCTTTTGTTCCCCAAGCAGAGCAGATTTGCATGCAATTTGCCAGGTACAAAGCCCACTGACACACCAGGTGATTTTCTAATAGCAACAACTTTAAACCTTACTAGCACAAACACTGCTGGCCTGAGCCCAGCTTAAATCAGTGTTGTCTGCAATCAGCACCATGAAAAGGTTCTCACAACTAGTCTGCGCTATCAGCTTCCCCAGCCTCTTTACAAAAATGATTTTCAGGATTTACATTTACTAAATCCATATAAAATACGTTGCTTTGCCATGCCTTGTTATGCATGACAGTTTTCTACTGCATTCTTACAGATGACTGGTACTTTGATGACAGCTGAGACCTTACTTGAAAAGACAATCTAGGAAATTTATAAGGGCAGGGAGCTGCACATTTCCCTGGTGACCCCAAGTATATTTATATGCTTTGTCTATTAAGAATGAACAACCACATGCTGTTCATCACCAGAGTTTGGCTTCTGTGACTAGCTTTCATATAACTGTGAAATGACAGACATTTCTGTTCAGTCCTGGTCATGTTCTGTGCTACATGGATGTAAAATGGAACATCAGGATTCTGGTCTTGGGTATGGCGTCCAAGCTCCTGGAAAAAGAGAGTTCAACCTCAGCTGGTCAGTTTCTAAGTGATTTACATATTGGTGCAACTGCGTACAGGACTCGTGAAACTGAATTTTGAGAGCCAAGTGTGGATTAAGCTGCTTGCAGAGACACAGACAAAAACAGCCAGGTGAAAGAGAAAATACAGTTTGTCAACAGCTTAAGCAACAGCAGCTGAGGACAGACTGTGAAACACCTCAGTTACCTGATGCCCTCATCTACAGTAAGTCCCGGTGTGAAAGGAGAACAGAAGTTAGGGCTGCAAGCAGTCAAGAGTTTTTCATACCCCACTAACGCTTTAACCAGACTATTCTAACAGGCACACCTAGAAAATAGTGCAACTGAAGCTGTGCAAGGATTATCCAGTGATGGCTCTAGCCTTCAAAACTTTCAAAACAAAAGCAACAAAGTGTTTCAAAACTAACAAGAGATGAAATTTGCAATTACAGTCCAGGAAAAACAAAACAAAAACAAAAAACACACCACCAAAACTTATTCCCTTATGCACTTCTCTTAGTTCCCCACGTTCAAAGCCTCCAAGTAACAAAAGCTAAGGAACCCCTTGCCAGCTAAGCCATTCTCTCAGTCTACTTCATTTCTGTGTAATAATTTCTGGTCTTAAATATCCAACTATGAATTCTCTTCGGCTGGTTTTCTTTTACCTTAAATCTCTCAATAATTCATATTTCTATTTCCTTTCTGCCTCCTAAATTACATCACCTTGTTTTTCCCAGATACAGATTTTTTTTTTTTTTTTAAACAAAGCAATAAAAAAAAAATAGTTTCAAGGCCAGTAAAAATGATGGTTTACCTAAAAGCACGTAAGAAGTAAAGAGGGGAATAAACTCAGAAAATTCAAACTATTATTTCAAAAGTTCAACATTTCCTGAGGTAAAAGTTATGTTTGAAGTTTTTCTTCTTTCATACTGAAAATGATAATTTACTTTAGGGGTAAATATAGAAGTGAATTATCTATAGTTAGTAATTTCTGAGATAAAGAATTACAACACTAAATGGTCTTTTTTGCATCACAAAGCCTTACTCAAACTGTGAAGTACACAAGAGATTGCTTTCTAAAAGAATACTCAGGGATCATATGGGAATTTTTCCATTGAAATTACCTACATAAGCAGTTATTCAACAAGCAAAAATATTTTCAGGGTCAAGCCCTGAATTAAAAAAAAATTGTTAAAAAAAAAAGCATCCTTTAGAAATTCACTGCAGATGTAAGAAAAAGAAATTACTTCATTGGGTGTTTTTTCAAGCACGTTCATGTTTTTGCATCATGTACAAGAAATAAATCATGACAGCCTCCACAATCTCATTTCATTTTTGGTTTTGATGACAGAAGTCCAACATCCCTGCTCATAACATGTTATACACTTTTGATGCAGTCGAAGTTTTGAGCAGATAATGACAACTTGGAGAAGACCCAAAGCACACTGAAGTTGATAGCAATGCGGATATGGATTCTGAATGCGGAAGCTGTACTGCTTCTGGGACTAGGTTTTTGTTAGTGGTCCCTGAGCTGCCTCTGTACCAGTAATCACACTCCACCCCACCCCCCTGCAAGGCATGGAGAAAAATCTAGTTGCAGAAGTACAGCTTTCACATTCACCAGTCGATCTTGTAAGGGTAAAGCTAATTCCCAGCAAAAGTCTTGTCAGAGACTGAGTATACAGTGTAGCTAGATGAGATCGTTGCTTATATTTCCTACATGGGATTTACCTCATGAAGTTAAGAGCTCTTTCTTCACCTCCACTGGGATTCTATACAGAGGCTAAATATGTTACAGGTTGGTTTGTTGTTTTTTTTTAAAGATAGGGAAAAGAAAATTCACTCATCTTTGCAGTAAAAACTCATACATAGATTGCATTTGAGGAATGGAAACCATTATTCTTCACAAAGGAGATAAAAGGTTCCTGACCACTACAAAAGACATTTATATGTCAGACTTCTTAATTAATGAGATTCTGACCCAGTACAGGACTACATTTCCCCTACAGACTTCCTCATTGTTTTATACATAACTGACTTTCCTCCAGCTTTGATAAGCTAGAGCCTATATCTAGTCAGGAAGCACACTGTGATCTGACCCCTACTGTTATTGTTCTTTAGAAGAAAATCAGCTGATATTTGCTGACCATTGAAGGACAAAATGGCTCCTACACATTACATGTCAACATGCACTGGCAGATTTCTTTGTCTCTTAGCAGTTGTCATTAAGTAGTTTACCTCTACATATAATTGCAAAGTACCTTTAGAAGCTGGTGGCTATGCTCACGACACCTCTCCAGATCAAGGGGCAGGGCTCACACTGGAAGTGCAAGTAGAACAGAGTTCTCTCCTCACCTGAAAAGAAGTCAAATCGTGAGCAGAATTCAGTCACATAACCAGGATTTCCTCAACAAGAGGACTAAGTACAGTCATGTCTATACCAGAGATGAAAACAACTTGGAAGACAGTGAAATTCAGTCATGTTGTTATCCTGGAGGGAAGCAGAGAGATGGAGATTCACTGAGGCCACAGATACACTGCAAAGACATGGCCACAATTTAAGAATTTAGATTTCTTACTGTCATTTTTACTCTGTACTTACTCCTTTGCAAGCAATAAAGATCTCACGAGAGAAACGCTTGGCTTGTATCATTTATCCAGACTCAGAATTTTGGGTCATTACTCACAACAGAATTTTTTTTACCTGTTGCATCTTATTTCACTTAGAAAAGCTGCTCTGTTCACAATGACATCTACACAAGTTTAAGGACATTCTGAAGTTCCATTGAATTAGCGCTTAAAAGCACTATTGGCTTTAACCTGGTTTTGAAACATTCCAGATAGAGCTCAATTTAACCAAATGCCAAAGCAATTTGATGAAGTGGGTCTTACAACTCTCTAATTGTGCCTTACAAAATGCCTAAAACAGCATATCTAGTTGCCAGCTCTCCAGATCAGCCCTGGACTTGTCTTTTATATGTATCCCAGGGTTTAGATCTGGAGAGCTACCATTGTGAGGATGCCAACATAATCCAAACCTCAGTACTTTATTTATTCTCACCTGTAATCAAGAAGAAACACTAGCATTTCATCATCATTTTGTAAATAGCATAAAAGGTTAATGGTCAGATTAAGCAGAGAACAATTATACCACTGTATCTGAGATTTTTTCATTATAGGTGGTATGAGTGACAGTATTTCATAAGATGTGCAAATTATGACTCAAAACCCTGAACACCAACTTAATTTAAAGTGTCTAGATGAAAAATTCAGCTGACAAGTGCCATTCATCCCAACCAAGTATCTTCCACACTGTTAAGCAAATGACAAGATAGTAAAGCAAAATGGAATTTAAACAGTGTTTTTCCTTCCCATTCCAGTGAAGCACAAAATCTGAATCCCAATTCTGCTCTCTCAATGACTTCTGCTAATATATCGTTCATCAGGCACTCCAGAGAAGTTTCATTAGTTTCAAGTAATACATTCATTCACATTTTTTCTTCTTGGCTGCTGTTCATTTGATCTTCAATATACTTTACAATATAAAATTGTCAGGACATTACTTAACACGCCATGGAGTGGGGTGTGTTAGGAAAAGAGCTTTTCACAACTGAGTTGATTTTCATGGAAAAAAGCTGATTGCAAGCAAATTGAATAGAGAAGGGAAAATATTTCTGAAGGATTTCAAGAGGTTAAGCCTGTGTTTTACCTTTCACCGTATCAGGCCAAGTCCTCAGTGCCTACAAATCACTGGAGCTCTATTTCGATCAACAAAGCCAGTTCAGAAATTGGCCTCTCCAAATACTGCCAACAGCCTGGGCGCATGTATTTCATTTTTTCAGACCCCTTCTTCAAATTCAGCCTTAAGAGAAAGCTCAGAGAATCCATCTGAATATAGCTCAAACTTGGCGTATTTCAGTGGATTTGCATTTGCTCACAGAATCTCAACCTTTAAAGCTGCATGGCTGAGGGGGAGGAAGAAAAAAAGCAACAAGCTCCTTTTATAAAAACTCAGGAATAAGCTCAAATTCTTGACATATAATAACATTTTCCAGACAACCAGCTTTCAAGAGAACCAAATATCCTTTTTTAAATACAAACCTGAGGTATGATCCCAGGTTATTTTCTACAGCTCAGACTAACCCTACATGGGTTTTGCGGGCACTGAAGCCAGTCACAGCTACACCTCTCTCTCACTCACTATTGCCTGTGCACTTAGCAGCCACTTAAACATTATTTTCGAGAGACACCTCGCTCCTTGCGGTGCAGGGTGTAGGAGACGAAGCCCTTGGGTGCAAGGGCGGGCAGCTGGCTCTGTGGGGGCGGCTCGTTGGGCGCCGCCATCTGCAGACAGCCCCAGGCCGCCCTTTCTTCCCTCACGCCGCTCGGGCCGGGGCGAGGACTGGCACGGAGGCACGCGCTCGTTCCCGCCTTCTCATAAACCGCCACCACGTTCAGACTTTNTGAGGCGTTACCAGAGGCCGAGCTGCCTGAGGGACCCAGCGGCAAAGCCCAGCCTAGCCCAGTCCCACCCGCCGCAAGCACCACTTTCTACACGGAAAACAGCCAACCCACAGAAAGCTCGTTGCTAAACACCTTCCTCTTTGTCTTTTACGCAAGCAAAGTGCTGCTGGTGCAGCTGCATCAGTTAAAAGAGGCTCCGGCCCCGGGGCGGAGAATGGGCGGGCTGCAGGCGGGGGTGTCCGCGCTGCTGCCCGCCCACGGCAGGGAGGCGGTGGGGGCTGCAGCCCTGCTGGCAGGCTGCTTGGGGCCCCCTCAGCGAGGGGCGAAGTGGGCAAAATTGGCTTTTTTAATCCAAAACGGGCAACTCTAGAAACAACCGAAACCCTCAGTGCCAGGGCCTCATTTTCATTTTCCTGGGTGCCTTGCACAGGAAAGTGAGCCTAGATAGATGCCTTTTGAGCTTGAAATTAGTCCCATGAGACTACTCCTCTTATTTTTTTTTAGGACCTCTCTTCTCCAGTTGATAGTTCAAGGAAGAGTAAGGAGTAGCCAACACTGGCAAGTCAAGTCAGGGGAATACCTCTCCTCCAGGCACACCACAACACAAAGCGGGAGCACAGCAGTTTTTGAAAGTATCATTGACACTTGAAAGCAAAACCATCTCGTTTGTGACACTAGAGATAAAGGCATAGGTTGGCTTTTTCTTCACTCCAGCCCTCATTGCTGGCTGGTCTGGGATATTTTGCCCTGAGACCTCCACACGACGGCCAGTGTTTTCACCAGCAGGAAAGGTTTCTGAAGCAGGAGGTGAGCGGAAAGCGTTCCACTCAAGGACAATGAGATTCAAAGCCGTTAGCTCCCGTACATCAGGCAGGCACTGGCCATGTTACGACTAAGGAATGGATGTGGCTGAGTGGCTTTAGTGACGGCCAAGGAGCTGAGAAAGATGTAAAGACGTGGGGGTATGCATGGAATGGTAAACCTCATTTAAAAAGATGAGAAGCAGGAGTGTTCACATCCCTTTGAATACATGTTATTTAGAAGGAGAACGTCGGGGACTGCTGTGTACTCCTCCAGTCCTGTCAATCATACTGCTGCGTGTGGCCAGGAGTGACTGATATACCCTGACACAACAGATCAAAATGCCAAAAAAATTTGAAATATAGAGGGTTTTTCCTCACTGAAAATGTGACAAGATCATGTTATTTTGAAATGTCATGATCTTTTTTTGGGGGAAAAAAAAAAATATTCAGAACAACTTTTTTTTTTTTTTTTTAACTTAGGAGCCAATAATTATAAAGTTCAGCAAAAGCATGAAAGCCGCCATCTTTTCACCTGATTATTCCACACCTCAGGCAGACCATGAAAAACTACCAGAATAAGAAAATAAACCCTCACATAATCCACACCCTCAATTATATCTCAGAAAATGGCATGATAACGAAGTAGGAAATCTGCTGGGTTACTGAGCACCAGGGCAGCAAGATACCCAGGGGAGAAAAGGCTTTTCACACAGCCAGAAAACACCTAGGTTATCACTTCAAAGCCATCAGAATACTTGGGGTTTCCTAGAGGGTTAATTTCCCAGCCTGCAATCTGAGACTCCAGATTTGTATGAGCTAACTAGCACGGCATTCTTAAACACATTAACAAGTTCAGCCTACAAAAAACTCTGAAAGTGAAACTGAGCTTATCAACCATTTATACATTCCAATTTGTTTCAAAGACCAAGAAATCACGCTTCCAGAATGAAGGTTCTTCCAGTGGCTTTGTTTCTATAGTGGGTACCAGAATGAAGGTTCTTCCAGTGGCTTTGTTTCTGTAGTGGGTAGCTCAGCCTCTGACATTTATGATTGTAATTTTTATATGATTCTTATTTGAAAACCAACAAACAAGCACCTTTAGAGAGAAGAGCAATACAACGTAATACAACATAAGCATGAGAACACTACAAAAGCCCATAAACAACCATGTCAGCACATTCTTCTGAGGGCCTGGTCCTCCCCAAGTGCCTTCCCCCTGGATTAGCACCATTAGCTCTGGAGGACGGGCATTCACACCTATGTTCTTTAGTTAGGGGGCCTCATCCTGCACCCACACTGTGTGCCCCCTTGACCGCTGACATTGCAGGCTGCTGGTGACACCTTTGGGAATGACAGTATCCTACAAACACTTGTGGCATCCTCATCATGCCCTCTAGCCACTTATCCCACATCTCATGCATCTGCTCCACTCACGGCCTCCCCGTAACTCCCTGTGCCCTCAGCCTCTCGTCCGCTCTGGGTGGGTGTTGCGCTACCAGCAGCGTTTTGCCCTCCCACAGCACGTCAGAAGGAGGCAGGAGGTGATGCCACCCACCTGCTTGCAGCTATCCCTGCGCAGGGGTGCAGACCATCCGACATCCAGCAGATGCTTTGCTTCAGCTGCTCTGCTTCGCCAGGGCTTTACCAGAGGGAGCCAGCAGCAAACCCACTTGCATTACCTCGCAAGAACGATTAGGGAGTCATCAGTGTATCTCAGAAGACATGCTGACCTTCCTTACACCAGGGAGGGCAGTTAAACGGGGGGGTCAGCAGAGGCAGAGCCCTCAGCCTGCACATTCCCAGTTGAAGGTTACAGCCACTCAGTGCCTGAGTGTTTGGCCCCGCTGTTTTATGCTCCTGAATGGGGTGTGTGTGTGTGTGTGTGTGTGTGTGTGTGTAAACTGTCCTTCTGCCTTTAAAATTGACAAATATCACCTGTATTTATGTGTTATAGAACCTGAAGAAGCTGACGAGTTTCTAGCCAGGAATTTCTAAGGGGCCAAAGGTAACTAATTATCCACTTGCCACTAAATTTCAGTCAGATTTAAACACTTCACTCCTTTAGGTCCATTTGAAAGTCCCAGTCCAAAACTAACAAAATGCAACAATAAACAGCAACAGAAACAGTAACAGTAAACTGAAATCAGTTCAGCCTTAACTATCATATATCTAAAGTTTGCATTAATAAAAATATAGTTTAATCAAAGTGACAACATGCCTTTAGTGTTGGTATTATTCTCAGTGTCCAAAATAAAGCACTATAGCTGTGGTTTAAAGCAAGTGTGTAAAGATAACAAATTACATTCAGACAATTTTTCCAGTCACTTGAAATGCCAGACATACTCATACGAAGTGAAAAAATATTCTTTCAACTGTTTTTTATGTCTTGTGAAATGTTCTGCTTTGTAATTGGTCTTCTTTTATAGGCATTATTTTAAAGCAAGGTACTATGATGTTCTGAGGATCTGCTGTAGTGCACAGTGATTACATCTACTTTCCTGCTGCAATAGTTATAAAATAAAGTTTACAGTATCTACCCTACATCATTCTCTTCAACACTGTTGGACTTAAATCATGCACAGGGTCAGAATTTAAGATTGCTGAGGGAGAAACATGGACAGAGTTCCATGATCATCTAAATTAATCTCTAAATTGTTGCTGCCTTGCCAAAATACCTCAGCAAAAAATTTGATCCAATTATTTTCTTAATGGAGTAGATATCAACAATATTCAGCACATCTGTCAAAACACAAATTTTCTAACCTTTGGGCTTACACTCACCACATAATGGCTAAAAGTCTCTCTGTGCTGCTTTTATTATTTTTACTCTTAGTACCCATGATGTGGATTCTAGTAGAAGAAATGAACAGGCAATTTTGCTAATGATGCATGAAGCAAAATAAGATATATTTTATATATTTTATATAACTGCAATATATTTGTTTTTGGAATGCTGACTACTGTGAAAAAATATTTTTGTTTTTACAGTGAATTCCAAATTATTTTCATTTAGTCAAGCTTTTCTACAAAAACAAAACACATAACAGGAAATAAAATATTTCTCACTGCTTTTCTATTTTAAATGGCTGTGCTAAATATTGTAAATTCCACAGCAGTCATGTTTGCCATCACATGATCAAGTCTTAACAAGAATGTATTTTTCACACAATGTAGTCCATGAAATTATGGTGGCCATCCACAATGGTTATATGCCCTTTGTCAAGTGGTTCGAATAGCCTAGGAAAGTAGAATGTGTCTGTTACAAAAATAAAAGGGGCTGTTGGATAACGATACTTATGCCTTATCTTTATCTAATAAGGTGAAAGGTTTTAGTGTTGAATGTATTATTCTAAAAAGTCTGTTTGATATTAAAAAATGTTAAGATGGGATGCTTGAGATCAAAGTGATAAAGCCTTTTGAATTCCACATAAGAAAAATGAGCATGATGTAATAAAAGAAATAGTTTGCATAGCCAGAGAGAGAGAGGACTTCACAGACTAGATTTTCACTTGGGCTGAAGGTACTCAGTTCCACTGAGGTCAATGTGGCCATGCTGATATAAACAAGTTGGGGACAATTGGACCCTATAACAAAAATATATAAGAAATTGTATTTAGTCTGGATGTTGTCTCTCTGTGCCTACTTTCAGTCAAATGTAAGATAAGGAACACATGATTATATGAGAGCTTTGCCATAAGAAGAAATATGGCAATCAAAATTGTGCTAAATGGAAAAGATTATTTATAGAAAATAGTGGGAGCTGATGTTAATCAATCATTTCTGTAAAGCTCACAGTCTGTGTGACTGAAAAGTTGAAAATAATTTCAAGTTACTTGGCTATGGAAAGAACATGCTATTTTCACCAAACAATTCCATTCCACTAGAGAACAGGGGCTACTTTCACAAAATATCTTGGGTGTTAAAACATGGAATATTTCAAGGCTTCACTTGAAAGCATCAGATTTTCCAGCAGAAACTGCAACTGTGAGTTGAAAAATTCCTTTGTAGAAGGTGAATAAGCCAGTAAAATTTCGTTCTCCAACAAAGCCGCCCTTTTTCCATGCATACAGCCCAAGCTCTCAAAGGAACACAGTTACTTCTCAGAACAGGCTAGTTAAAGAGTCTTATTTTTGAGTTTTCCTTTCTCTTTCCTTTCCTTAGAATAATCGTAAATTTACCTTTCTATATTTGCTTAAAAAGCTTCATTTTCTGAAGCTGTTTTCCACCCTGAGACATCTTCTTTCATATATGGCTTACTGAGCTAGTAAAACTTATCAGTAACTATCAGTAAGAGGGTTTTTTCCTTATTAAATTGGGCAGCATAGAAGGGTATCTATGCTACTCTGCTACAGATACTTCATTTAAAGCCTTGAATCACCTTGAGAAGACACCTATATCTTTTTATTGATGACACTCATAGCCAAAGCATCTCACTTTCCAAGATGTGAATCTCAACTCAGTTACCTGCCTCAAGTACACAACGTGAATCCTCCCTGTAGCAGACATTAGGGAAAAAACAAAGCCCAGCGCCAGTATCCGTGAAGCTATTATTATCTGCTCCCTCTACTTGATACATATTGGATTATGTGCTTTGTGGGTTCTGTATACTGACCAGCACTGCTGTTGGAACTGCATTGTCCCAGATCAGCTGTGGCTTGTGAAAAGCACACGTGGTTTAAACGATTGAAGATGGCAGCTGTCACTGTGACTGAGAGATCCAGGTTCCAGGCTGGGTGATCACTGGCCTTACTCCCTTTTACTGTAGGTGTCATTCTCCTTTAATGCATCTACTTTACCTGACTTTGTTTGTTATTATCTTATACCAGACCTACTTCTTGATGAGGAATGGCAGTGTTTACTTACATAACTTGTCCTGAAATTCTGCTCAATTTTCACAGAGGGAAGGCTCAGTTCTCCAGCTTTCTGTTTATCACCTCTTGTTTTCACCCCATCAGAGCACCATTTGGAAGCCCAATTCTAAATTTAACAAAGCTAAAGTCAATCAAAAATAGGTTTTAGCCAGTGAACTAGCTCTTACAATCTTTCTCAGTCTCTAGTCAATTTTTCTGTAAAATAAAACATCTAGGGAAATCCAAAAGTTTCACAACTAACAAAACCTTGTTTCTAATTAATTAGGTTTCATAGCTGATAGGCTGGTGTATAAGCTCTTCCTGAAGCTTTTCCAAGGTTTAGGTACTCATCACCTTTCTTTCCAGTGTGGATTCTCCAGGTAACATAGTATGTGTTGTGCTACATCTTCCCCTCCACTCCCAAAGAGGAAGAGATTTTCCTCCTCTCCTGCACTGTCATTCATGCTGATGAAACCTATAGGGATCATGCTTCTACAAAAATTGATTTAAACTGATCAAAGAGTTCAAAAATTCATATGGGGAGAGGGGATGCATATACACAGTATGAAAAGATACGCTGCTTCTCCACAGGAAAACCAGACTAACAATAAACCTGCAAAAATAGCTGGAAGAAAAAATTCTTTGCAGGTCCTTTTCCTCAGGCTCTTTATTATCTTTCCATTTCACTCCTTGGATGACCATTTGACCATTTTTTCCTACTTTCTTTTCTGTGTCTGCTATTTTTCCTCTCTCTCTCTGTTGTTCTGTCTTTTCATTTCCACACTTTCTCTCTTTTCTCTGGATCAAAGTGGGAGGAAGGACATTCGAGCATCATTAGTTTGTGGACCTACAGGCATGTATCACATTGCGACAGACATCACAAAAAGCAAGCACTTCAGCTAATCCCCAGGACTGACTGCTGGCATCGGCACCCAGCAGACAAGTGCTGGAATTTTCAAAAGAACATTGTCCTGCTGAAGATGCTGACAACCTGTCAAGCAGAGTGCTCGCTAGCTTACACGTGGCGCTGAGGCAATATAGATTTTGCCAGTCCAGAGTGCCATCCTAGAAAGGTCAAGAAAGTAGTTTAGGCTTTCTGTCCTGGCTTTTATCAGGTTTATTTTTGTCTCTATTGGGAGATTGAATGAAACTACAATAAATTAGTTTCCATTTTGATAGGAGGAATAACATAATTGCTCAAAATGCCATTAAAAAATCCTTCTTGCAAGTAATTTCAAAAATATTGTCAGTCCAAAACAGTTCTGAAATTCTTACTATCCTACTCCAAGCTTGGACTTAATTTAGTAAACTCAGCCTCGTACATTTGGAATGTACAACCCCAGCATTATCACTTTGTTTTAGGGGGCCAGAGCTAGTAGCTTTTTGCGTTTTCATTTTTCAAATCTAGATGCCTTTTTATGTCATATTCCTATAACATTCAAAAATCTACAACACTCAGGATAAATCCACCTAATTAAGTCAATGGAGTTCTGCCAGGTACAAACCAGCGCAGAATTTGTCTCCTTGTTCTCATGATGGAGTGCTCCATCAGCAAGAGAAATTGCTGTCTAGCTTTGGCAAGAACACTTGGATGCTACTGCATATATAATATTCCCTTTAAGATGACTGCAGTTCAAGAACCTTCATGAAAGATTATTTGCTTTAATTAATGAAAACACTACATAGGTAGCTATAGCACATCCTCAAAGACAAGCTTAAAATTCAGTTCAAGTCTTTTGCTGAAAATAGGTTAAGTAGAGGCTTTCCAGTAATGCAGATTTATACAATGGCTTGCCACAAGATCTACCTTACAAGGAGAGAATAGCACCAGAAGGGCGATTTTCAAGAATCTGCAGAATCAAAGAACAGTCGACATTGGAAGGCACCTCAGGAGATTTGCAAATCCAGCCACCCTGCTCAAAGCAGGGTCAACTTGAGCAGGGTGCTCAGGGCCCCGGCCAGTCGGGTTTTTAAATATCTAAGTTTGCCAAGCAGGATGAGGCTTCAGGATAAGCGCGGTGACTCATATTCTAAAGTATCATTTTAAAACTTTGAAATGTTGATGTGTCCCATAAAAGACTATTTTCTGAAGTTTACTACTGACACTTTGCATTTACATCTTAATTGAATGTCTATGGCATCAGTTACTGATGATCTTTAGTGTAACTGTGAGCAAATAACATCTTTTATCTTCAGTATAAAAGACCAATTACATATTTTTGGAGGAGTGATTTATAGCTAAATGGGCTGAGTCTGTATCAACAACATTCTGATGAAAATCTCTATTCATGGATTCCTATTAAGTTGTATTTGGAGAAATAAATCTAAGCTTTCTGAAAAACAAACATAAATATATACATAAATTATTCCCTTTAAAATAGAAGAGTCTGACTTTTAATATTTCACAAGACAACTTTCTCTGGTCAGAATCAAGAAAGATTGAAAAAGAGCACTAGTTTGCCCTTGTTCCATATATCTGTACATTATTTCACCCTGAACAATGGGAAAGGCTCAAGTGCTTCAAACTAAACCTTTACTGGGGCTGAAGCTGCCCTGTAAGACAGCAAGTTTCCAGTTCCAGTAGGTCCTGATGAGCAGAGTCTGATATACTGAGTAACACTGGGTAAGCCTCTGCAGATCAGTGCAATGACCAGAGTGGAGGTGCAAAATTTAAAGTTACCATAAAAAGCTGGATGCATACCTTAACTTGAAATATGATTTTATTTGCAGAGATGCAGCTCAGGAATACTGTTTTTATAGAGTCACAGATAAAATCAAGACTGCTTCGTTTTGCTTTCCCCTACAGTACAGCGCATTCTGTAGGCTTTGGTTATATGCGTGGAGCAAATAAATTGCGTAACTAGAGCGTGCAAACCAGATCTGACGTATGCCACACTGATCTGATTTCACATTGCATAAATGCCTGACAAGTATAATAAATAAACCAGACCACATTAATTGCTTTTCTAACTCTCCTGAAACCCATGGAACTTACTTCTGAGTGAGTTTGGTTCCTCTAGCCAGAAAGAAAGAAATAGCAGCCAGGACTTCCCACTAGCCATTTGCAGCCTCCCAAATTACAAACATATGTATGAGATCTAATTAAGGAGTCTATGAAATTTGCACTTCATTGCATAAATAATCTTTGGAAAACTTTAAAAAAAAAAAATCTGCAAGCACCACGCATGCTTCCCAGAAATTCATTTGGCAGAATAACATCATGAATTAACACTCAGAAGGTCTTAAAAATACCTGGAAAGATTAAGCATTCAATCTTGGGGCACAAGTACTGCCAAAAATCAGGGGCATTTAAAATTCTCTGGTCAGAAGCCCCAGGATATTGGTACACAGTGTGCACATGTACACACATGTAGAAATTATATTTGACGCTATTATTTGTTAGCGATACACTTCACTACCTCCGTCGGCTTTACTCTATTACACAAAGTTCTTTGGGACACAGATTTTCTCTCACTGTACATGGGAGAAGCCCTCCACAAAAACTGGGCCTTGACTGTACAAAGGACATCTATCTGATGTTGTGATGTACACTAATCCAATACTAGTAATACAGGATTTACATAGCTGAATTCATGCTCTTCATAAAATTATCATTAAACAGCATCATTTCTTATATGAGTACAATGAAATAAGATATAGAAATCTAATACCATCCTCCTAAAATTTATTAGAGTGCTGATATAGTTTTACGATTAAAACTTAGCATCACTCAATGCCTTGGCATTATTCATATTATTTTCCAGTCTAGCAATCACAGGAAGACTTTCCAGTCTTCCAGACAGAATATTTATAGCAGGCAGTGGAGAACATTGGTTTGAAATGTCTTTTAAAACATTTCAGATGTAGTCATCCAATACAATGGGCTTTATTTTCTTCTTTGACTGTTTGCTGATTCTTTCTCAATTAAGAAAATTTTATCTTAATTTTTAGACACAACAGCACATTCCTAGTGCTCTCCCAGAATGGTTTCCTTCCAAACCACTAATACTCCTTCAGACTGACAAGTCAGAATTCCTACAGCAATGCACTGGAAAAAACAATTCGGAACATTTTTTCCCCTCTCTACATAAACCCAGGTATCTACTCTAATGTCATTTTTCACTTCAGTGTAGTGACAATTGTTGGCAAGTGGTTTTTCCATGAAATACGTTCTTCATCTTCTTGAGGTGCTTTACCTAATTTGTTTGAAGTGAGTTTATTTCACCTCTCTGGACTTCACAATTCCAGATTCTTCTTCTGCCCTAATAAATTTTAATTTTTAACATATTTTTCTATCACTGAGTGACACGTAGGCTGAACTCTAAAGAAGAAATTTCAGCCTCGGGAGCTCTCATATTTTGGGAGTCCAGGAGCCAGATGGTCTCTTTATCTCACTGATGTGTTTCTGATCTGAGAAAAAAATCCAAACAACTCTTTCTTTCCCTTAGCCCTGAAAGTGACTTCTTAATCTATTGCCCTTTTTTTGTGAGAAAGGTCTGTGGTAATATTTTACTATCAGACAGGATCTTGCTAAGCTTTTTTTCACGTTAGGACCATTTGCCTGCTCCTTCTACCTAGAAGTGGGTTTAGGTCTTCATACTACATCAGTATAAATCAGATCCACTCCATAGAAGTCAGTGGATCCATGCTACTTTACACCACCTGAGGAGCTGGCCCTAGGTCTTAAATTTATGGTTACTTTGAATTAAAGATGCTTCTAAAATGATTCACTTAAAGCTTTCAGCACAGAAAAGCTCTTTATCCATTTTTTTGGATTAGATGTCATCCTTCCTGCAAACAGCAATTCAAGTGAAATTTATGTCTTCTATCCCCTTAACAGCATTAATTAGCAGTAAGCAGTATTGGATGTTTAAAGTATTCTTTGTCTTAGTAAATCAGGAGTCCCCTAATGTTCTTCTTTCCCCAGATCCATCATACCTCGTAACTCTTCCCATAGAGAAAGTTCATGTCCAGGGCTGAGAGGAGCAATGTAAACAGAAGGAAGAGAAAGGAGAGTGATTTTACAGTCCAGAGGCAACACTGTTCCTTCCATGTCTCTGCATGACTCTCCTGGGTCATTATGTTCATCTTGCACCTCTCCAGACTCTGACTATGATTTAAAAAAAAAAAAAAAGTGTTCCAGAAATGCTGGTTTCTTCTGAGAAAAGTTATTCTCAAAATGTTGTTTAAAATCTTGATCTGCTCCACTGTTATTCTCTGCATTAATTCCCTGAATAAACTCCTGAAAATGAGCACACTATGGAAACACTCTGAAAAACTAGTTTTAAAAATTATCATGAAATCACAGAACCACAAAATAACTTACTTTGGAAGGGGCCTCAGAAGGGCTCTAGTTCAACCTTCTGCTCAAGGGTCAGCTGTGGTCAGACCAGGTTCCTCAGGGCTTTATCTGGTTGCATCACACAAACTTTCAAGGATGGAGACTGCACAACTCTGTGGGCCACCTGCTTCACTACTGGACTGTCCTTCTGGGGAAAGAGGTCTTCCTTTTAGCCAGGCTGAACCTCTCTTGTTCCAGTTTATGCCCATTTCCTCTTGTCCTCCCACTATGCACCACTGTGAAAGAGGCTCTGTCTTCTCTGTAACCTCCTCCTGGGTTCCAGTGGGCTGCTGTTAGGTGTCTCCAAAACCTTCCCAACTCTAGGCAGAAAACAAGCCCCATTTCCTTAGCCTCTCCTTACAGGACAAATTCTCCAGTCCCCAATCACCTTGGTGCCCCTCTACTGAACCTGCATTGGTTTATCAGCATCTTTCCTGTATTGATGGGCCGAAAACTGGACAGAGCATCCAGATGCAGTCTCACAAGTGCCAAGCACTTCCTTCAATCTGCTGGCTCCACAGCAGATTTGTACAGCCCAGGATGCTGTTGGCTGCCTTTGCTGCCAAGGGCACACTGCAGGTTCATCACAGAATCATTTAGGTTGGAGAAGACCTTTAAGATCATCGAGTTCAACCATTAAAATTTAGTTAAAATCATGCTCAACTTGCTGTCTGCCAGGACCCCCAGGTTCTTCCTTCCTAGCTGCAGGACTTTGCATTTGTTCTGTTCTCTTGTATGCCCTTGTGTTTTTCACTTGCAAACTCTATGAGCCTGCATTCTATCGCCTCCTCCAGGTCATTGACAAAGGTGCCAAAAAGGGTAGGTTCGGTAGGTAGTCCTGTGGGACACTTGTCATGGGCCTCTGAGTAGAATACATCCCATTAACCTTCTGAGCCTGACCACCCAATTGGTTGTCCACCCACCCAGACTGTAACGTCCTAACGTGGATAGAGCAATACAGAGGGAACGTGTTGGAAGCCTTGCTATTATCTCTAGGAAATGATTGTATTTAGCAATTACTGCGTTTGGAAAAATGGAGAGAACTTTTTGTGTTTCACACAACTTTACAAATGCTCTTTTCACTCCAGTATTGGCAAGCCTACCCTGCTTTTCATGGTTTTGATAAACTGTGGACCTAATTTTGGTATCAGATCAGCTTTTCACTGGAGTAACACCACTAACTGTCACAAAATCCCTTAAGGTTTATGTCAATGTAAGTGATACCAATGTCAAGCTCTAACCCTTTTCCAGCTAGGTGACTCAGGGTAGCAATAGTTTCTCATTGTTTTTTACCAGGCATGTTGAAAGGATTGTGCAATGTTTTATTTGTGGTGAAATGAAAATATTCTGATGAGATTTGAGGTTGGGTGTATGTGCGTTTCTTTGAATAAAAAGTTTTGAGCAAGGCGTTAGAATGCTTTTGATATGGCATGTGCAAATCAGAACAGATGACAGCTCTGATTCCTGAGCAGTCCTACGGCACTTGCCGTTGGTTTAGTTGCTCTGTTTCCATATTGCTAGTGTAGTCAAAACCAATTGTTTCAATTAGCCCTTTAGAGTAAAGCCATGTCGATGTCTTGTATAAATACAATGATCCCTACAGCAATATGTAAAATGTCTCTTTTCACATCTCACAGCTTCTCTGTTGACTTCTGCAGAACTGTAATTAAGTCTCATTAAGTAGACTTATGGAGTTACACTAATGGTTATGTATAAGTACATGTCCCTCATAGCTATTTGTTCAAGGCACTCTTACTGTCATTTCACTTGCTTCAATTATGCATATTATATTTTGCCTAGTGATGTTTTTGTATCATAATTTTCTAAAAGTAAACGTGACCTACAGGATTTTCAATATTATTAACTTAAGATCTGAAGAGATTTGACATATGACTTAGTTTCTTTCCATTACTTTTTAAAGTCAACTGCTATTAAAATTACTCCCTGCACTTAAAACTTCATTTGTACTTCAATTATACCAGAGTAGACACAAGATGAGAAAATAGATGAACTTTAAATAAACATTTTTCTATATTTTTATGTAACTAACTAGGAAGTCTTGAAAATGAAAGTTTTAGAATGGTCTTTATACACAAAGAAATTCATTATTTGAGGCCACAATTCAAGATAAGAACATCAAAGCATATTTCTTGCCTTAGTCACACAAACTGTATTTTCACAGAATCACAGAATATCTCAAGTTGGAAGGGAGCCATAAGGATCATCGAGTCCAGCTCCCTGCTCCTCATAAATCATATAACTGAGAGCATCATCCAGATGCTCCTTGAACTCTGACAGGCATATTAAGACTGATAGAAATAAATTCCCTAGATAACTTCTTACCTCTTCCTTGGGGTGACTACCTTTGTGTGTCAGAGACAAGGCAGTCTCTGGGCTTTTTCAGGTTTTTGACTGTATCACAATATATATTTGTTCTTCTGCACTGATGCTTTTTACGGACACAGCATTCAAATAATTAGGAAAAGCTGGTATGTAACTTTTATGTTTTATGTTTAAAGCATTGACACCTGCTTTACCTGTTGAACACAATGGATATACCAAATTGCCTGTATTCGCTCCTCAGGAGCTGTGCTTATACAATGTAAAATTGTTAGAGTCAAGAAATGTTAAACTGTTTAGCTAAAACTTGACAAGCTAGCTGGAAGTTATGTTTCTTGTCTTTTTTTTTGCTTACTTGAAACAATACATTTTTTCCTCTTAGAAAATTCATTCAGCATTCATCTTCTAGGTGTAAATAAGTCCTGAAAATAAAACATGCAATGCCCAAAACAACATGCAGATGTACATATGTAAATTCTCAATCTTCAGCCACACTTTAGTGTTAAGAGTATCTAATTTCCTTTGGGCCTGGATACAGCAAACTACCTAAGCCAGTGAAAGCAACTCTGATAAATATCATCAACTTGTTACTTAGTGTAATCCTGGATTTAGGACTTTCTATCGATGCAAAACACATAACCCATCTGTTGGCTGAGGGGAATCATCTGTAACACCTCGTTAGGCTCTAAACTGCCCACAGTGTTTGTAGTGAGGAAGGAGTTCTGCTATATATTTTTATGTATAAGACACAACATGTGTGAGCAGCATGGGATTTTTAACAAACCTATGGTATATCTGGAAGCAATTAGAATGTATATCACTTATGAGGGTTTGAGCGAGAGATTAAGGACTACAGAGACTCAAATCAAAACCCAACAGCTCATCGCCTATAGAACTTCCAGACTGGAGGAGACAGAAGATGGCCTACAGACTGCTAGCATGTTGGCAATGCAGGGGAAATTCCCAGAGGCAATAAAATGTCAAAGGACTTTATCTGGGGGGAAAACCACACAGACCCATGTGGCGCAGCTGAATAAACACCTGCTTGTGCAGAAGTAAATGCCATAATTAGCATGAGAGTTGACAGAAAGAGAGAGAGAGAAAGCTGGCCAGTGCTCTGAGGCAGATCCATCTAGACCTCCTCCAGAGAATACTCTCCCAAAAAGACTTTAAAGATTTTTAAATGCAAAAAGCCTGACTTTGTCTTAATAAAACCTGGAATGCTTCCTTTAAATTGGAGAAAGCTCAGAGCAAGTAGAAAAGACATGAAATGAAGAATTTACACAGAGATCCTTCGTATGTCTGCTTTTAATCAACTCAGTGCCTTTCTGAGTAGCAGCAAACTCTTCAGTCACAAGGAGGCCTGCCTAGCCAACCAGTGCCTCTCCTGGCAATCCTGCAGGCTTTCTGCAGGAGATACAGGCTCTTAACTCCCTGCAGTAACTCCTTTCCTTGCCAAACTTTGCCGTTCCGTAAGCCTCTTGCCTCCAACCATGCTCAATGGCTCCCCACTATCACGTTATCCCCACTGCCCCAGTGGGTCCCACCTCACCCATTCTTCTTAGAACATAGCATACCTTGTGAAGAAGAATACATGGTTAAGCAAGTATGATCTGTCAAATACATTAACTTTTTTTGGTTAAAGGATTATTGCTGAGTTCAGTAATATAACATCCCAAAAGAGCCAAAAAATCATGAGATTCCAGAGGGAGCAGGGGAAGGGGTGCTGGATTTCTGAAACCCAGACTTGCTGGACATCACCTTATTCTCTTAGGGCCTACGCTCTCCATGCCACCGAGGTGCAGACTAAGGAAATGTGGATTACACGGACGCAGATGTCCTGACGTTCTGTCAAAGAGAAGCCAAACACCCATTAAAAGATTTCAGTCTTAAATGCCAATATATACATAGAAGAATAACCTCCATCAGGGGAAGAAGTTAAAATGAACTGAAATTAAGAAACAGATGCATGAAGAAATTGAAACAAGCTGGTATTAAAAATGAAATAAAAGGCAGTAGAGAAGAGGGAAAAAAAGACAAGACTGCTCATACGAAAAAGGAGAAAACATAAACCTAACACTTCCCAGATCACCACTTAAATACCAGTAGTCTATCAAGTACACACCTGTTCTCCCCACACCCTGCTGAGCACATGAAGAAAACAATTTAAAGAAACAGTAGTGAATGTGGAAATTGCAGGCCTATCCATCACAGCTACTGGAAGAGGAGCAAAACAAACCAATAAGCCTTTGTTTCTAAACAACTGTGTGACTGCTGCACATAGAGAGGCACACACAAACCCCCATATCTTTTGCTGCTCTTGGCTGTGTATTGCGTTTCATTCAAGGAATAAAAGCAGTAGTGCTTCAGTGATGCTACGGTGCCAGAGGATCGACATTTACTGTCCTCATTTTTACGTGTTCTTTTTATTACGTAAATACTAGCCACATCAGATGCCTGAGTGTATGGAGAGCAATGGCAGCAGAAGCTATTGCTGGGTCAGAACCTCCCAAATCACCTAACAAAATTGCTACTCTGCTCCCTGCCTCAGACACAGGTTCAAGCCGGACAATAGGAGGAGGACAGATGCCACATTTGCTAACAGTTGACGGAATGGCAGGTCTTAATTTCAGTTTCTCAAACCACTATAAAAGGGGCTCCGCCTTCAGTGAGTTCTCAGGAGATGCCGGTTGTGTTGCCTTCATTGCTGGACATTTATTACAGGCCTCATGTTAATACTGAGCTTTTAAATGTGTATTTAGGGCCGGATTCTCGCTTCTGGATTCCAAGCTAGCGGCAAGAAGTCGGGGCTTGTAACAGATCATACAGGGAGACTCACGCACAAACGGATGTTCAAAAGAGCAGTCACAGCTATTTAATTCCCCTTTTTGTACAACTTACACCTGAAACTGGGAGCCTGGGGCAAAAGCTCAAAATAAAGAAAACCGAGAGTGACAGTGATGCTTTTAGGCTTGAGCCTTTTACACTTGCACCACTAGACTGCACCTTCCTGGACAAGAAAACTCCATCTTCAAGAGCAAAGAATCAATTTGAAGATGAAAATGTTTAAAAATGGAAGCACAAACGAACTATAAGAAAATTAATTGTGACTGTTGTTCTTTTGGGTATTCAGGTTGCTGTATTTAGACTTCAGAGGTAAACATCTATGTTCTCAAAACATACGGAGGAATAACAGGCTTGTCATCTACCTGTAGAATTATGAAGTACTTCTTCCAGAAGCATTAAGAAACATCATTTTGCTAAAAGTTTAGCAAGTATTTTGACAAATACTTGAATGCACAACTCTGGATGACAGTTATGTAACTTCCCCAGGCTTATGTATGGCCAACAGTTTTCAAAGGATGCAAATAAGTAAGCTTTTCAGATTAATTCAATCCTATCTATCAATCATCTAAGAAATTATTTATACCTTAAGGGGAACAAACACTAAAAAACTACCACCCTTGGTGTGTTCTACTTCATTTTGTTTTGTTTACTGCCTTCGCTGTTGGTGCCTTACAGATGTTATTGTTCATTTTGGTATTTTTAAAGCACTCTTTAATATCTGGCATGTGACTGCCCTGCAGTGAATAGGACTAAGAAGCTGTCAGTTTGATAGGCTTGCTTAGAGATTGCTCTTTCTCTGTGCTGTCATTGTATGTGAGATGCACAGAGCCACAAGAAAGCTACAGAAAGAAACTCCTTGGTGATGGAACAACTCCCTCCATGCCATTATTACTGTTGTTTTCTGTTGTGTTACTGTGAAGCTCTATTGTACTAGGTGCTGTGCAAACTCAGAACAAAAGTTTGTTCCTGCTACAGAGCCTAATCCGTGTAAACCATGAAATTAGCTTCACATCACGGATCCTGGAAGAGCATAGGAAATAAATTAGCAGATGTGGGAAAAAGTTGAAAAGCCTGCTTCCTACTCAGTATTAGCTGCAGTCAGGCGAAGTCCATGTTTTAAAACCCAGGTCAGAGGCTGACTGTACAGAAATCCTGCTCCAGCCTTCTGTGGGTGACCAAGGGATCTCATCCAGGCAGCAAGGCAGGCAACAATCAAGGGGAAAGCTGAATTAATCCACCCTCGCACAGCTCTAATGACTGAGGAAACCCCAAATACATGCATGTGTCCATCTTTTTCCACTAACACAGAGCTGATAGCATAGATATCATCCTTCTCATCCCTGTGTAGTTTATAATATAGACAATATAGATAATATAGACAGTACTGCTGGAATTGACCTCAGGAGATCATCTCAGATACCCTCCTGCCAAAAGGTAGGATCCACTACTCCTGAAGCAATTCTGATGATCCATCCTACTGGCTCGAAGACGACAACCAGCAGCAACTCCATAACATCCCGAAAATCCTGTGATCTGTTCCAGCATTTAATCACTCCAGTCATTACCAAGTTTTCCTGGCTTCTAATCCCGTATCTCACCTGCTAAGCCTATTATGTTTTATCCCAACAGTAGCAGAGATGGGAAAGATTCACCTCCTCTTTGCAGCTAAATCACAGATAGCTGAAAAATAATTTCATGTCTCCCTCCATTTTCTCCTCTATCTAAAGCCCTGTTTCCTCAGCTCTGTCCTCATAGGTCATGGTTTTGATACCCTTAATAGTTCTTGCTGCTGTCTTCTAGGATCTCTGAAAACTATCCCACATCTTTCCTAACATGCATGCCCACAGCCAGACCCTGTACTATGGTCGAGGCCTTGATAGTGTGATGTAAAGCAGAAGGCTGCCTTATCTCCTTCTGCAGACTCTCGTCTTGCTCCTAACACCCTCACTGGGATGCTTGCTTTTTTCTTGACAGCATGACATTGTTAACTCACATTCAGTTTGTGACCCATTAATACCTTCAGACTGTTGCAATAATGATTAGTTGTGCAATTAATTATTCCTATTTAAGTACTGAAACTTGTTTGGATGTATCCTATTATAGTGCATCCCATCTTTTTCACCTATTTTGCAAGTTCTCGTTTTTTCTTCACCCACTTCCTCCATTCTTCCCTTATGTTTCATGCTTCATATCACATCCCTGTGTAGGGAGTGATGACATTCATCCCTTTAGTGTTAGCATCCAAATCCATTATTACAGGTCTTTAATTCACACTTATCAGAGAGAGTCTAGTGTCTACGAAGGGCATCCCAGCACAGCCAGTAATGCTCCATCCCTGCTTTCCCCGCAGGCTTTGCTAATGATACCTATTTTGGAGCAGCAGTGTTAGTGAAGTCGTCCTATCAAATATAATAGGAATGCTACAGACAGTGATTTATAACGACTTTAACACCATGAGAAGGAATTTACAATACAAATTGGGGTAGAGACTTCAGTGTCTCTAAAGCAGTAGTT
Organism: Aramus guarauna; assembly: GCA_013400195.1. Lineage (NCBI taxonomy): Eukaryota > Metazoa > Chordata > Aves > Gruiformes > Aramidae > Aramus > Aramus guarauna. The sequence continues at coordinate 172,290 of VXBL01006104.1, read as the reverse complement.
TGTAATTCTGAAGAGATCTGAAGGGTGAGGTCTCAACAGAAATGCATTAAAAACTCAGCACCTTGTCTTTGGCAGGAAAGTCAGCGATAGACACGCCTGACTACAGAATATAGAAGTAGGATAGGCACAAAAGGGTCCTGCAGACTGGCCTGACTCCCTTGATAGTCGATTATTATATGGACTTCAGTGTCTTTCTAAGTGGATCTTTTTAATATGAGAAACTAGTTTAAATACCAGAAATATTAGCACATTTACTGCTGCTCTTTATGGTATAATAGTCACTTTGTGACTTATGAAAATGAGTCTTATAGGAGTTCTACAGAGCTGGGAAGCTGAAAAGGTCAAGTTGCATTGCTCTGAACTTACCCCTTTAATGCTTTGCTGTTGAAATACTGTGTCTTTCGGTAAGGACCTAGTCCTGTATAAAAACCACAAAGCTAAGAACATTTGATCATTCCTCTAGGATTAATTAATTTCCCAGAAACCAACTAATGCATTTTAGAAATAGCTGCAGGCAAATGTTAATAAGAGATTAATCTTTCATGCCTTTGAGAACTTCTTAGACAAAATGAAGATAGGTTCAACTTCCCCTTGAGTTCCAAATGTGAACGAGATCAACTAGTTTACATACTAACTTTTGTGATGAGACATCTATCAAAATGGAAACAACTTTTGCCCAGAGCAAAAAGATAATACCTTATTGTTAAGCCATTTAACACCAGTAGCAAGATAAAGTTTCAGTAACAAGGCTTACAATAATGTCTCTTCAGGTGGGACTTTCAGAGAATGCTCAGGCCTGCCTCTCAGTCTGAGACCTGCTTTGGTCTCAGAAGCCTAGAGGAAAATCCTCTGCAAGCAAAACAGGCCACTTTTGATTTGTTTATGGCAATGAGAGAGTTCTGGTCTCATCAAATTAAGTAACGAAACACTTCATTTCCATGGATGGAGAAAGAGGCCGCTTCTTAGGAGGCTGACAGTTTGCGCACAGGGTGAAAACTGAGTGGTAACTGGTAACCCCAGCTGTGATAAACTCTGGCCTCCAGTAACTCGCTGCTTCTCACCAGCTCAGGTACCAGTGACCTGCCAACCCTGTGGGGCACAGCCCTACTGATGGTGCATAGCTCAGCCCAGGCGAGGGGCTTCGCCTGTCCTGCTCGCAGCCCTTTAGCCCCAGACACACCAGCTGGCCACCTCCTGTCAGGTCTCGAGCCAGATTCTCTCTCCACTTAATTCAAGACCCGCCTTCTGTACCAAAATGCTGTCCTTTCCCATCAAGGAAGAATATTCTTCCCTAAGTTGCAAAGCATAGATATGGTGTAAAATACACAAGGTTTGTAAGATGACATACTGTAAAAAACCTGTTTCATGCACAAAGAGTTCTTCTTTTCACAACATCGGGGCACTGAACCCCCCTACTAAAAGTTCTTGCACCATAACTAAAACAATAATGCCTTGGCATTTTATGAAATATCTGAAACTTCAGTGCGTGTCACTCAGTGACTGAGCATAGAAGATGGTGATAAAGTTGTTGAGCAAAATGGCTGCCTTTGCATTAGGACTATTTTATACAAGTGTGTACACGAGACTATGTATTATGAACAGCAGCATTACACCCTAAGTTTTAGCAATCGTATTGCTAATTACTTTTGTCTCTTTACAAGGTTCATCCCACTGCACAAAAATAAACATTAGTATTCACTCTCCCCACAGAAATAAGATCTCACAAACATCACAATGATGCAGGTGTTTAAGATGCTGACATATGTCAAAAAAGGTTAAAGAGATTTATCCGTCGGAAGCAATAAACACAACTTCCTTGATTAGTGCAAGGCTGTGAATGCAACTCACATGCTACTGCTTGTTTTCAGGAGTTTCTATTCTGTGATTAATTGTTTACATGGTGTTCAGTGTTAAGCACTAGATAACACATTATTCTTAGTGTTATGACAATATTCCCTGTTGACATCTTTTAGCTGTCTACACTTCTTGCAGCAGATTTGGCAAACATTTCTTGAATATATAATGTTTGCTCACTCCTCCTGAGTACAATGTTAAAAATTTAGTTGGGTGAGATTTTTTTAGATCCCATTTTTATAGCGCACTTGCTAGTCCTCTTGCAGTGCTCTACATTATTAATTTCAGATTAATTTTACCCTCTGGCTGTACACATTTAATGGAACTCCCTGTAGAAATACCTCGAGCAAAATGCTGTATTTACAGTAGTTTCCAGGCACATTTATCTCAATTGACAAAAATCAAAAGAATGCTATTGAAATCTATGCATTTGTCAGTGAAATGCTGAAACATCTTAAAAAGAAGAGAGGAGAAGAGAGGAGAAGAGAGGAGAAGAGAGGAGAAGAGAGGAGAAGAGAGGAGAAGAGAGGAGAAGAGAGGAGAAGAGAGGAGAAGAGAGGAGAAGAGAGGAGAAGAGAGGAGAAGAGAGGAGAAGAGAGGAGAAGAGAGGAGAAGAGAGGAGAAGAGAGGAGAAGAGAGGAGAAGAGAGGAGAAGAGAGGAGAAGAGAGGAGAAGAGAGGAGAAGAGAGGAGAAGAGAGGAGAAGAGAGGAGAAGAGAGGAGAAGAGAGGAGAAGAGAGGAGAAGAGAGGAGAAGAGAGGAGAAGAGAGGAGAAGAGAGGAGAAGAGAGGAGAAGAGAGGAGAAGAGAGGAGAAGAGAGGAGAAGAGAGGAGAAGAGAGGAGAAGAGAGGAGAAGAGAGGAGAAGAGAGGAGAAGAGAGGAGAAGAGAGGAGAAGAGAGGAGAAGAGAGGAGAAGAGAGGAGAAGAGAGGAGAAGAGAGGAGAAGAGAGGAGAAGAGAGGAGAAGAGAGGAGAAGAGAGGAGAAGAGAGGAGAAGAGAGGAGAAGAGAGGAGAAGAGAGGAGAAGAGAGGAGAAGAGAGGAGAAGAGAGGAGAAGAGAGGAGAAGAGAGGAGAAGAGAGGAGAAGAGAGGAGAAGAGAGGAGAAGAGAGGAGAAGAGAGGAGAAGAGAGGAGAAGAGAGGAGAAGAGAGGAGAAGAGAGGAGAAGAGAGGAGAAGAGAGGAGAAGAGAGGAGAAGAGAGGAGAAGAGAGGAGAAGAGAGGAGAGTCAAATGTACATATTATATTTCTGTGATACAGCTCCAGTTTCAGTGAATGCCGCCAATTAGATTTGCTGCTTATCTAAAGCAGGATTGACTTGTCTGTCTGAAACATCGTAACAAACCAAGTACTTTTCCACTTATCTTTTGAGCATTTTTCTTGTGTCCAATATCCAAGTACAATAGAACTAATACTACATTCAAAGCAAAATCTGTATTGACCTTTCTTATGCCTCTCAGTTCTTTCCCCTATTGTACTCAGACTGCTTCACATCAGAGAGTAGAGGAAAAACAGGCTATCTGGGCAGCTGTTTACACATTCAGTGGACACACCACCGGCTCACAGACTTTCTTTAGATAAATGGTGATTATCTTTTCTTCAAAGAAAAATAAGGCAGACCAAGAAACTGTCGGCTTGTCATTTGCTTTGAAATAACATAGTGAATGTGCAGGGCACAACCATTAACGACTGGGGTCCATGCAAGTTCCTGGTGTAAACAGAAATGAGATATCTTTGATAAATTATGGCCAAGGTATGGGCTTCCGGCCCTTTTTTCATAAAAGCTGACAATTTTTTCAGGTTATCTCTTTGACAGGAAAAGAATATCTGCCATCTGCTAATATGCTACTTGCATCAATCAGGTGCTCAGATGTAATGGCAGAGAAGGGGAAGAGCCAAATAGGCATGCCTGAGGGCTCTTCCTAATGGTATGTGCTCAAAAGCAGACACAAAGCAAAAAGTAGCCAAGACAGAAGCTGTCCAGAACTGACTGGCTCTCCACGCCAAGAAGCACGTTGAAATCTTCACTGCGATAGCAAGATACTACGGAAGTATCGATACCAACCAGTGATGGGTGACAGGAAAACAGTCAAAGGACTGGCAGTATCAACAGAAACACAACAGTTTTTTGGCTTCAGAGACATGTAATACAGCAATACAGTCACCCTGGGGTCTACATGGTCCCTGTGAAATGAAGAGCAAAATAAGGCTGGCGCCGCCATCCCCTCTGTCACTGGTACAAACCAGGCCCAGGTCCTTACGAAGGAAAGAAAGGGTGTGTATTTGGAAAAAGAACAGAGATTTGTTTGAGATGGAACAAAATATTGGAGTTAGCAGAGGAGACATAGACATCATGTACATGCTCTCTAAGAACATCCAGTTTCCTCAGAGATACCAGCCATGAGATAATACACTGAGAACAGCTGCCCTGTGACAGGTTAATACTAATCAGACAATCATCTTGTTAAATATTTAAAGGAAAAAAGTAAGGAAAATAAACACTTAACAGTAGCTGTCCAACAGAGGATGGTACGGTTCCCATATCTTGCTTAACTGGATAATGTATATTTTTAATTTTATACAAGAGAAAGTTTGCACACCTTTCAGCTCAAGCAGTTACACAGTGCAGCTGGAGTCCATCTGCAATGGAGCAATGAACTCTGGTATTGCATGAACTGCTTAGGCTGAAGGGATTTTCCTCTAGATCACTAACATTCGGGTGAAGGAGAAGAACTTGGAACCTGTTGGTTTTCAGAGGCAGCTAAAAGGCTAGTCAGGTCATGCTGAATTCCAAAAAAGAACACAGAAGGAATTTGTGAGCAACTATGGTAAAAGGGAAATAGCAAATTTCTTGTATAGCCTTGCCTTTCCTCCGTCCTCCACATAAGTATTCACTGGACTCAGTTAGTCTTGGTATATCCCCGTACATCTCCCAGGGAACCTCTTTTGAATGAGGAAGCATTTCTCTGGAAGAAAAACATCTCAGTTACAATCTCACCATAAAGAATGCAGATGACAGGTTAAAACTGAGTTTAAAAAGAAATTAGGATGTCACTGTATGCAAGTAGCATTGCTAGGTGAAGAGAAATAAACACAATGATTGGGGTGATTTTATTTTTGGGAAGGCACTGAAAAATCCACTGGCTACAAAACATACAAGATAATTTCCCAAATTCTGTCACTTAATGAATGAGGAAATTGGCTGCAATATTTCTTCTTGACATTACAACTCTGCTAATAAGTAATATAACAACATACCCAATTCCATAACACTACATAAGATGAGAAAGATTCAACATTAAGAAAGCTCATTTATCGAAATCAACAGATTTAGTTCTCAGTTTTCTGCCCAGGAACAGTTGTTCCCCAGCTCGTATGAAGTTTACGCTCCCAAAGTCAAGAGACAGCAGAGAAAACTTGTAGGTCCGGTTCACACAAATCAACAAGTTCTGAGCTCTGTACTGCTGTCTCCAGGTAGGTCAATTAAATAATAATTGTATTATCCACAGGATCTACAGATTCTCTTCACAAGTCCGATACCCTCATGATTTCTGAATTTCTGCCACTCTCCGTGTAACGTATGAAAATTAGAGAGGAACAGCTTGAAGAACAGAAGCACAAAGCATGCACTAAGCATTTCTATTTATGCAATATTTCAAGAAGTAACTTAGTTGCTTTCCACCTTAAACCAGAATTAACATTCAGGGCAAAGAAAGTCAGACTGACTTGGAAACCTGACCAGCTTTTTCTTCAGCCTGCTAACCGGCTAGAAGACTCTGTCAGGGAGCCTGAGACCACAGCCATATGGACAGTAATGACAGTCTGTTCAGTGTCATCCTCCTCCATTATTCTGAAACATATGTAGGTTTTTATAGCAAATTATTATCTGAACATTGTCAGTTAAATAATATATATGCTGCATGAGCAAAGAAAAATCAGCATCCTTTATATATTCTTTTGCTCCTCTTTTGAGTATTACAAGGTTCAATACCTAAGTATAACTCTATGGCTACTATTCTTTTCTGACAGTGAAATATGAAAGGGTATATTTTCCTCTATACGGATGCAGATTTCAAGGGCAGTGAATTTCATGCTTTTCTTTGCCAGGAAATTGTTGTGATCAGAATACATTTTAAGAAAAATTACCATGCTAGCAAGTGATTAAGAAAGAAAACATCATGTATTGGCAGCAAACAAATGAAAAGCAAATAATAAAGATGGGTAGAGCAAAGTAGTTCAAAAAAGAATTTTAATCCCTTTCTAAACTAAATAATAAAAAAAAAGTAAATTACTAGGAAAAGAAAAGGTGAAATGTAGTCTGCTCTGGCCTCTTGCCCCCACCCACACCATAATTGAATTTACTGCCTCGAAGTTACTCCTGACCTACTGAGGTGCAAACAAGATCAGAATGAATCTCTGAGCATCTGCCTCAGGGTGAACTCTCAGCCAGGGAAAGATTAAGAACAGAAGTCGCTGCAATCCTCTCTGTCCTTTGCAGCACCGCATTGACTAAAGCAGTCATGAACCCATTGTAACTTATGAGTTAGGATGCCTTATGGCTGCTTTGTGTTGCCAGAGATTTAGAAAGGAACCACAATATATACTAGTCAGTATGTCCCTAGGTGAAAGACGAAAAGGAGCAAAGACCAAAGCAGCACAAGGCAACAGTCCCCCCAGCATTTTTAAGGGGGGGAGGGAAGAAAAGGAAAGAAAAGAAAAGTGAGAGAAACCATGTCAGGAGAAGCTTGGGGCATAGCTTAGAGCAAGAAGGTAACTAGTGAAGAAATCTGGCCTGTAGTCTTGCTTAGCCCATCTGCCATTCCAGGCAAATTCACATCACGAGCAGAACCCAAGTTACAACAAACCTCTTTTTCCAGAGGTTGTGCCACTGCTCCAGGTCCTCCTGGGTCTCTGAAGACATTGGGAGCTGCAGGAACTAACCTAAGATCCTGGGCTGCACTATTTGCAGTGTATCCAGCAGATCAAGGGAAATGGTTATTCCCCCTGTTTGAGACCTGTGAGACCCCAGATGCAGCAGTCCATCCAGTTTGGGCACCCAAGTACCAGCCAGAGGGACCTCGCTTTGAAGTTGGCCCTGCTTTGATCAGATGGTTGGACCAGATGATGTCACTTCCAACACAAATTATTCTAAGACTTTAACAGCTGTATTTTCCTGGGTGGCTTACTGTCTCCTCACACTGACTGTACATGCCTGAATGCTGCTAATGTCTTATTTCATCATCATGATGCCATTCTTTATTTTCCTATAAAAAGGGCAGTAGTTACTGCTGTATCGCATTGGCTCCTCTTCTTTGTCTTCCTGCTTTTCTCATTAACCTTACAGCCGCTGTTATACCCCTGTCTGGCCGAACAATCTAGCAGGTCACACTTACGTTTGTGTCAAACAGGGAAGGTTTTGTAGCAAAGAGCTGAAATCAAGCTGACAAATAAAATATTCTCTGAGTCACAAACGCTTCTTTGCTCCCATTCTTATTCCTGGTAGAATGTAAAGCAGTCAATCTGAGTCGTATTTCTTCTAAACCCTTTTTACAAGGAACAGTTTAAATGGCACAAAGCACTTTTTAAAGACAGTCTTTTGTAAAAGTTAGTGGTAAGGTTTAGATAGAGTTGGAACATTTTTTCAAAGACAATTTTTTGCACAGATGCACTGATTTCTACAATTTCTTGTACCACATGTACGGAACAGTGACTAGATCAGGAGAGAAGTGATCTGAGAGGTTCCAGATTAGAATCTCTGCTCCATCAGACTATACTGCAGAGGAAAGGCCAACCTCAAAAGCTGAGGAACCAGTCTGGCTCCCAGATGGTAAAATTCACACTGGAGTCCAGTTTTGCACAGAACGAGACATTTTCATACACGTGTACCTGGGGTTTTTGTATGGGCACACGCACTTGGGAGTGTATGTGTACACTCACCTACACATATAATTGTGAAGGACACAGAGAGACAGACTTGTTACACAGCCAGCAATTTCACTGTTGCAAAATTATACCTCTCAGCAACACCATCACTCAGTATGTATCCCAAATGGAATGTTAACAACCAGGGAGTTTGGTTTGGTTTATAATCAATGCAGCACAATAAAATTTATCATGATTGCAAAAAGGAGAAAAAGACTCTCATAGAGGTGATGTCACTGGAATCTGCATCTCTAACTACAAAACTTGTTCTACCTTACTGTGTTATCATCTTCCAAAAACAATTATCCTAGAACATGTTATCAAAATATCAGTCACTCAGAAACTCTACTCCCTCTCATGATTTCCAGAACTAATGCATTTTCTTATGCTTTTTCAGCAATGAAGAAAACCAGCAATAGTTCTAGCGGCTCATTAAGAAGAAAAACTTTTTTAAACTTGTTGGTCACCAAACCACACCAGATTCCAGAACGTGAATTGCTAGGTGAACTACATGTCTCATCTTGAGACATACCAGACTATGTGTAACACAAGCCAACATGCAAGGTATGCATGACATAGGTTCACTGGCTCAGTACAGAGACACGCAGGAAGAGAGGGAGCCTTTCAGGCTATGGGTGTTGCATCCGCGTCACCTGCGTTTGCATGAAGAGAAAAAGCATGAGGGCATTTGTCTGGGGAAGGCACGGCTGAGCCTGGTTTGGAAAGGACTGACCTGGACGTCATCACTGCTGTGTCCTGGAACCTGAACAACTCCGCAGTTGTATATACACATGAACAACATGATGCCTTTGAGAGGCGTAATCATAGGCTGAGAATTAAGCACAATCGTTAGTAAGCTGAGGACAAAAGGTGCCGAATTTCTTTAACAGATGAAAATTAATTTATTAAAGCACATGTTTGAGGGTGGCTAGCAGAAGCTCTCACGGCATGACCACTGACTCTCTCCTGTGGGAGAGCTGTGGCAGTTTGGAGCTGGTGAGCAGGTTCAGCATTTGAATGTGATACTCATGCAAGTGGTGAGTGGAGGCAAGGCACATTTCCCATGGAGCAACTAGGGAGATAGTAAATGAGAAGATTCCAGTGGAATGTGCTTCACCATGATCTAAGGCTTTTCTCCTTCATTTAGATTTAATTTTTGCCCTTTACAAGCACAATAATAATAAGTCTGTATGACATTCCTTGCTCCTTAACACTCCCAAATGCAAGACACCAACTGGGTAATCCTGGCTGAAAGGCTCAGATTTTGTAGGGAAAAACCTCCTGGGAGGCTGTTGCAGGATTACACTTCCACAGCTCGCTCACAGCCCCCTGTATCAACAGAAACCTCTCCAGGTATATACAAAATTCCAATCACACACTCCAAAACACATCCAGTTCAGGAAGAACATTTCCATCTGCAAATGCTGTGCCTCTTTTTGTCACAAGTGACTGCAAAAAATAATCTAGAGGAAAAACATGCTTTTATTTTCAGTTGATTTGCTCTTGGCATTCAACTATTTGTTCCCTATTGATTGAATACTTTCCTAAAGAGAGGTCTGTTTAAGCACTCACTTAACAGCTTTCCTAATTCAATATATAGGGGTGGGTGTAAACATATTGCACAGCACTAAAAAGGCCACATGGTCCCTAGATCACTTCTCCTCTCTTTTACTGCTAGGAAGTGGAATTTCCATTCTACTGGAGAGTTCTCATTATGAAAAATATTTTTAATACTAACAACGTAAACATAAAATTTTGTGCAGAATGGAAATATGTTAATAAACTTTATCACTATACAGGGAGACAAGGGGAATTGGAAGAGGCCAGGCAAGGAAGGAGCCAGAAAGCACATCAGCCAGATTGGGATTTGCCTACTTACCTTCAGACTGCAGGTAGCTTAAAATATCCCCAGGACACTGGAAAGTACAGAGTTGCTAATGGAAGTCCCAGACAGCCTGCTTACCTTCCAGGCTGCTGTCTGGCAAGAACCCAGTTAGGCAAACCTGCTCTTTATCTGTGCTGAATCAGAAGTGTCTATAGGATTCACACAGTTCAATTTAGTCAAATCACTATTTTCCAATCTGGATGGAAAATTTCCATTCAGGGCTTCTTAACTGCTTAGAATTGTTAGTCTGCAGCTTATGGAGTACCAGTGCCACACTTGGATCATTTGTAAAAATCTTTTGGAAACAAGTGGCGCTTCCTTTTCTTACTAGCATGTAATTTCTGAGAATCCAGTTTCATTATATCAGGCCTGATACATATAATGGGAAGCGTGAGCTGCTCTAAACTTGACTTTTTAAATGACTTTTTACTCAATTTTCTTTCCAATATTCAAGCAATGAGCTTATTTAAATGGAGTAGCTTATTACACTGCCTAGGACAGAAATAACATTAAGATGATATAAAGGTGAAATGTAAGATGATAATCCACCCTAAGTAAGCTACTGTGAGTCATTTAAACTAGGTGATGTTTTACTTTTTTAATTAATTCAAAAAATCACTTTTACAGCACTAAGTTTTCACTGCAAGCAAAAACTACAGTGCACTAAAACAGGATTGTGTTTAATAATCAGAGCTAGGGCTAAAATCTGCAGTCCTTACTGAGGCAAAACACTGAGTGTTTACACCTGAGAAGCAACGTCTCCCTGTGGAAACAAGCAAACCAATTTGGGCTGAAACTGGTTTTTAAACTACATCCTGTAAATAGCATGTGGAAAAGACTTAAATAATCAGGAGGACCCCAGGATTAAAAGAAATTATTGCAAGCTGCTTATCAAAATAATGTTGTTGGGAATAAATGGCAATGGAGGAAAAAGAATATTATAATAGGCCTATTTCACCCACAGAACAGATTCCTCTTTCCTCCTCAAATAAGAGTGGTAATTTCATAGTACTTTCAAAACAAAAAGCCAGGGTATAGTTTTCACTTTCCTGGTAACCAATATTAATGTTGGCACCGGAAAGTCATGGGCTCACAAAGGGCTGTGGTTTGGAAGATGTCATTTTTAAAACACTTCAGTCATCTTCACCTTCTGGAGTTGCAATTGAAACGTAAATTCCCAGTTTCATTCTCCATAGACAAGAGCAAGTATCCTCCTGGAAAACAAATGGAGACTTGTCACAGCATGTATTTAAAAATGATAAACCAAGAAAGATGTAGGTTGTTCCTCTAAGGATTTGGCCATGACACAAGTCAGGCGTGAACTCAGACCTCTTTGTCTCCAGTCCGGTGGAGTCCAAGAGACAAGTAACTGAGATCCAAACGAGGAAGTTGCTTTTCTCCAGCGGCTCCACAGGCCTCAAAGTTGTTCTTATGCTAACTTATAAAATTGTGTTAAAAAGCAGGATGTGAAAACAATGGCTGAAAGGTACTGTGGATACTTTCTGATCTCTAATCACATGTTTCAGTGCCTGATGTCAGGAGCCATTGGCACCTACATGCATTCATCATTGTGAACTCCCATACCAGAAGAGACCAGTGGCCCATGTGGATCAATAGTCTAGAAACACTTATTCTTAGCCACTTGACAGAAAGGTAGAAGGAAGAAACTGGGTGAGAACTCTCCCTGTACAAAAAATAAAATAGCTCATTCTATGTAATAAAAGTATCTAAGTAATGTTCAAACCACTGAGCAGGAGCTGAAAAGATGGCTAGGAAGGATAACTTCCGTATTAAGTTTTACTACTGCAACTTTTGTCTCACTATGTAGAAATAACCTTTTGGCGTATTTATTCTTCCCCAGTTCTGCACTCTCAATACCCAATGGAACATTTATCTCTACTTTTAACAGCCAAATCAGCTACACATTATTATCTCTAGATTGCAGGTCTGAGCTGCATCCTCTATTTTGGTTGCAGTGCTTGGACTGAAGGGATGGTGGTAATGAAATGAGTTAGTGCTATTTTTATGTGAATGACACTCCTTGATTAGCTAATAGGTAGCATTCATCGTCCATTAATTTGTCAATGAATATTCTAACGTTTCTAGTTCAGCACTATGATCTGGGAAGCCTATGATTGATACCATCTCACACAGAGCTGTTTTGAGCTTTGTTGCAGGCAAAACATTGCCCAACATGTTGTCTGCTGATTCTAGGCACTAGCTATAAAACTTAAAAGGGGACAGCAAGCATGGCTGTTAGCTTGAAGGCCATTTTACCATTGTTTCCTCCTTTTCCCACCCCCCTCAATCATTTTATCCCTATGAATTCATTCTTTAAGCCCAAGCATTCTGGCTTCAATATAGCAAAGGACTTAACTGTGAGTATGTAATTTACTACACATTAAACATTATTATTTTGTCAACCAGAGTTATATCTTCTTCATGTTCACTTTTATTTTCATAGTTATTTCCTTAATAGATGATTAACAGTCCAATGGAAATAAAAGTTCAAATTTATCTGTAGTCAGGGGTTGTCAGTAATTAGGAGCTCTGCTTTGAAAGCCAGTGGGATTTAATTTATTCCTTAAGGGCTGTTTCCATTATGCATATTTCATGTATCACAAAATAAACTAACCATATATGAGACTATAAAAACTCATATACACAGCTAAAAATGAATCCTGGAGAACCTTCCAAACTATAGCCCAGAAAATCCTTTGAAGTATAAAAATTAACTAGAAAAATTTTCTGTCATATAGAATAAATTGCTTGTTAGAAAGAAAGAAATTGCAAAAGCAGAATTCAAAAGTAAATTTTAATTCCAACATATACTTTCATACTTCTAATGTATATTCATGCTTATTACTGTTTCCAGATTCACAGGTGAGGTAGACATAGCAAAAAAAAAAAAAAATTTTTTTTAATAGATTTTTCAAAATTCAGTTAGCTCATGAATTTCAGAATTGAATTTGCCCGTGCCCTGGACAAAGTCTTCAGAATATGGATAAATAATGTAAATTAAATGTCCTGAACCTCACCATATTTTATCAGGTGTCCCAAAAATAGCCTGAAGAGTAGCACCACCTGCAAACTTTTTTTTTTTTTTTTTCCCAATCAGTCATCAGTTGATCTAACGTTAAGGAAAAATGCATGGGATGTCCATTTTTTCCTCTGAAATGACAAAATTATGCTAATGACATAATCTATACACAGGAAGATGTTTTAAAAAAATATTTCATTGATGTGCCAGGTCCCTTCAACTCATATTCATTCTGAAGATCACTGGCAACATGATTGGCCTTCTAAAGTGTTTTGTTACGAGTTTCGAAAATAACTTATTAAAAGAAAAGAAACTCTTTTCCCTGGAGGTGAGGTGGTAGTAGGGGAAACCTGTTAGAAATCCAGCTCTGCATGGAAATAAAGACTATGAGTACTTTGTTCATGGTGAACAGGTTGCTCATCCTTCTGCCTTGATACTTGCTCAGTCTGGTGAGCAAAAGCTGTGCTCCCTAAGACGTGCCTTAAGTACCAGGTATAAGAAATATCACAAACCCCAAACCAAGATGGTTACCATTAGCTTTAGACTAGCAAATGATGCCACTACTTACTCTTCACAAGGAGATTTCCTAGGGCATATCCTGAGAGAAAACTGAGACTTCTCACATTAGTCCTCTCAGCTGACCTAGATAAAACATACTGAGCAGATTTTAAAGCAAACACTGCAAATGGATTGATGTGCATATGCAAGTGTCTCTAATTCAACACCTGAAGTTGTACCAGGAAGAAGTTATGCCTCTCTGCATATCCATTTCCAACACACAACATCTGTTCCTCTATAGCAGATCACTTTATATGCAGAATATGCAAGACGGCAAACCCAGTAACAGTGCAAGTCAGTGGTTTATTTGGACCAAAATGGACTAACTCATGTTGCAGGAACTTTCTTTTACACTCACATATGCCAGAAAGCACCTTTCCATAATGAGTATTTCATTCTAAAAGAGTGAGCACAAATAACTAGGAAGGCACAAATGATTTGGGGTCATAGCTACTGTAATAACAAACATCAGGTGGTATTTTCCAGGATTATGCCATGATTTTGACTTTTTGGCTAAATTGTTTCTTCACCATCTGTTTTAAAATGATCCTCACAGGTGGCAGGCTTATTGGCAACACCTCTTGCATTTTGTAATATGTATTATACTTTTAAAGGTGTTATCTTAATTATTTTTTTTTAAAGTAGGTGATAGTAGTCATCCACAAAAAAGCAGGCTGATAATCCTCATCAGCCATCCTCACAACAGTCTTATAACAAAAAGTAAACCATAGGATCATTAAGGTTGGAAAAGACCTCTAAGATCATCAAGTCCAACCGTCAACCCAACACTACCCTGCCTACTAAACACCACCATGCCTAGGCATAGGCTATTGGCAAATTTTAGGTTCAATTACTAACCTAGATGCAAGAGAAGCTTTAAACTTTGATTTGTGATGCACTGAGACTCAGGTATACAAACTGGCAGGGCTCACATAGCTTTTTTGTTTATAATAACCTACTAAATAAGACCACAAAGTGAAGGGGAGATGCAATCCAATGAACAAACATGTTGTGTGACTCCTGGTGAGAAGAGTTGGGGTTTTGAGCACTCCTTAACAAGGGCAGGTGTATCTTAGACTCAGCATGCACATGGGGCACTCACACCTGAGTCTTTCTAAGCTTGGGAGATTATGGGAAAAGAAGCTTTTAAAATGGGAAGGAAAGCACATCTAGTTTGGCTTTATCAGATGGCTAAATATGCAAGTTTCTTGCTAGCCAAATGTGCTTTGTGTCAGTGAAGAGGGGTACAATCTCTTGTGATACAAAACCTTTTAGCTTCCCTGCTCTGAGAGGAGATGGGGGGTCGCTGGCACTGTAATGACTGCAGGTGACTAATGCAGTTGATGACTGTTGTATAAAGCAATGAGAAGCAATACAGCAGTCCAACCTGCAGAGTCTTTCAGCTCCAGCAGTTACCAAAATATTCATCATCAAATCCATTTTAGGTATTTCTCTTGTGGAAAAATCTATTTATGACACGAAATATTGACACTAAATATTATGATATTATGATACTAAGTACTACTCTGGTTTACGTTGTACTAGGAAACAAACTTTCAGTAAAGAATCCATCTTCTCCCTTCTGCCTTCCAGCAGGGGTTGACCACCATAGTCCAGTACCAGATTGCATCTGGTAATTGCAATGCCACTTGAAGTTACAAGCCAGATTCCGCAAATCCTGATCAACATCCCACAAGGTTACAAGGACCATGCTTTCCTACTTTGGAGGAAGAAAAGAATATACGTGCACACACAAAACAACAAAACCCATAAAACCACCCACCCCCAAAGTCCCCATTTTCCTCCTGCTTAAAAGTTCCAGGAAACCTTTGGTAAAAGACTGTGAACAACAGTGGCCAATTCATATGCACAATTCAAGCAAAACAAGACATCCAGAGCGATCCCACAGGACATTTCAGTCAAAATGTTCAGCAGCAGCTACTAAAAAAATCCCCCCTCCCACAACTATACTAGGTTCAGGGGCAGCTCTGAGAAGCACACAGCTTCTCTCTCACTAGAGAAGAACAAGTAATGATTCTGTATGGCTTTGATAACCCACGATATACTAAATACAGCAAATAACAGAGTATGTCCTGGAAGTGTGGAGATGAAAGAACTAAATTTAGTTATCTTAGTCACCTTGACAGGACAACATTTCTCTCCCCCATATATTTTGCAATATTTTATCTAGTCTTTTCAAAATTCCTAAGACTGGTACTTCCATGCCTTTCACACAGTTTCCTCAGCTTATTTCATCAGCAGAGATTGCCTGGTGATGGTCAGCTTAAATGGACACATTTCTCCATCTCAGCCATTTTGTGCTACAGCTCATGGCAGAAAAACATTTATTTCAGCTCTGTGCTGCTGACATTGGGGATGTTTGTCTTGGCGCAGGGGATACATTACAGCATCCTGAAGACCTGTCCAGTCGTGTGGCAGGTACCCACCTTTCAAGAAGGAACTGCACTTCCACAGAGGATGCAGCATCCTGAGGGAACTCCTCACTACTCTATGGCCTTCCAGTGACATCTTGTAACTGAGAGCAATGTGCTAAGGAAACTCAGGCAGATAAATCTGGCAAAGCTTCCTGCTCTGCATGCTAAATGGATGTTTTGGGTTTTGGTTTTGTTTGTGGGTTTTTTTCTTTAAAACAGTAACACAGGCTTTAGCCTCACATAATTGCTTCTTTCTATAAATTACTCACAATATTACTCTGCACTGTGCTGAAGAGCCCTGATGAATGTAGTCCCATGAAGATTACAAGACAGCAGTTCCTACATTTAGCATAGAAGCAGAATAAGAGAATCACAACACTCATGATCCCAGAATAGAAGTAGCTGCTTTCTTATACCTAATGCTGGCTCTTTTTTAACTCAATAAATCATATATTAATTTTTTTCGTTGTTTGAAAAGTAAGCATTAATAAAAAAGTGTACAAGATTGCTAGTTTCTGCATAACCCTGTGCAGGCCTTTGAAGGATATGAAGTCCTGCCCCACAAACACTACCTTACATGATTCCTGCTACTGGTTTCATCTATTTCAACGACAAACAGCACGATTTTACTTGAGTAGCCATCTTCACCTGGCCTGAACTCTAAGCATATACTTAGATTCACCTTAGTTCTGCAAAGACATGAGGCATATTAGCTTAACAAATTAACCCTGTACTTAACATTTTGCTTCCTGAAGTCCTACAGGGTTTGAAAGCCCTAGACAAGACTGCCAGAGCAAAACAACAGAAAACTGCCTTTTACTCTAGCTAAACCCTGTATGTCACTGCTAGGAATGGAGGCAGTTCAAAATTAACTACCTTTCTATGCAAAGTCTTATTAGCCCATATAATTTGAGCTGGTCCTCATTTTATCCTCTGTCCACTCAGTGCATTTTCCTGATCAGTTTTTTGTGGCAGCTGTTTTCATTATCAGCTTCACTTTAGTCCTATTGCCTCCTGCTAGATGGATGCAGAAAAGAGCTGGCCTTGTGTAGCCTTCACAGTCAGGCTGTTTCTCAGCACTAAGTGCCACCTCAGATAGATAGAGATATATAGATATATATACAGCCTCTCTCACAATGTCTCAGTGCCGAAGGTCAGTAAGTAGACAAAGTCAATATGTAAGAATCCTCCTGTATTAGTATTGAATTTCTCTGATATATTTCTGTTTGGAATTCAAGTCAAGAGAAGAGCACTGATCCACGCTTTTCTTACTGTTCTGCTAAATTGCTGCCATGCATTACACCACTAAACCTGCTGAACTCTCAGGTGCAGTTGCATTTAACAACTGCAGAAAATTCACCTATTAATAAGAGTGCTTGCCATGACCTGGTGTCTTCTGCAGATGTGAGGAATCTATCTGACATTCTTCACTGTCTTTAAAATCTCATCACTGTTTATTCTTTACTTTTCTACACAAGTCTCTTTTTTAACCTCTTGCCAACTGATTATTTTGCACATCCAAGTGACAGTGAAGAACTAGATACTCCCACTGACTCATTTCATATACCACTCACACATGTTTTACTAGCCAGATATAACAGCCCTTCCAGCTCCCAAGTGAAGGCAGTAGGAGAGGACTCTAGTAATGAAGGATTTAGTACAGTCCTGATGCAAAGCAGAACATACCAACAAAACGGCAAGTAGTAGTAAATAAAAGAGTCGGGGAGTTCAAGGGGTGAGCCTTGGTCAGAGTGAAGTCAAGTGCTGCTGCAGCATCAGTGGGTGCTGTCCTGTGGTTACAGCAGTGACACCTACAGTAGCTTCCCTTCAGCACAGATAGCACTTCTCCTCTCAGAGACTTGCAGACTTCGTCACTCACAGCCAGAGCAGCTTCTACAGTCTCAGGTTAGCAAAGCAGAGACAAGCTAGCATCTGCTGTGCCCCATGAATGAAATGACGATGATTCGTACATGCGCCTTTGCCTTCAAAGTTCAAAGTAGGAGTAAGAGATGCCTCTATTATTTGCAAGATGGAAAGCTGTGACTCTCTATTATCTTAATATGCTTCACACATGTTGCACTTCTCTGACCCCAAGGTACACAGAAATTGCATACAATAACAGGAAGAAAAGCAAAGCAAACGCACGTCATGATGACTTGATGCTGCCTTTTGCCTAAAGCAATTTGATATAATTAGCCATCTCACAAGTAAAACCTTTTATTTTATTTTTTCGCCCATTTAAAATAAAAACTGTACATTGGCATGGATAGCTTATCATTTTAATACACTTTGATGTTTGCAAGCTTTGAAATATCATGTTCAAATTTGTATGCAAATTTGTGTTTCCAATTACATACACATTAGTTCTTCTGGAACTTCATCTTAATATTCACAAAATGTTTATAGCTTCCTCTGTTGTTTTCCTGAATTGCTTTAGAATGAAACCCAGTACATAAAAAACAAATGAAGAAATCCATTAACACTCAGGAACTTTCTTAAACATCACATTTAATTTCTAAGGATGTTAAAATTTGTCACTTCAAAAAGTTCAAAATCTATGCACACCCCTCTGATAGCATATTAAAAATCACAGGCAAATGTTTTTGTGTCTATAGCACTGTCAGCCTACAGAAATGCCCACCTCCGTTACACCTACTTGAAAAGCCTGTTGCCTTTATCCTTGCCTTTAATGAATGTTTTGGTGCACATGAAATACTGGTTCACATCCCTAGATGGAGTGAAATTGGGATTACTGCCTAGACTTCAGTGGAACAAAGCAAATTTACAGCAATTATGAATCTGGTTAATTTTTTGTTTAGTTATCCACCTCCACTGAAAACATGAATAACATTCTAGACTCCAGAGTGAAGTAACAGCCGTGTTATTAAAAAATACAGAAATCCCCATTGCCAGAAAGATCAACTTTTGAATGAAACCTGGACCTCATTAGTACATAAAATGCATTACATGCAGAATGAGAGGAAAAGGAGGGCTGGGAGGGAGCAGGAGGTCATCCGTACCTGACACCACCCTGCCCAGGAGCGATGGTACAGAAATGCACCCAGACAAGCTTTGTCTAACCTGTTCCCACAGATGTCCTCTCTTGGAGACTTTACGATTTCCCAAGCTATCTGTCACTAACAGATTTTTCCTAATGTCTACTTTATAAACATTATTTCTCTGCATGATGTGTCAGAGCCTGAAAGTACTAACCATAAGAAAGGAAATCCAAGACTGATAATGTGGCAGTGTCCTGTTTAAGAGGAAAGAATTTGGAAGAGTCGCTAGAAATAACATGAACAATTAAGAACTGAAACTGTATTGTACCTGTACATGGAGAAGAAACTATGCAAAATGAGCCAGAGAGGCATGGCTTTCCCTGGTTTTGCATTCAAAGTGAATACAGTCCCAAAGGGCTTTATATAAATGCTGACTTTCTCAGCCTTTCATCCTCTCTCCCAATTTTGGCTAAAACTTGCAATCAATAAAACAGCAAAGAAACAACAAAAATAGAGGCCAACTCCATCAAAATAAAAGTCAGTCAGGTTTCATACATATTACACGTTTTTGATGTTAGCAAAGAATATTACAAGCAAACATAACATAGGTTTGTACGTCACTATTCATGCTAGCAGGCTTGAACACATAACAAGCTTTTTAGCACTAATAAATTTAGAACAATATGTTAAGGGGTTTTTAATGACTTTAAATTAATGCTGATCTTCTTAATTAAACTTTTTTCATTAAGAAGTAAATCTGTGCATGAACCAGATCAATTCATTCTAGCATGCCAGCAGCATACAAGATGGATATTATAGAAACACTAGCAATGCAGATTTGCATCTTGCTCCAACAGAGCTAGTTCTCTTCCTACAGGCAGACAACCGTAATTGCAGTTCAGAGAGTGGGAGCAGCTCAGATAGAATTTGTAGCATTTCTTACAGTCTGACATTTGAAATGTGCAAGGCTCAGCAGAAATCTAAGAGTTAATGTTGCAAGTCTTTAAAAATAAGATATTGGAAATTTCTCCCTTGCTCTGAAAGCAATATCTTAAGGCAAGTAATTATCTAGAAGAGTGGGAACACAGTGACAGTCCGTACGACTACCCTCTGAAATCATAGACA
Source organism: Aramus guarauna (assembly GCA_013400195.1). Lineage (NCBI taxonomy): Eukaryota > Metazoa > Chordata > Aves > Gruiformes > Aramidae > Aramus > Aramus guarauna. Next base: position 152,476 of record VXBL01006104.1, on the reverse strand, counting down.
GAAATTTTTATCATTGGTAACTTTAAAACAAAAGACAAACCAATTTGAAACTCTTCCTGGATTCTTCTTCAACTTTTTAAGCATTTTGAGTACAGTGAAAGCAACTACACACATGAATTATCAGCAATTTCAACATAGAGGGAATAGAAATGCTTTTGACAAATTATTATAAACTATTACCAAAACAACATTATTTCAGGAGTGGATATTTGTGTAATAATGTAAGAGATTTTCTTTTACTGCCTTTCTTCCCACTTGGTGAAGACCATGAAGATGCAGTGACTCTAACTGCATGTAATAGCCATAAATTAGACACGTGCACGGGCACCGTAAGGGTAATTGCTCCAGGGTCATTTGCAGTTTGCTTACGTCAAAGAGGAACGAAACAGGGGTCATGAATTCAAGGAGCAGAGACGTGACAAATACTAAGTCAAGTCAGAAGGAAGGGAAGACCCTCGAATAGATTTTAATTTTCTAAAAAAGACTTTTGGGTAAATGTCAATAAACACCACCAAAAAAGAATTGGGTGAAGAGGGTGTGTTCTGTAGTAACAATGGTGTTAATTGCTCAACCGTGCAGCAAGCAACAAATGCTAAATATAAGGTTCATTGGTCATCCCCAGTGATTTTGGTAAATCCCCAAATCTTAGAATTGTGTGAAGGTGCATTATCACTCCTTTCCAAAAGACGACAATTTACAAACTATTTTTAGGAGAGACAGAGAACGTTAGATATCTACCATCTCAGGGGGCAAATATGACAGGTCATCAAATTCTTTAAAAACAGACATCCCATGAATTATAAATAACCTGTCCATAGTTATTAAGCAGTGGGAGCAATACACCTCAAGAAACTAGGTTAGAGCTATATTGGCTAGTAGCATAATTATGAGAGCAACAGAAATGCTCACAGATGAAACAGCCACTCCTGTCACAGTATGCTCCCTGTGATCACCACGAATTTCAGCAGGGATTCGTTTTGAGAGGAAGCAACTGAGTAGGTGGGTTACTCCAGAAAAGCAGGACTCTGGAATATCTGCTGTGGCATTATTCTTACTATAAAAGCACAATTTCTGTGGGGTGGTGCTTACTGTGAGGATTTTTCTCATTATATCCAGGTCACAGCAACATAGAACCGTTGAGGCTGGAACAGACTTCTAGAAGTCATCAAGTTTGACACCACCACCACACTGAAAGTAAGGTGATCTACAACAGGTTGTTCAGGGCTATGTCCACTTGGATTTCTAATATATCCAAAAGTGGAGACCCCACAGCTTTCTGGGCAAACTGTTACAACATTTGACCACTCTCACAGTAAGATAATTTTTCTTATGTTTGAATGGATTTTCCTGTGTGTCAGTTTGTGCTCATTGCCTATTGCCCCATCACTGGGCACCACTGAGAAGAGCCTGGCTCCATCTTCTTTTCACCCTCCCATGCGGTATTTGTACACATTGATAAGACCCACCTGAGCCTTCTCCTCTCCAGGTTGAACAATCCCAGCTCTCTCAGCCTCTCCTTACATGATCAACACTCAAATCTCTTAATCATCTTTGTGCCTCTTTGTTGGAACTCCTTCCAGTATGCCAATGTGTCTCTTGTACTGGGGAGCCTAGCATAGGATGCAGTGCTCCAGACTTGATCTCACCAAGGCTGAGCATGGGGGAAGGATCACCTCCCTCAACCTGCTGGCTGCTTGCTTCCCAATGCAGCCCAGGAGACTGTTGGGCTGCTTTGCTGCAAGGGCTGCCCATTGCTGGCTCATGGTCAGCTTGGTGTCCGCCATGACCTCCAGGTCCTTTCCTGCAAAGCCATTTCCCAGCCCTTTGAACCACAGCTTGTATTGGGGCTTGGGGTTATTCTTCCCCAGGTGCAGGGCCTGGCTTTTCCCTTTGTTGAACTTCAGGAGGTTCATGTCAGCCCATTTCTCCAACCTACCCACGTCCCTCTGAACAGCAGCACAACCAGCTGGTGCATCAAACACTCCTCCCAGTCATCGTCTGCAAACTTGCTGAGTGTGCACTCCATCCCAACATCTATGTTTATTAATAAAGATGTTAAACAATATTGTCACCAACATCAACCTTTGGGATACACCTCCACGACCAGCCTCCACATGGACTTTGTGCCACTGATTATGAATGATGAGACTTACACATGCCTTCTCCACAGATTGCCAATGTGTGGTAACTGCATGACGTGTGTCAGGTAAAACTGCACTCTGTTCTACACGGACAGGTAACTGAGGAGTAAAACACCAATGCAGTACTTGTGATGGGGACAGCACGTCAGAAGTCACTGGCACCTCTCAGGCCAGAAAGAAACAGAGGAAATAAATTACCACTCCAAAGCAGCAGCCAGCTGGGATTAGAACTGTGACTGCCAACAGGGCATAGAAGGTTCTTTGCAGTAGGTTTGAGCTCACATAATCCAGCATTGTCTGATTTTTTTTATCTTTAAGTTACTTGTTAGCTTTATGTTTACTCTGCTAAATAAAGCCAAGAAAAGTTCATCTATCCATTATTGATTAATGCAGGGAAAATCCAAGGGGTTATTCCTACAGTATTATCTAACATGTACAAGGTTTAGATGAGAATATGTGTTGACAGTGCAGCATATATATTTCTTTCATACTGAAAAGAAACTCATCAGCGGAGTTAAAATAGCATCCAGTTGCATAACCTGTCCCAGAGGATGGAGTATTACTTGGAATCCTGTTAGACCTTTTAATTCTGAACACATCTGGGGCATTCAAAAGAGAGGGCCAGGTCTAGGAGAAGGGGTACTCAGAACCAAGGCATGAGTGGCATCTCCCACACAAGAACTGAGCACACCCTCACTGCTCTCTAATGTTCCTGTTCTCACTCATGCATAGGTCTTATATCATCATAACCTTCTGGAAGATTGATTTACCATCCTACTGGAAGTTGCTTACTTGTCAGGATCTTGGTAGATAATCTGCCACTAACCTTGTCTGAAAAGTTATCGTGTCATTTGCACAATCAGTTACAATTTTTGCCGTAAAATAATAAAGAGTAGGGAGGTACATCCTTCCTGCTGCAGGTCTGAGTTGAGTGATGCACTTACTCATAAAACTGGGCAAAACAATTCCAATAAAGGAATAATACTGCCAAACCTTCAACGAAACCTCAACCCCAAGGTCAAAAATACTCTGATAATTGTCAAACAAAATTTATCATGTCCCTCCTCCTAAGTGCCTTTAACTGGTTCACAGCGATTTGAGGCTTCTCCCCAAAGTCAGTGAGTTCTCCCAGTTCAATCTCAAACTCCTCTGAGTATGCTGTGGATTTCCTTTTCCTGTTGGAGGAATGGCACGATGAAGTAACAAGTGAGTGAATCCTACAGCAATGAGAGGTTACTAGAGCCTTTTCCCTACACTTGATTGGTCTTTTCTATCAGTTCCATTAAGGGCATTTCTCTTTCTTCTTAAATTATCTGTCAGACTACAGCCTGTCGTGGATCTCAGCAGACAGAGCCACTCCTGCTTTTGGTAGCACTGATTTATGAAGCCCTTATTGGGATAGACTTAATCTATCACAGGAATTGTTTTTTCCTCTCAGAACTCAGTATAGCAGATGTGATAGAGCACCTGTATAATAGGCTTTCTACGCTGCCGCTGCCCGAGGATGTGGTTTACCACACTATTTGTGAATTATGGCTTCGTTCTGAGCTTAAGTAAGCCTGGGCAGGGTGAATGAATTACAAAAGTGAATCGTGGAGATGACAAACACACAGAATACAGTGGCTCAAGCTCTTGCTGAGAGGAATGAATTGGGTTTGGACAGCAGAAAGCAGAAGATACTGCTTGTGTCAGACTGTCCAAAGCAAATAATCCAATACAGTAAAACACTGAAGCGGAGACTGGGTGCCTTTTCAAAAAGACTAGTTTGTAATTACTGTTTCTTTTCCTACCTAGTCAGGTAGATCTGGGAATAGTTGCTTCTGGGTTTGTCCAGCTGCATTTCTTTATTTAGTCTCCAAGCCATTCTGTCCATTAAAAGCTATCAAAACCTGCCTACATGAAAATCCAAGGACAGAATTTGACGTTGCATTGGATATTGGATTGTTTGGCCAAAAATGGAATGTGTGCCACAAAATATTTTAGTATTCCAAGATTCAACAGCACATTACTCCCCCCCCCCCCCCCCGATTCAACTGAATACATAACATCAACAAATGGTTTATGCATTGTTTCCATCAATTCGCCTTCAAGTCATACTCTTCGTAAATAGAGGTTTTATTTCAGGAAGATGTGTGTCTTTGTCTCATGTAAAAAGATACAGACACAAGAGAAGTTAATTCGTTGATAGTTCATCAGATTAATTAACTTGAAATACTCAATCATGAAGGAATAACCTACTTATAGATTTAGAGTGCTGCTTCTAGTACAGAACAGGAGTTACAGTGCAATCTTTCAAGAATAATGTATTAAATACCATAATTGGCTTATCATATTTATAAATAAGGTGGCATTTATGACGTTAATTTGCAAATCTGCCCCCAAAGAAGATTTTTTTCCAAACTGTGCAAAAGACATTTGAGAATCTCCCTATCAAGAGATGACTGTGGAGTTCTGTGCTCTCCTGGAGTTAAGGCAGCCTTACTGCACATTTGAGAACTTTCAATTAGCCACAAAGAACTGAAAATCAAGATCTAATAGTTTGAAATGTGTCTAAATCATAGAATCATAGAATCATCTAGGTTGGAAAAGACCTTTAAGATCATCAAATTCAACCGCTAACCTAACCTTGCCATCCCACCACTAAACCATGTCCTTAAGCACCTAAATGAGGAACGGGAAACAAATTCAACTGAAATGTCACATCACACTGAAAATTCCAGACTTTAGGGGGATAAGGAAGTTTTGCATTTACTACCTTCCTCATACACCCTTGGCCTTGTGTCAACTCAGGCAATAGTAACAACTTTGATTCACTAAAAGAAAACAGCATAGATGTCAACGTCCTCCTCATGGAACAAGACCCAGCAGTTTTGAAAACAAACATAGCCTGAAAAAGGCACCTTTTGCAATTTTATGCAATTTAGGGAGTATCTCTATCTATAACGATTACACTAAAAACTGAAAAGACTCCCCAGAATATTTCCTATTTATTACAACCCTCTCATTAAGTTTATATAAATTGATACAAAGCTATGTAATCTTTTCTGTGTGGCAGAAAACACATGAAAATGTGGTAACAGTAATAAGGAAAGACTATATATTTGGTATGTTGTAGAGAAACAACCAAAGGAATGGTGGATGTGGCAGCTAAAAGCCCAGGGCAAAGTCAGATCCATTAATAGCTTCAGTTCATTTGTTTGGGAAGAACGTAATTGGCTTGAATGAGATTCAAATATATATGATCTTTTACACATTAAAAAAAACAAAACAAAACAAAAAAAAACAACAGATGAGCTTAATTGGTGACTTACGCATGATTTCATGGCTTATCAGACTCAAGGGACAACAGGAATTTTAAAAGCTTAAAACCTCAACTTAACTCAGCTAACTGGTTTTCCAAATACTTCCTTTGTTTTTAAGAAGCTGCTGCTAAGACAGCTAGTTTCAGAATAAGCTTTCAGAAGTACCCAAAGTGAGTGTGTAAACATGACACCACTGATGGTGGATCCTTTTCCGGTTTTATTGTAGAATATCTTGAACTTTATTCAATGTGTTTTTAATTCCCACTATTGCTCAGTGTTTTGGCATGGTTGTGCACGGGATGCACGGCAATGACGCATGTCCTAGGCAGTTCTTGAGATAGGACTCTGTTTCCCTCCACTGACAGATCTTTAAATCAATACAGCACATGAAAATCTGCTAGCATCTGTGCTAGGCTATACAGGTTTATCAAAAGATGTACAGTATGCCAGCAAAGAAAGAGGGGAAGAAAGTAACATAAAAAAAGAAACACTATTCTTTTACTTTTAACCTGTTTGTGCAAGGGCTGTGGGAAATGCCCATTATACTTCATAAGTAGAATCTATTTCTTTCATTTGATTATGATGGTTTTTGCTCAGGTGGTTCAAAGGAACTTAGGTATCTGCACCAGCTCACTGAAAATCCGCAGTAAGGAAGGCGATGCCTTTCAAACTAAAAACCCTATCAAACTAACATCACCTTTGACGCTGTCCTTCTGCCCAAGGTATTCAAAGCCCTTGGTACTGGAGAAGACGACTTCCTGGTAGGAAGCTCTGTGTATCTTTGTAATACACAAGACATTAGGTTAGATGAAAACCTGACCTTTGAGGTGAAGAAGGAAGAGTTTGGCTTTGTGGGGAAACACAGTGAATTCAAGCTTAGCCAGAGATAGGAGTATTTGTAATCTGTTATGCATGACATAGTTGCGAGGGAAATACAAAACCCAAGGCTTAGATGAAGATGAAGGTACACCCTTTTAGCTCTTCTCTGCATGCTACCTTCCTACAAATAATTAAATATTACACTGTTATGAAGATACCAGTTGGTAACACTTATGTCATTTTCCTGGACGCAGCTACTAGAGCAAAATTTCCCACAGGAACACAAACATTCTTGAGAAAAATACATCAGTAAACTCCCTGAGAATCACAGAATTGCAGATGATATTCTGCAGTCTGTGGGAGCAGAGGCCATCCTTGAAAGATATTCTTGGGAAAGGCTGAAAGGAGACGGTGTAGTTAAATCTGCTGCTATGACACCATTAAAATATACAGAAGTTTTCATTTCAATGTTGCTGAAATCTAGCCTAGATAGCAAAGTTGAGCTATCTATCTAACAAATGTAAGTATTTCACAGTTCATCTTCAGAAGCCATAGAAACAAAGTAGTATCTTAAATGGGTAAGTTATTCTATATATACTTGACCTCTGCATGTAAAGGCTACATGACCTTATGGACAAATGAAGCACTTAGGACTCTAGCCATCACATTATTATGTTGGCATTTCCCTATACACAAACCCAAGCCAGCTGCCAATCTAAACTCAGTTGCTCACTGACCTACTCAACAGAAAGGTCAGTCATCCTCTTCAAATAATTTTCTTCATTTACACATCTGGATCACTGTGATATTTATCAGGAGTTGATCACAATCATCTACAAGTAACTGAGTTCTTATCCATGAATAATAAATAACAGCCCTTTGCAAGTTTTGTGACTTTGATTCCTAACTCCCTCAAAACTTTCCAAAGTATGTGTTTCTTCTTACTTCTTTCATATTTTGGAAGGTCTCTTGAATTTGAAAGCATCTAATAAAAACCCTTCAAGGAAACAAAGAGTTTTATACAAAGTATGGGACTTCTAAAACATCTTCACTTCTTAAATAATCAGACACAGTGTTTAGAGATTCTCCACATTCATTGCTCTGTTTTACTTTAATCTTTCTGTGCTATATTGTATTAGTGATCCTCCTTTGCAGAGGTTTACAAAAGCACACGATGATTCTACATTTGACGTTTCATTTAGGTACTTCACTCTTAAAGACTCGTTTGTATCTGCTAATATTTAGCCTATTTAGGCAGTTTAGATTTAAGGTAGATTTTCTTTACTCCTCCTGTATATTTTCGGATTTCTTTCACCCACTCAGAAAGACTTCTAAAAGTTCTCAAAAAATATTGCCAATTGAAAGCTTATGCTATCAGCATGCTTTTCAACACATTTTATCTAGCCCTGTCTTACTATCTGAAATTTTATCTGCCAGAAATGTCTTGATGTAAAATAAATCATATTTTCAGACTGTATTTTTTACTCCTTCTATAAGCAGTTAGTATTCAGCTAGATATAAATGTATGTATTCACTTTTCTAAAACCTTCCAAACAATCCAATTTCTCTTTAAAGCGTTTAAAAGTGCAGGCTGGAATCTGACTAAGAGCATATATATTGTCATTCAGAAATGGAAAAATCCACTGTTATTTCACATACCGACAAGAAACTAATCATGTTCTTTAACTGGGAAAAATGAGTTAATAACAGTCTCAGCAGCCTTTGCATTAAGCAGTGCCCACTCTTCAGTTGAGCTCCCTAGGTAATTATGTGGAAATGGCCATTATTATTAGCCTAGGTTGATCCGCCTTTGCATTTATGGTTAAATTTCTATCCTACAAAATCAACATTGCCATTTGCATCTTTAATGTTCTCTCTATCTTCAAATGTTTTCCACACTTTTTGTTTTCTTGTGCATTAGGTATTTTTATTCCACTCAAGCACTTTAAATAGTTTTCACAGCTTATGTATTTATTTATCTGAAGGTTAGTTTTCTTCAAAGTCTGCTTTCTTTTTTTAATAGATAATTTATTCTATTTTTCTATAAACTAGGACAATATTAACCCAGACAAGAGAATCAATTGTTTCACTACTGTAGAAGTGTTGGTGTTATAAAAGAGACAATTAAGTTTGGTGTGGCTTCTAAGTGCATTTCTCATTTCATTTAATAAACATGAGTTATGGGCATGTAATTTAAGAGAGCGCTACCATGGTCTGAACTGCTACTGAAAGCCCACCTCAAAGTCTTCAGCAGACCAAACCCAAGACTAATTTCAGATTTAATTGACTGTATTTATTGCGGCTACCTTGTATGTTGTAAAGTATATCACATGAAGATATCTATTTGGTGATTTACTCTCAATATATACCACAGTAATTTCTCATGTCAAAGCATTTTAAAAAGACCTCTAAAAATGCTTCAGCTTACCTTCTGACTGGCCTAACAGAACTTAAATGGCCTAATCCTGCGGTAGAAGGTTCAGTATGGATCTTTTTGCAGGATCCAGAATCTAAGCATTACACCATAAAAAAACCACACACCCCCAGGAAAGACTCATGCACCCTCAAACAATCTGGCACTCTCACAGAAACACTTGGAAGAGATGTAACTAGGACAAAAATAAATAGGCATTGATGTTATAACTATCACTTCCTTCTAAAATTCTCAGGAATAATCTTCCCACCCACACAATCCTAAAAACAGAGTGATGAATGTATTCCATCCACATATAAATTATTATCTGACTGCAAAAATACCTTTTTGCCTCGTGTCCTGGTTTCAGCTGGGATAGAGTTCATTTTCTTCCTAGTAACAGGTATAGTGCTGTATTTTTGATTTAAGATGAGAATAATACTGATAACAAACTGGTATTTTGGATGTTGCTGGGCAACGTTTACACCAAGTCAAGGACTTTTCAACTTCTCATACCGCCCCACCAGTGAGGAAGCTGGGGGTACACAAGAAGCTGGGAGGGGACACAGCCAGGACAGCTGACCCAAACTGGCCAGAGGGATATTCCATACCACATGACATCATCCTCAGTATGTAACTTGAGGAAAGCTGGCTGGGGGCTGGACTGCAGCTCCGGAACCAGCAGGCTTCAGTGGTCTGTGAGTGGTAAGCAATTATGCTGTGCATCACTTGTTTTGTATATTTTATTATCATTATTATTCTCTTCCTTTTCTGTCCTATTAAACTGTCTTTATCTCAACCCACAAGTTTTACTTTTTTGTTTTTGATTGCCTCCTCCATCCCACTGGGTTGGGAGGAGTGAGCAAACGGCTGCGTGGTTGTTTCAGCTGCCTGACAGGTTAAACCACAACACCTCAGAAGCAAACTAGAATCACCGCAGGAAAACCTGAGCTCAGCCCCACAGGTTGTGCTTGGTTAGCCCAAGGGATTACTTGGTTAGCCCAAGGGATTACTTGGTCCCACTGAGGTGCCATTCAGCAAGGCCCACAACACTCCATTCCTCAGATTTTCCAGCCCTGCTCAGGAGCGAGCATGAACTGCACCTCAGCAGAGGGGAAGCGCAGCACAACCAGCCAGTATGAATGAGAGGGGAAACACCTGCTGATTCACATCATTTTGTAAGAGAGACATCCAGCTACTAGAAAGATGGGACTTTGCCATTCCCCCACATTGTCTCACCGCTGCTGGGGCTGAGAGCTTGAGAAAGCCCAGTGCTGACTTACCTGAGCAGCCGAGCAAAATCTATCTGTTGGGAGGCTGTAGGGTGTCATCAGGAGCTGCTGGTGCTCAGGGAGGGGTGAGCTGGGGGCCACACAGAGGCTGGAGGAGCTGCGCTGCCACAACACAAATGGGGGATGAGCTGTGGGGTAAAGAGATACTCTTCAGCTTGTAGTGTTGTACTAATTATCCTAATTTCCTTCATCATGTTTCAGCATTGCTCATCACCAAGAGGAGGAACTGCTTTTACAGAAGGGACTCTCTGCTTTTATGTGTCCTAGCGTGCAAAGCTATTTACAAAACCATCTGACCCAATCCTTTAGTCACCCTAAGCTCTATGAGGCAAGTATGTATGTGAGAAAACCTTGTGTTCAAAGTCTTGGAGTTAAGGAAGAGCTCCAAGTCCTGGAGTTCAGAGCCAAAGAGAAGACTGGAATTAACTATTAGTGTATGTCATGGATGATGGCAGTATCGTATCATCGTAAGTCATTTCAGCCACATTTCTATAGTAAAAAATGAAGTGAGAATATTTTGTGGTGCCTTGTGCTTAGTTCCTGTTGTGTTTATTGTTGTTTGATTTGAACAATTTGGTAATTCATAATTAGTCTTCCAGTCTCAGAGAGATTTTACCCTCTGAAGGGGTGAGAGCAATGAGCAATGTAAATGGCACAAAATAAATACTAGAGCAGAAGGACATAAAAGCAACAGTAGTGGTATGACTGCTGGAAGGGGTTATTTTACTAGATTCGGCTTTTCTTCATTGATATTTTTCATGAGTTACTTTAGAGTCTGTTTTCAAAATTCATTTACTCTAGCCAATCTGTTATCATAGATATGAACATCTCCACTTCCTTGCTGTCTCCCTGCTAGAACAAGCCTTAAACTTTCGAGAGTTTAGGTTTATGATAATGTACAGAAAAGAAATTCCAATGTAGGTAGATGTTGTAACTGCAAACCATTAACGTTTTACAGATCTGTCAGCACTGAATATTTAACAGCAATGCCTGTCAGTCATTATAGTTTTGTGAAAACAATTAGTATTTGTACAATGTTATCACATACAAATATGAAATATTTCTCAGCAATTTCTGGGAATGGTTATGAATTAGCAAACATAATACTCCTCAAATACAGGAAGCAAGTTCAATTACAAACCATTCCTGCAGCATAACTTTAAAAGGCAGAGGTAAAAAATAGAAAGGAAAAAAAGAACTAGACATCTTCTAAATGCTTATGATTCAGTCTCCTTCAACAGAAAGCCTGAAAACAGACCTGTCCCATTTTCTTAAGTCAGTTAAGAAAAGTGGGTTTTACATGTAGACAGGTCTGATTTCCAAACATGATGACACATACTACTTGTGATGGTAGCAATAGAGAAGCATACAGAACGCACTGCACTGCTGGAACCAGTCCAGGTCTCCTTGGGAGCCCCGCTTGATGGATACGCTGCCAGGAAGGACCTAGATATCACTAACAGAGAAAGCCAGGAAAGAACGCCTCTTCCCAAAAAGAGCACATAATGATTTTCAAACAGAAGTGTCTGTGTCGCATTTCCCTTCCACTACCTCTTAAACATTCTCAGTGTATAGACTTGCTCTCACAGTTTCATTGTCAAAAAGAAAAAAGACCTTCTTAAAATTATTTTTCAAAAATATGTAAGTCAAACTAATCTAGAGAGTCCTATACATCAGCATATTAAGAATAAAATGCTTATGATAGAAACCATTAGTCTTGTTGATTTGGTAGTTTGTTTTGGTTTTTTGTTTTTTTAATAGAGACTATAGTCAGGATTTTACTCGGCTTGTTGAACACTTCCACATATGAGAGTCTTAAAGCACCTGTAAATCAAGACTGAATATCACCTCCCCATTTGACTGCCCCTAGCAATAAATACTATGCTCTGTAACAAACGCTCTTCAGATCTGGCCTGAGATCTACCATCTGCAAATACCCAGGTGATGTTTGAATATGAGTGAAGCTCAGCACCTGCAATTCTTTGCAAGATGAGAGCTCATGTTAACATTACAACTCCTACAAGTCCTTGTCTTGACTGGCACATGCAGAGATAATTTATTACTAAAGTTAAAAACTCTACAGACATAGGCTCAATATGCTGTTCTTTAAGAGTATTTGAGCTCAAACACTGAAAACAGTTCTCCAGTCTGAATACTCCATCTATCTTGTTTCTCTTCTCCCCCTTTTTCCCTCCACTTCTTTTGCACATTTCCAGAAAAACAGCAAGAAGCCGCATCAGTTCAGTCATATTTCCTTACAAAAGTCTGATTTAGCTGGTTTTGGCAATGTGCTCCGAGTTTAATTTCTTCTGCTGCTTACCTTATTAAATGTATCAACAACCTTTTCTCATCTATATTTATAGAGCAAAAGAAAATAATGGTGTAGCTTTTCCACCGAGTAAACTAAATAATAGCAAGGATATAAATATAGATCGCAGATGAATTAGAGACTAGTTAAACCCCTTTGTTTATATTCACTTGATGAGCCATATCACTTCCTTCCAAGGAAAACCCCATGGCAGGAGAACAATAGACAAGGAGATCATGCAAACACAGAGATTGTTCTTGGCAGACGTTTCTCCCACTCTCCTCTCTCTGGAACAGGAATGAAAGAATTGTGGAATTTAGGTGCTTTAGAAATTTGGAGTTTGAAATATCTTCCTAACAGCTAATGTAAATCATCTTTGATCCTAAAGATACAATTTCTTTCTATATTCACTTCAGAAATGTAGCCCTTTTCTGTAGCCCTTTAAATATTTGCAGTTCTGGTGTGCCCCTCTTGTTCCTTCTTTCTCTATTCTTCCTTCTGTTTCTCTTAAACCATTTTTTTTCCTTTGGCCTAAGTAAATATGGGCTAATATAGCCAATTCAACTGTATTTTCTTCACAGATTATTACAGTTTGTTATTAAAATAGCCCTTTAAACAATTTGCAGATTTTACAAAATGGCAACAAATGATCTGAAGACTTAAAATCACAAGGTTCATACTGAGCCCAATTGTACAGTTTTGTTGAAGCTACAGGGTTCGGCAGATTTAACCACAGGCTTCAAGGGAAGCAGTGTTTGCTTGAATATTTATGAAACTCTTTGGTTCAGACCTATTGGATGCCCTATTTAAAACACTTATCTCCAGGTCTGTACTCTGCTAGCATCTGCATTAAAACAGAAAATGACAAACAGCTCACCACACACAGGAATGCACTGGGACATCATCTCTTCTGAATTATTCCCAGCTAAACTAGGTGTATGTCATGACAAGTCCCTATATTGTAGAATAAATTTTGGCAGGCATGTTGTTTGAGATCATCCTGAATAACAAAGCTAAACTGCAGGAGAAGAAAAAAATGTGAACATTTATTACATGAGACTAACTTGCTGATTTAAAAATGCAGTTTTATCACATCCTACACAGAAGTCTACCAGCGAATCCTGCTAGCTTCTATCAATACTTCTGATTATGCAGGTTTCTTATTTTGCCTTTCATTCTATTCCTCAACTTGCTCTTGAGAAATGTTGTCATCATGCTGCAGCTATGCTGTGAGAACCAGCTATAGGAAATAGGACATTAATCCCTTCCATCTGTCATTTATTCTAGGTGGGTGGAGCAAAGCATCCATGTAAAGAAGATACCTCTAGATTTAAATCCTGAGTGGAGTCATTGTTTCATAAAGGCACTTTTCTACCATGTAACAGCATCAGAACTTCAGGAAAGCTTCAATTCAGCCTAGAGTTGCTGAGGACAGCCTGAGCTACACCTCATAGAATGGTTTGGGTTGGAAAGGACCTCAGAGATCATCTAGTTCCAACTCCCCTGCCATGGGCAGGGACACCCTCCACTTGACCAGGCTGCTCCAAGCCCCATCCAACCTGGTCTTAAACACTTCCAGGGATGGGGCCTCCACAACCTCTCTGGGCAACCTGTGCCAGTGCCTCACCACTCTAACAGTAAAGAATTTCTTTCTAACATCTAATCTAAATCTACCTTCCTTCAGTTTAAACCCATTACCCCTTGTCCTGTCACTNGCCGACCCACGTGCAGGACCTTGCACTTGGCCTTGTTGAACCTCATGAGGCTTGCACATGCCCACGTCTCAAGCCTGTCAAGGTCCCTCTGGATGGCATCCCTTCCCTCCAGCACGTCGACCACACCACACAGCTTGGTGTCATCAGCAAACTTGCTGAGGGTGCACTCCATCCCACCGTCCATGTCTCCGACGAAGATGTTGAACAGTGCCGGTCCCAGTACCGACCCTTGAGGAACACCACTCGTCACCCCTCTCCACCCTAGCAAGGCTGGTGAAAGACCACCCCCAGGCTACCATTTGAGGGCCTGAGAAGTAAGCCATGCTGGTCCATTGGCTGGACTGCCCCACCTTCAGGAGACCTCTTTGGACATTTGGTTTCACTAGGCACCAAAGACCCAGAAGGATAGAGAAATGGCTTGCAGCTGCTTTAAACATGCATCTCCATCCTACAAGTAAAGGGCTGGTTCAGGCCCACCAAATAATTGCTGGGCTTTAGGTGTATAAATAAAATGTTAGATTGAAATAGGTGTAATACATCCCTTCCTCAGCCCAAAGGAATATGGAGCTATCCATCTATAAATACTTTTATATTACTAGGGAGATGCAGGATTGGATAGACCCTCTCAAAGCAAGAAGTGTTTGCAGGATCATATCCCCACCCTCTCTGGGGGAGGAATCAGGCAGCAGCTGAACTTTGTGTTCTGGGCTCTGTAACATGGATATTTTGTAATGGTTAACACCCCTGCTGTGGGGGATTTTCCTCCTGATGTCTTACAAGTACAGAAAATTCCTTATTTTTATCTTAAAAAAACTCAACACAACAACAACAAAAAACCCACAAAGAACAACAAAGAAAAAAGCTGTTTCAAAAAGCTAGCTGCATCAGAGCCATCTCGTTCGTATGCTCAGAATTGTATTCTCTTTCCCAAACATAAAATGCCACAATCTGGGAATTCAAATTAAACCATCAGGCTTAATTGAATGGTACAACTGCATTTAAAGTGCACGCACATACACACACAGAAATATAAAACCTAACTTTGTTCGTGCTCCTTCACCCATTTAAATGCGCAGTGCAAGTTAATAAACGGCAGGGCTTCTTTAGGGAACTAATCAATGCTGATGCACAATCTTTTTTTCAGTTGAGATAACTGGCCCTTCCATTTCTTCTTCTTCTATTGCAGATACCTACTCATAGTTTGCTGGTGTTTTTTTCTCAAACTTTTTGAACAAAAGCCTCAGCTCAGATGGGTTTTCTCAAGGTCTGTGCAGTTCTACCTATTACTGAAAATCCAGAATTTAAAATTGCTTATCCAAGTGTTAACCAAATTTCCCAATCAATCTTCTCTTTTCTCTCAGAGTCAGTCCTTTTTTTTAATTATTATTTTATTTTTCCTATCACAGAATTCCATTATTGTATCAAAGAGATGTGAAAACAGAGCTCTTGCAATCTCTCTCATGCTTATGTGGTAGAACTGCGGATGAGTCCAATTCAGCCAATAATAGAAGGTAAATTGCAATACCCACATAATTCCACATGAGCAGAAAACGGCAGTTTTGTTTGCTTCATCTGCAAACCTGATGGTACAATTTCATATGCATACAGATAATTAGGTAATCCTTTTGTTTTAAATCTTTCATAGCCCTTCATTGTTCCATCATTTTCATTGAAAAAAGCTGGTAATCTCCATCAATGAAAACTGGGTTTATTATTTTTTTCTGTTCAACAGGCTTGTTAAGATATGCTGTGAATCATTTAAAAGGCCTGTATAAGCCAGATATATTGACGTTAAAATAAATGCAAGACCTTTCGCTTGCAGATAATAAGGTAAAGTACTAAATATTAAAGTTGATTTACTGAAAGGCTTAACATATATGACAGCCCAAATCAGCTAAGAGAATGAAAATGAATTGTATTATATTGTTCTTAAAAAGAGCTGACAGAGGTAAAAACATTTTTACATGATGGCTCTTTAAAAAAATAGATTAAAAAAAGGTTTGGTTGATTAATTTCCATAGCATTTTGGGTCTTGTTCCAGCAGCAATACAAGTGTAAGGGCGAATAGGGAAGGCCAGAACAAGGGAATGCACTTAGCAGATGATGGACTCCATGGGCCAGGAGGGGAAAGTAAGCCCTTATTGTTATTAAAGTCTCTTACACTGCTGTTCCTCTTGCCTTTAATGGACTAACTGTGAAAATTCACATGAAAAATATACTTTTTTATTTATTAAATGACATACAGTTCTATGTGTAACTCATAAGGCAAATTCTATACTTTTATGCAGAAGTTTCTATTTAAATTCAGCATGCTACACTTTTCTTTGATCATTTTATCACATCCATGTGATAAAGTAACTATTGGCAGATAGTTTAAAAGGATGTGATAAAAGTAATCCAGAATGAATATATCTGTAATTATGCATGTAGTCCAAATGTAAAATTCCACCTCCAAACTAATGACAATGACATTCTTTACAGGTTTTAATCCCAGGAAGATGTCAGATATCTCGTGCGAGCTGGCATTCAAAGAGGGTTGACTATGCAAATGGCAATGAGGCCATCTGTAGTTACATTAAACCACGTTAAGAGGAGGGAGAGGGAATCTAATGGACAGGTGTGTTTCTGGCTTCACTACCTATTTCAGTCACTACCTAATGGGGCTTCACAAGAGTTTTTCACAATTCTACAGGTAGTTTCTTTCAAAGGGTCTCACTCTGAGCACTCCAGGGACCTGAATGATACATGTACATCACCCCTCTTTTTGGGGAATGACAACAGAGGTGGCTGAACTGAAATCGCTAAGCATGGCAGTTCACAGCCTTTAACAAACAGGTTTCACAAGTAAGAGCTGAGGACCCTGCCTCTCTACTCAAGTAGACTTCAATCCCACTGTGGCTATAAGACTACAGACTCTGAATTAGAATGTTTAATTTGCATGAGGTAATAAACCCACTGTATTTGCTTCTCCTCACAGCCCATTGCTTTATAAGCTTTACTCACATTTTAAGAGAGACTCTCAGCGTGGGAGTAAAATGTGATGGCAAGAGTTCCTCTTCTGAACCTGCTTTAAGCAGGTACAAGGAGGAACATGAGACATAGGCAGCAGAATCAGGCCCATATGCTTTTTGTACTTATTTCCAGCTTGTAATCCCATTGAGAACACTAATGTAACTTTTTTCTTTTTGAAAAGAGAGAATACTAGTTCTTTCAGTGTTTTCTGCCTTCTTATCAACCACATTATTACTCCAAGTCAGTGTCTTCTCATACGGATGCTTCAAAAACTTTGAATTAGAGTTCTTTAGAATAGAACCCTGCTTATGAAATTAAATATATCTAGGGATTCTGTATACTTGCTTTCTTCCCTGCTATTTTATGATTAATCAATGACTCTTTCTATTGTTTTCCCCCATGAGATTTCAATACATCATATTTGAAAATATTATTTTTGCTCTGCTCATACAAGACAAGAAATAAATGCATTTGTCTATGATTTTTGTCTAGTGTCCTCTTTCCTAATATGCAGTTTTCATGTTTAGATGGCTCTGTTGTAAAAATATTGGTTTTGATAGTGTTTCCAGAGTGTCGATCTCTAGACGTGTAAGGGAGAAACCACAATGAATATAGGTAAAGTGCAAAGAACTTGGTGAACAAAAATGGCACGTACCTCGTAGATCTGTCCTCAGAGTAAAACTCCTTTGGCACAAAGCTAGTACAGCAGCCCTGCTTTATTCTCTATCCCTTCCAAATCTCTGGGCAGGAACAGCAAGTTCCTTGGGTGGATGGTCTATTTTCCAACCTTCCCAGACTCTAGCTCAAGATGCAATTCCTGAGCCAACTCCTCTATTTCAAGGAGCTGTAGAACTGCAGGAGTGGAAAATGCCAGTTCACATTTTTTCTTGACAACCTGCCACCATGGAAACCTGTAACATCCTAGAGTTACCAAGTAAGTTATCAGCTATCTGTTGGGTAAACACACACATATAAGAGCACATATAAGAGCAAAAACCAGGTAGCTGGGTTTTTTTTCAGTTCAGCTTCTCTCACTCTTCAGCGAAACACTAGACTCATGCTTTTTCTTTTCCCCTTTGGCAGAACGTAAAAAAACATACAGAGAGTTCACTGTTAATAAAATAATCAGTAGTCACATATCAGACACAAGTGCATCTCTTGGTCTTCTCACATACCTAAATTCAGCATAAATTTTATATTCATCGGGTTTATCCAGCTGTTAACTAGGGACCTCAGCAGCCTTCTCCCACAACATGCAGTGTCTGCCTGGGCACCCTCACGGGCTGTCAGCGCTAGTCTGCACCGGAGCCCACAGCTCTCCT
Source organism: Aramus guarauna (assembly GCA_013400195.1). Lineage (NCBI taxonomy): Eukaryota > Metazoa > Chordata > Aves > Gruiformes > Aramidae > Aramus > Aramus guarauna. Next base: position 134,152 of record VXBL01006104.1, on the reverse strand, counting down.
CTGAGCAGAGGCCATGGCTCAGGTATCAGGAAACAGCACAAACAGTAACAGCAAGCAGGGAAGATCACCCCCAAGAAATGGTGTTTTACATGATTAACATGGAATTTCCCTGGCTCGTCTTCTTTCAAACTTTGGACTACGTTCACTGTATGCTATATTACAGTCTGTAAGTACTTCGTATAAGGTAGGCTTTTGTTCCTTTTTCTTTGGGGTAAGGAATGGGAGGGAGAATTATCTTTTCAGTGATATTGCTTCTCTCACAAATACATATAACTACTAAGTGTAAACTTGCTTTGCAAAATGCATCTTGCGTCACTTAGGAATCATCCTTTTGGCATGAAGGAAAGGAGAAAAGGTGGGAGGGGTGTCTAAGACTCCATCTCCAGAAAACATTTAACTACAAAGTGTATTTTCCTCTACCAGGACAGCATTACAAGAATTTTGTTCTGCAAAAATCTCCCTGAAGCAGAATTTCTGTGCTACAGGAAGGTCATCGCAAATATAAACATTGAAGGTTGGGAAAATAAAGGTTTTGCTGGAAGAGAGGAAGACACTGTTTCCAGAACAGCACTGTTGCTTATTTTGACAAGTGAAATCCAACCTTCCTGCACTGCCCTCTGGAAGAGCTTGGCTATGCCTCAAGTTCCCCCTCATCAGAGTACCCAACCCCTATATCAAAGCTACTCCAGCCTGCCCTGACCCTTTTCAAGCACTGTTAAGGGCCTGCTGTGCTCAGTTATCAGAAAGTTGAGGGGGAAGGAGAAGGGGCATGAAGCTGGACACTGGGAAGGACCACAGCAGGGAGGGAATGGGGTAGAATACTTGGTCCCTGTTTTTCAAATGGCCAGAGCCCTGTCTGGGCCTGCCTGGAAAAACACTTATTTGCATGCAGAGGGAAGAGTTTTAAGTGGATTATTTTGCCTTATAAATTGATCCAGTTTTCAGCAACGTGATTCCAGGCAGTCTTTTGTCCTTCCATTAGATGCAAAAAGAGACAAGCAATAGCAGTTATCCCTGTAGCAGGATGGGGACATCATCTATTTCTGCCCCTCTCACATAAATACCCCCTCATAGTCATTTTTAAGTTCTGAAAAATTTTATAACAGCAATGGTATAGCATAAATTTATATGCACACACAGACACACATTGGGTAGAGAGACCATGTAAGCACCTGATGTTCATCTCACAGCTGAAAACCACATTACCATAAAACTAATATTATTAAGATGCCAGATACTTTCTTCCACTGCCCCATATAATGAGACAGGAAAAGAAGATCTGGTGGAAGGAGCCAGCCATTAAGAGAGCCAGGAGAACAGAACAACAACTGTGCTCCTTCCTTTTCTGACAGCCCAATGACACGGTGCCAGGCTCTGGTGGCTGATGGCCCAGGACTGTTTGAGAACAGATGGAATATAGCATGTTCCTTTCCGAAATTAAGGCAAGTAAGGGAAAAGGAAAGCAAAAGGAAATGAAGCTCAGATCAGTGCTTCCTGACCTGCACTTCCTCCACAGCACCTGACCGAGAGCTCTTTGAAGTCTACAGAGAGAGCCCCACTGACTTCAAATGGATTTGATTCAGAGCCCGAAGGAGGAAGAAAAACCAAGTGGCATGGCAGAAAGCTCACTGGCATCATGGCTCTGTGGGGATGCACAGAGCTTTGCCCAGAGCCATGCGTGTTTATCAAATGTTCCCCTTCCTTGGATTGCCCTTGAGACATGTTCCATCCTGCAGGACCCAGTGAAAGGATTTAAAATATGGTTTAATTTGCATATATTTGACAGAGAACATAAGTGTTCTTCCAGAAGATTTGTGAGTCAAATAATGCTTTTCCTCCCCCTATCTGGAATAAAAGAACATTTCCTCTTTTTCCTGACACAATGTTCCTGCAAGAACATTGTATTAACTGTGTATTACTTGATAATTTGTAACGTTGCCTTTTTATTTTTTACTGAATGCAGCTATTACCATCAACATTTCTTTGATCTTTTAAGATTGGTCTTGCTCCCTAACAACTATTCCCAGTATCTCCACAGATGCACATTCATTTCAGTGTTCTATAGCTGGAAAACATTTCATTTTCCCCTCTAATAGCAATTTACTTTGATGTAATAAAAATGTCCATCAACATCTCTGCAACTACAGTCATTATAAAAGACCTCAATATTTATGTGGCTTCATATCAAAAGAATTNAAAAAAAAAATCTATCATTCAAACCACCTCTTAGTCCAGTTTTATGTGTATCAGATGGTTAAAATAGCTCTCTGGAGCTTCATACATCATTCTGTCTGGAAAATAACCAAACAATACTCCCTTTCCTCCCTCCCTCAAAATAACCACACAACTGTCGTAAAATACTCTGAAATAATAAATTATACATAGAATCCATTATGTGTTCAAATATCTCATGTTCTTCCAGAAGCAAGGTAGTAAGCATGACATAGTGTGAGCATTTAGTTCTGTAATGCTTCCAGAGGACTCCATGCTGCCTGCTCTGTCTGACAAATTACAGGGTCAAGGCAAAGAAAAGATGAGGAAAATGTAGATGCAAGATGCATTTAAGTACTCGCAATGAAAGCTGTGATAAGGTCCTAAAATCTATAGCCTTCTGTTTGACAAAATGATTAGAGGAGGCTTCAGTGTCCAGTTGTCAAACTCCTCCACTGCCTAAGCTGAACACAATGTGAGAAAAAACCTGAGCAGCAGAATTACATATATTCAAGTGACAACAGGTTCAATGGAACAAGAGCTGAGCAGACAGCACCGCTCACTCAGTGTTCCTGCACACACACATTTGAAATGGCAGATGGACAGGCAGCAAGGGCTTTGGAAGGAGCTCAAGGAAGGGTCCGATAGGCTAACGAAGAAATTTAAATGCCATATTTTAAAACATGACAAACAAAATACCTTACTCAAATCTGCTGGTATGGCTTGCTTACAGATGAAGTTGAAGTTTGGGCAAGGGGAAATCAAATGCCTCCAAGGCTCCCAGTGAAGCAAAAAATTACATTAGCTTTACAGCCTGAAGCATATTTGTTAGTATTTAACAAATTATGTGCTTCATTTAAATACCATTGCCGGTAGCCAAATAAATTAAAAACACCTCATTAGGCTTTACATCAGTGAAGTTAAAAAATTGAAAGAGGCTTTTCTTACCTTCTGTCTAGGTGTCTTTCTACTTGCACAGTCAGTGCCAGTAGGGACCTACATCATGGAGACCTTTTTCCTTATCATTTGACTCTTCAGAGCATTTACAGCTCTGAAGGCCCACGTGCTGCCCTCTGCTTAAGACAAAGAAATAGGCACAAGCAAACATAGAGAACTGATTGTATTTCATCCGTATGCTGCATCAAATATAGGTATAACCCTGCACGGGGGGAAAAAGGGAGGTGTCCAGACAACCAGCTGCTGCTCTTCACTTCTCCACCTACTTATAGCATGACTTTGGGAAAGCTGTTTCTTTACATGTGTTTCAGTTACACTGTTTGTAACATAGAGATAAAGGGACTCTAAGCCCAGGTTTCCCCTAAATTCCTTTGTAAAACATTTTTCCTAGTAAACCTTTTCTGAAGATCTACGGCCAGCCAGTAGGAAACGTGATGTACAAAAACTGAGGTAGAAATTAGGCTATCTGAATTTAAGCCTTAGGCTCTTTTGCAAACTCTTCAATTTATGGAAAGGAAAAATAGAGCGTGAGTCCAGAGTTAGGGTGTCAACCTTGTACACCATACCTAGAGAAAATCCCTGTTTCCATCATGATAGATAGGAAACAAAGACTATATGGAGCACTTGCTAAGCATTTGCAACATTTGACCAACTCTATTGAAGAAATTATGATAGAAGGAAAGCTAAATTCTTTTTTTCTTGTAAGTAGTTCATTCTCTGTGGAAGGTAGTTTGGAGAAACCAAAACCTTTGCAAATTTGCATCGTGCAGTAGGCATGTCAGAAAAAAATATATATTATGACATCTCCTAAGTGAAGCATTTCAATTTTTAATTTGAAATGTTATTTTGGGACCAGGTTTAGCACATTCAATTTAAAAAAAAAAAAAATAGAGAGATGAATAAAAAGTTTTATTCAATCAAAAAATCTTTCTTTCTTCATTCCCTAGGATTTATGTTTTGGCATGGAACCAGAAACATTTTTGGTTCAGGTCACCCAGTAGCAGCTTCTCTAGAATGATTTGCACAGGTTTGCTTAGGGAATATTTGAAAACTTGCAGCAAATTTCTCCAACTGCACTGCAGAAAAAATGAAAATAAAAATGAAGACTGCATAACTCATTATATATAACTAGTATCAATATGTCTCAACATTTAAGAAAATATTTAAGATTTGCTATTCCTAAGCACCTATTTCCTATTGAAGCTAGCAGGACCATTTGCATACTTCTGATTAAATGTCTTCCTAAAGGCTTTGCCAAGTCAAGGTACATGAAGTAAATGATAGTAAGAGAAAACTGTTGAATAACTTGACAGTTATCACAAAATTCTTTGAATAAATTACTTGAGCACTTTTACCTGTTATTGCCCTTTTGGCATGAAAGTCTTTACTTAAAACAGTTCCTCCTCTTTAATGAGTTTGACTTGTGATGATGACTGATACCTCCTGTCCTTGCATTTTGGCAGTCCTCTAAAGTGGTGATAACAACTTATAAGGTCCTGATCAGCCTGACACCAAGCCAATGGGGAGAAATACGGAATACAGACTTCCACCCATCAGCAGCGAAAGCAGTCAGGTAAAGCTACGTATGAAAGATGCTTTGCAGTAACAAAAATCAGTAGGAATAAATAAGCTAGCCACATTGTCAGCAGTTACAAGTAAGTTAAGGCAACAGTGTTAACTCCTTGCTAGTTTACTCGTCCAAAAGTGTGCAGTTATTTTTCATTAGTAGAAGACCCAGATGCTAGTTAGGGTGTTTGTGTTTCAGATGCTGTGCTCTGCTTGTTCCACTGTGGAAACCTTTTATAAATAAAAGGCTGCTAAATGTATCAAATTTTTCATATCACTGTAATGTAGAATGAAGTTCATTATGATTTGACTTAGGCACATCAAATTCATTGCACTTAATCTGATCAGACTCATCATACGTTACCCAGGTCAAGAAAGGCAATTTATGAAATATGATACTGGAGATACCAGTAACACGTTATAGATCTCTTTTTCATTTTATTTCACACTTATGAAGTATAATAGAGGTGTTGAAACCATCACACTTCTATTAAATTTAACACCTTCCACAGCATACTTAATTTTCAATTGCAGTTCTCTAACTCACATGCTATTTGGTGATTCTAAACTGTTTGTATCCAAAGCACCTATATAACCAGCATCATTTCAGCGGAATTCCATTGGTATGTTATACTAATACTGATTTTGGATACATCTTTGATGTTAGTCAGTTCTTCAGAATATAGTATTCAGAACTAAGCATGTATGAAAACCTAATCACATTGTATCACTGTGTGCTGTGAAATTATACGCAAACTAAAGCAAAAACTGGTGCTCAGTGAATTATGAAATTTGTTTTTGGTTTGCTGCTTATGAGGAAAAGAGACAAAGCCATGGAAGAAGCACTACAGATGCTTAGTTTGGTAGGAAGTAACTCATCCTCATGTTCTTCAAGGAGTGACGGCCAAGCTGACCCCAAAGGCTGCAATTCCATGAAGCTGCTGTAAGGCGCAGTTCAGACCACATTGCCCTCTTCTCCCCTACCACTCCCACCCTGATATACACTTTGGCCTGCGGAGCTTTGCAACCAAGCGTCCAAAAACCACAAGTCTTGGTCTTTGCCCTTTGCCAAGTCAATGTTGAAAAAACATCACAAATCCTAGTCCATGGGATGTAGCATTTAGGCAGCATATGTGGGAATGAATAAATCACAGCTGTTCCCTCTCCATTCACATTTGCAGCACTCCCTTCTTATCTGGCACAAAAATGTCCATTACCCCAATTCTTACCCTAGTTTGGGGCAAGACAGGGGTTGCAGGAGCACTGCTAGCAGTAAGAGATGCTAGAGGCCAGCTTTTTATCTGTTGCCACAAATAAATGCATTTAAGGTACATGATAGTTTTCCTACAGCAGTACTAGTTCTTCCTAAAATTCTTTTCTCTTTCCTGCAGTCACCCATTCTTTGGTGAAAAGAGCTTCTCACTCTGTACATAGCAGCAAAAAAAGATTTCAAAAGAGGAAACAATGACTCCCTAGCTAAGTATGTGACAACAGAAGAAAAAAAAAAAGTCTTCTGAATCACTCTCTCTGCTTAGCTTTACACACACACAGATGAAACCAACAGTTCTGGATAATTTTAACCAGAGAATTTATGAATGCTGCTACAGGTCTGCGTTGGGGCAAGTTGTATCTGCATTGCTCCAATNAAAAAGGAGGAAAGGGAAAAAGGAAAAAAGGGAAAAGTAAGAAATAAAAATGGAAAAAAGCAAAAAGATAAAAGAGAAAAATAAAAAAGGGAAAACAGGAGAAAAGGAAAAGCAAATCAAGGAAAAAAGAAAAAAGGAGAAATAGATAGGAAAAAAANTCCATTCACATTTGCAGCACTCCCTTCTTATCTGGCACAAAAATGTCCATTACCCCAATTCTTACCCTAGTTTGGGGCAAGACAGGGGTTGCAGGAGCACTGCTAGCAGTAAGAGATGCTAGAGGCCAGCTTTTTATCTGTTGCCACAAATAAATGCATTTAAGGTACATGATAGTTTTCCTACAGCAGTACTAGTTCTTCCTAAAATTCTTTTCTCTTTCCTGCAGTCACCTATTCTTTGGTGAAAAGAGCTTCTCACTCTGTACATAGCAGCAAAAAAAGATTTCAAAAGAGGAAACAATGACTCCCTAGCTAAGTATGTGACAACAGAAGAAAAAAAAAAAGTCTTCTGAATCACTCTCTCTGCTTAGCTTTACACACACACAGATGAAACCAACAGTTCTGGATAATTTTAACCAGAGAATTTATGAATGCTGCTACAGGTCTGGGTTGGGGCAAGTTGTATCTGCATTGCTCCAATTTGCCCTCAGAATTGCAACAGGAAAATCACTCTCCCTACCAACATCTGAAAGCAGAGCTCTGAGCTAGGGTCTGCAGGGTGACTTTAACCAGGCTGCCCACCCTACAGCCCTCTGCAGCACTCGGTTCACCAGCAGAACCTTTGCAGCTGCCTCGGCCTCCTGTTCTCTATCCATCAGCCATGCGCTGTGGTTCCAGACGCATGCCGGAATGCAGAACCACCTTTCAGTGTCTCCACACCGCCTGGTCCCCACCTGGCCACAGGCTGTGCACCACCTCCTAGAGAGNAAAGGAAGAAAGGAAGAGAGGGAAATGGCAAACAAAGAAAGGCCAATATCCTTTTAAACACAGGGAACCAGAGGTTAACTCAGGAGATCAGAAGGGAGGACCAGAATGAAAGAAAAAATTAACAATTAAAATGCAGTTTATTTCTACTGACATATGCAAAACAAATACCTGTTTCTACACGCTCCTAAAAAGACAGACAAACCTATCCTCAGTGGTTGCCTGAGAGAAAGAAGGGCAGCTGTACCACAGGGTTACTACAGCCATTAGCATTTTTGTCAGTTGATGAGAAAGCATTTTATACCAAAACGTGCCTGGTCAGCAGAACATAAGCATTAACTTATTGCCTGTCTGATTTTCAACTTTCATTTCAATGTTCTGAATTATTAATCTCATTCTAGTCACTAGTCTAACTTTTTTTTTTTAAAGACTTTATATAATGTTAAGTCTTTATATAATCTAAAAAAGTTCAGGGCTGTGAAGCAGCAACCCTCCCAAGCATATCTATGAATACAGGCTACCTGAAGTGCAAAATAAACTTTTACCAAACACAGTTACCATTCAGCACCAGCAGAACTGCAGATACATTCCTGCAGGAAAACACACAGTGTAGGCTCTATGGTGCCTTCAGGAAAAAACAGTGTTCTGGGGAGGCAGGGAAGCGTAACGCAGGGCAGTGGACAGGTTCAGTCTCCTTGCAGAAGGCTGAGAAGCAGATGGAGGCAGTTGCCTGCTCAGAGGAACCTTCCTTCAAACCTATGGGTTTGTGCACCAAAGCCAGGCCAAGGCTGCTGTGACAGCCACACCACCTGGGGACATGCAGCACCGCAGCACGCCCCGCATGGCTCACTATGCTGCATGTTCCACTGCAAGACTTTGGGTTTATGAAAATCACAGGCATGCTTCTCTGATTTTGGAAGTAATCCCCACCGACTTTGCGAATGCCTTTCACACAACCACTCTTGTAAATTTGACTAACAAGCCTGGGGAGTCCGAGTGAGGTCAGGAGCCGAGGAGGCAGTTTGCAGTCCATGATCTTAATCTGTTAGCAATTGTACTAAGGTCTTTGCTTTAGGGAGCAAAGACACATGGCTGGGAAGAGAGGAAGCTTAAGCTGTATTCAGAGTGTTGCTGCTGCCAGAGCTTTTCAACACTTGAAAAGAAATTGTTTACCCTGCACTGTTTTAAAAGGTTTGAAAGTCTTCAGTGCTGACTGGGATTACCTCTTTATTTATTTATCTATTTTACAGATTAGCGCAAGCCAAACTAAATACATAAATTTCATTCCAGAGGAAAAAAAAATTACATGCCTGGGGAAAAAAAAGAAAAAAAAAGATTGTTTACCTTAACTCTGCAATTTGAAAAAGCAAACTTGAGAGGAGTGATTAAAAGCGTGTGAAACAGGATGTGTGCCCTTTAAATACCAACTTCTAATTGCAGTGATGTGAATATGTAAATCTAATTATGCACATTTAAGAATTAGCTATTTTATTAAAACTGCCTTGATGTAAATTGCACAATCAGTTCTTTTATTAAGACTGATCATCAATTTTCATTCTGGTATTTGTTAATAATAACTGACAAAATATCAGAGACTTACCATTTCTATAAGCACTGCAGTGATGGCTTTACAGTACAGATAGATTGAATACCCTAGTGCTCAGCTCCAGCATACTTGTGATATTATATTAATGCAGCCCATGACAGGACTAAAAAAGAGCTTAATTTTAGCTGTACAGAATAATATTACTTAGAGTCTTAAATGGCAAGATATAATCCAATTAGATGAGATTTCCAATAATTTTGCCCTTCTTTCTAAACTGGTCCACATATCTTTATTGCAGTTAATTACAGCCCACTCTTCAGCTGACCAAGATGAGAGCCTACATCTGACAACTGAGGAGAGCAGCTCCGTTGGTTTTGGCTGAACCACAGTCACATCCTACGTGCAGTGAGCGTACAGGCACACCTACACCTCGGCTCAGAGGACAGCACTTGTGCAGAAGTCACATAGTCACCTTGTGCTGAGTTCACCGCTTGTGCCTCAGCTCGCAGAAAGGCAGCTGGGCTTCACTGGACAGAGCAACTACCCCTCCAACTGCTGGTTGTCCCAGCATTTAGTCTAGCTCCACTGCTGTAAGCATATGTTTGTCTAATGTCTTCTCCGAATTTGACTTCAGCATCCAGTCACTGATCCTTATTACACCTTCCTCATAAGATTAAACCACCCTTTAATGTGTACTGTTTCCTTCTCTGAAGACATGGATGCACAGGATAGTTCAAGCAGAGCAAAGGAGACACCGTAACATTTTAGCCAGTTACAGGACTATACTCATTATTTTGCCTTACAGAAAAGCCCAAAGCATCTGGATCAGAATCTGCCCATCGCTTCTCCTTCCCGACTACTGGAGGTGTGAGAGATCTGTGCCAAGAAGCTTTTAAACAAATTGTTTCTTCCCCAACACTTAACCACTGCGTCTATTTCCTTCACCTGAAAACCAAATACTTTCTCTCCATTGCTCCTTGTAATTCCTTCTTTTCTTTTTCCAGAACAAGACAAACTGCAGTTCTCTAATGACAACATACTTCTCACATGTATGTAGCCCCAGACAGCCAGGATGTTTTGTAGACTATTGACAGCATTGTAAATTTTTGCAACTTAAAAAGAACATTAAGTATAATGAAGTCCATGGTAAAGCCCAGTACTAGAGTTAAGAGGTTACATGAGGATTTGAGCTTTTACTAAAACGTGTAGAACTTGCCAGAAGAAACACACTCTACAATATCACAAGTAAAATGGCAGGGACCACAAACTTATTATTCATTGTACTTAAAATTTCAATTTGTTGGGCCTGTTACAATTATTCAGGACTGGTTTCTGAATTCTGAACATTCTCTCTTTGGCAACACTGAATAAAAGAAAATTATTCAAACTGAAGAAATATCTCACATAAGACCAAGGCTAACATGCATATTGTAATGAGAAATAACTATAACAGCAAGGCAAAAGCGACACTGTGTTTATTTCATGTTTGGAGGAAAAAATCAGGTCCATCTTAATTCAATCTAAACCATTTTGCCTATCGCAGAAGTAAAGGTTTAAGAGCAACCTTTCTAAAAGTTAAAAGAAAAAGATTTCACAGACTGTTAAGCTTCATCTTCTGAACATCTTTTCCAGAGCACTACACTAGTAATACTGAAATCCTCAACTTTCTCTTTCACTGAATTAATTACTGGTCATATTTCAAGCATCCATGCATAGCACTTCGAATCAAAGGTGCTCAATACAGTTCTACAATAATTTACATGAACAATTCATCTTTTGCAGTCAAATTCAATTTTATACAGAGGTACTCATTCTTACACTGTTATTTAATAATCAGAGCCCACATGAAAAAAGTAAAGGAAACCTGAAATAAGTCTTATTATTGACTATTTTTTACAGCTTATCTACAGATGCAGTTACCATGCACATTTCCAAACGGGGGAAACTGTAGTAAGATGACTCACCGATGCTCTCAGTGTGGGGTTGCCTCTTCATACCACAGGAACAGAGGATGATGAAAAGAAATTAAGAGACTAGAATCAAGACTGGAAACATGAACCATGCAAGGTCCTAGGTTCTGCTAAGGGACAAAGTTGCACAAAAACCCCAGGCTTTACCTCTCAAACTGCAAGTCATTAATATTATATTAAGCAGCTGTAACTACAGCACTCAAACCAAAGGGACAGCAAAAGAAAAACACAGGTGGAACATGCAGGCACAGCACTGAGACCCCCCCAGAAACTTGCACACCCTTTCCAGAATTTCAGACCCTTTGGCTCAAAACTCGCTGCAGACAAAGGAGCAGGGCAACATCTGTAAGACTAGCCTTCATGCTGGCTCCAATTCCAAGTCAAGAAAGGGAAGCTGTATCTATATTTCTGCATTATCTTGAAATTGTCGGAGACTTCCTGGCAGAAACAGACACAGGTATTTGCAAGCCTCCCATCCCGCGTGGCTTCTGCTCCATTCCTATGGCTACACACGTGTGTCCATGGCAGGTGGTCTGCTGCAAAAGGAAGGTGGCAATGTCTTGTCCCCCATGGGCAAGAGGGAATGGGCTCACTGACAGCTACAAGGAGCTACAGTTCATGGGAGTAAAACTGAATTCCCTTTAAGATTCTCAACTTCGTAGGAATTTCAAGGCTAAGGCAGAACAGGACAGGATTTTGCAAGGAGATCATTATTTGGAGGTTTTAGTACACTCCCTGCACCCATACCTGAGGAGAGAAAGAGTTTGGCTCTTTCTGGTCCTTCTCTTATCTCAGCAGCTTAGAAATAAAAATAACTGGAAATTACAGATGTCAGGTCAGGAGTGGAAAATCATTCTGACTAGGCCAGAATGCCAGGCCATCAGTACCTCTGAAATAACATGCTAGAGTTTATAAGTTAAAATACCTGAGGCAAGAAAAAACCCCAACCAACAGCCCTGCTTATCTCACAGTTTATTTTTAAAGCACTGTACCGACCATATTCCTTCCTGAATCATACAGAGGGCACAAACCGTCCTATAAAATACTGCAGCCCCAAAGTAGTCAGTCCATATTGATAGGACATACCATCTTTACGTACATCTGAATGCACTGCTTAGCCCACTAAGTTTGCACTTAAAAAGACATGTGGCTGCTGGAGGTCATTTGGCTTATGTTTGCTCCTGTAGTCTCATAGCAAGATGGTCTATTTGAATCCAGGTGGCAGAAGAGACTGTTGCTGCTCTCTTCCCCCGTTCCTGTTGGTGATATTCAGGCCTCTCTGAGACAAAGCACCCCCTCATCAGCAACAGAGATTTGTTTGGAAAGGTGTGCACAGGGTGGACTGGGATAAACACAGGAATTTAGGTCTGCGGTAAGATCTGAAGCATTACATATACTTAGTGGTTCACTGGCAGCCCTGATTGCAACAAAGACAGGTCAGGTGGAAAAAAATCTAGAACAGAGTTTTGCTCCGTGTAGAACTGTAAAACAGTTTTCAGTGGAAGATCTTTTAGGTGCCTCATGTAGGCCCACAGCGAGGATAGCACTTGATGAACCAAGAGGCATCTCCCTAGCCCAGGGTCAGGGTTTGCTCACAGCAGTTCATGGCCAGAAGCAGCCAAGGTCAGCAGCTTCACACAGCTCCCATTTCCTGAAGCTCCTCTTGCCTTTCTTCCCGACCTTCAGACTGGTGCACAGCCACCATATTGACATACCTTTAATTTAAATTCCTACCCAAACTGATTATGATATTCTCACTTCACTGCCCTTGAATGCAGCTGAATTAAGACACCAGGGTAATAAATGGGCTACCATATTAACAGTGATGTATTTCCCTGTTCTACAGAGCCTACGTCAGATTAATTTTCATGTGGAAGTCACACTGTCACTAGATCTCACTGCCATTAAGAATCAGTTAAATAATAATTAATAGGCGTTTAAACTTTTACTAGGACATGTTTAGTGAAAAATTCTCCATTGGCAGAATTGTAATTGGCTTTCTAAATTTCAGGTCCTTTAAAAAAATGATCTTTTCCATCTGCATGCCCCATTGCTCCACCACTTCAATGTACAGTTCATTTGGTAATCATGTACAGACAGACAGACAACTGATCTATTTCTTCTGACACTTTGTTTTAAAATCCCATTTAATATGATCACTTCCTAACAGAATCAAGAATTTAGCAGGAGAAAAAAAATTGTAAATGGAAGCATTTATCACCCTTAAAAGAAACACAAGAAAAGATTCTTAATATTCAGAAACTCACTGACATTCCAATAGAAATAGTCATTTCCAAGCACTCTCTCCAGGAGTGAAAACATAATGGAAAATTTAAGTCTGCTGTTCCCTGCTTCATGCTACTGTATCTCCTCATTTAAAAAAAAAAAAAAAAATCAATACTGGCTATTAATCATTTCACCCCATGTCCAAAGACTGTGAATGCCTTAAAATGTGAGCTGTAAAGGTCTGAGGGAAAAAAAAAAAAAAAAAGAGAGAAAGAAAGAAAGAAAAAAGCAAAATTGCTATATAAACACTCCATAATTAGGAGACAGACATTTCAAACTGATGTTTAAATTATACACTGTCTCTCACCTCTTTTCAGATCTCAACCTCCTCACTCAGTTGAAACACAGAGCCACACACAAGATGATTATTTCTCTACCCTTACTGACCAGCCCAGGAGCAAAGAAAAGGACAACAGGATTTCATTCAACAATCTAGAGCTCTTCCTTATTCTTTTTATCTTAGTTTTTTTCCCTTAGCTTTTATATATAGGAAATAAAAATAAACAGAATCATAAAACACTGAATAAAGTCAGCTTCCTTTCACCTTCTTGCAGATTCCTTTCCCCAAGCTCACTCACTCAAGATACTCATTTTGGCAACTGAGTGCATGCTGGCACACCTCAGCTGAGTGCGGAGCTGACCACAAGTGGATCAGCAGCTTCACGAGCCAGGAGGAGAAACACCGTTCTGCACCATGCCAAAGCAGTTCCTCGCATATCCATCAGCATCTTACACAGAGGTTGTGACACCAGGCTTATGCCCACAACAGATCGGAGTAGAACCTCTGGAAAGGTAGATTGTACCAAGTCCACTGATCACAGTGTAGTCATACCACTTCAGACCACATTGATATTTTCATTACAAACAATAACTAAAGATTTTTTTGTAATCCTCCTGGCCATCTGTCAGTCTGTAAGTGCACAGCCATACAAACACTAACCCAGATCTTGTAGGATAAGACCAAGTATTTCACCTCACAATTTTTCCACCATCAGTTAAGACCAGGTGACAAATACCACTGTGAAGGGGACCATCAGAGACCTCTCAGCAAATTCTTTGCAAGTGATTTTATGGAAGAGCAACACGTGCTCTTAATATGTTGTCTTCTCTGAAACTGCAACCAGCTCAACAAGAAACCCTAAAGTAACTGGATTTCTAGATGCTGACCTTTTCTAATTTTCAACACTAAACCTACTTAATACCAGTGGGAAAGAAAAGCCCACAGCACTGAAAAGGTGACTTGCATATTCACAGAGGCATCATGACCTCATCACAGTAGCATCTTTAATTTAATGCTGCCTTTACTTCTCATGTAATGCCAGCAAATTAAAGCCTTCACATTTTAAACAGTTATTGATTTGTCTGATTTATGAATAAAAAGAAAGCTAAGTAGTTGAAATGTTATTTGGGCTGACTGAATTTGGGCTTTAGCAGGAAATGCTTCTTTCTAACACAGGCAAAGCCTGCCCTCTAGAGCATTGCTGTCCCTCGCTGAGAGGAACCCGTCCGCGTTAACTGACTTAGACTCAGTATTTAGGAAAGAAAAGTGAACTTGTGGGATTGCTTTAATTCTGCCTCAGATGAATTGAAAGTGACAGATTTTTCAGTTAGAAGTATTTGAGCCTTTGAGCTAGAAAAAAGTTTTCAGGTTCAAGGTTAAATTATAACAAATTCCTAGCTGCATGAGAAGGAGCATGCGAACGTGATGCTTTAGTACCAGTGGAGTCGCCTCTGCAGAACAAAAGGAACTGCCTCTCTGAGACACACCAAAGCCCATACTGACCTGCCATCCGCTCTCCAGCAGCCAGATGTATGAAAAGAAGGTGTAAAATTCCCAGATTCAAAAATTTTACAGGTTCCCAGCTGAGTCGCCTCTGCACAAAGTCTCTGTGACAGCACTTGCTACAACACACACTTGTACTATGACTCTGGTTATTACATTGACTGCGTGTAACAACCCGGAGCTGCTGGCTGCACTGGAGAAGCATTTGCCCGGTTCTGACAGAGCAATGTTGGGTTGTCCCCCCTTGCACCCACGCAAATTTGACAGAACATGCGGGAAAGGAGGAACAGACAGACAGAGGAATAAAGAGATCCTTGCTACGTCCTTCCACCACTGCACCCTCCTTTGTCAGAGTAGCAGACAGTTATGTCCACGTGTTAGCAGCAACATGTGGGGCACAGCAGCACAAAGAGAAACTCTCAACCCTTTCATCATATAGATAATGAGGCGGTACCTGCTTGGATAAGGCTGGTCTGACCTAAGAACAGATCACAGGAAATAGGAGCACACAGATGAAAGTAATTGGCTGAGCTCATGTTGTCTTTGAGCTGATTTCAGACACCCTTTGAGGATTCAAGGCAGAGTACCAAAAAGTACAGGGTACTTTTTAACCCTGAAGTACTTTACAAAAAATGACAGGCCAGATTCTCAGGTCACTTCAGAAAAATATATTAAATTTGTCAGCAGAAACCTCCTGGCCATGGTTCAAGCCACCTGGATACTCATACTTCCTGCGCTGGTCCACTTCTACACTCTTCTAGACCTCTCAGGCAGTGGCACTGTAAGACACCTCAGAAACATGACAAAAGGAGGAGTTTTTTTCCCCAAGGGATTCAGTTGTAGAATTTCAACACCCCATAAAAGGTATGGAAAAATCTTGGGGTATCTTTATACAACAGCCTGAAATCTTAAGCTTTGATTTGGGACAGCCCATGCAGTGGGGAGAAGCAGAAAACAGAGTGTTGCCCAAGGTGACTTACCTTCTTTCTCTGCTTGGATTTGGTTCTTCACCCTCACCTAGCTGGTTTGCAGAGTAGGGAACTAAGCTACAGGCTGGTGTGGGAGGAAGCAATGGATTGGGGTTTCCTTACAGATAGCCTGCAGTTTGTAGAGATCTGTCAGAATGTGGAAAGAGCAAGTATTTGGCAGAAGATGGAGGAGAGGTGTTTGTGGTAAATGACAGTGAAGGTTCAGGGCTGGGCAGACAGATGGAGGCTTACATCAGTGAGAAGAGGCAGAAAATGAGAGCATCTTAGTGGCATATTTAATTTCCGTATGCTTGTTCTTTTAGGCAACAACCTGAGCAGCTGCATTCATTTCATGCACAGACCTCTCTAAGGATCCTCTCATATATGGAAATCACTGAAATCACAAATGAAATACATCTGTCTCCCTGATGCACTGCAAGAGCCTTTTCACTAGGCACATCTACACAGTGCAGCAGACTCAGAGAAAAAATAAGGAACAATGCACAGAAAAATGCTCAATTGTGTTCCTCTGAGCCTCCTACGAAACCTTAACTAATTACTGTCACTTAAAGAGGAAATGTAATTAAACCACTTGGGGTGGACAGAACCCTGATCTGATGGGAGGAAGGCAGTGCAGCTGCAGCAGCCGAGTGTGGTATGGGAAAGTACATGTTTGCAAACAAGCTGTTAGAGTTGAATTTCCCCTACCCACTTCCTTTTACTGTGTGAATATATTCCTGAAACTTGCCCCAAATGTCATCATCGCTTTCTGTTAGTCCTCACAAAGGTGCAAGAGGATCTTCCAATGACCAAAGGAATTAAAAAAATACCTCCTCTTCCTTGTGTTCAGTGGATAGCATGATGGGGACAATCCCCCCTTCCTGCCACCAGGAACCAGATCAGCCAAAGGAGCACACCACCAAGAGCCAGCACCTTCTGTTCGCATATGTCTGGCACAGCTCAGCTGCTAAAAACCAGACAGAACACAGTGCCAGGCAATATAGATGCAGACTACTTGCCTTTTTACCATACTTGTACAGATAGTAGTATCTGCTATTCTAGTTTTATTCCTTGCAACAATTTTTTGTGTCTATTTTGGGAGCTGGAAAATTTCAACTGCATTAATATGCTTTAGTCCTCAGTCTCATCAGAAAATGTTTGTGTTCCTCACACAGAATATGAATCATTGTAATGGACTAACTTGGCTTCCACTTCTACATAATAATGTGAGATGCATAAAGTACCAACAATCTGAAATGCACGCTTAATTTACATTTGGGAAAAAAAGGAATGGCACATACAAAGTATTTACCTTCGTTAAGGTGCTTTTGCACTTCTGTGAGCTTCACTGATGTCATTTGATGACATTCCCTTGCTGCTGAAAAGGCCACCTTGTAAGCAACAATGCCACTGGACTTTGAAGATCTGAACCATAAGATGCAGTGACAAGAAAACAAAGCCATATTGTGTTTATCTAATCCTTGCACTTCCCATCCTACTTGGATTTGAAAATGGGACATTTAATAGCAGAGGAGGGTAGATCTGCAGAAGTAAATGTGCATTCAGTTTTAGGATTTACTGAGCAAGGCCTAGTCTTCCTTAATGTTTGGAATTTTTTTTTGCTTTTGACTAACTTAATGTTATGTCTGTGAACACTTCCATACCAGACTAATAATTCCATGGCATTTCCAAAAATGCTCACAATGTGAACTGGTAAAGTAACAGAGTGATTAAACCTGAGAACATACTTATTGGATAAAATCAGATGAACTATCACTTCTATTTTAGTTGCTGAACATTTTCTATCCTGTTGTGCTACTTAAAGGGTTAAATAATTACTAGATCTAGATGAAATTGATAAGCAAAATGTGATGGCTAAATTTTTCCTGAACATTTTAAGTAACCTAGGATTTGCATTAAAAAGAAATTTCAGGAATCAGCTTTCAAAACTGCATCTCTAATACACAATTTTTTCTATTGAAAATTTTCTGTGGAAGTACAGTATGAGTTGTTTTTTGTTATTCTGGTTTACACACAGAAAATGGCTTTCTAGAACAGTTGTTAATCTCTCTCACATATATAAACTACTCAGGAGACTGTTCAGCATGTCAGGCACAGTGGCAGACTTAGATGGGCAGAAAACTCTTTGTCTTCTTCAACACTACTTCTCTGCTGCTATTTGTCCTCTACTGTGAAAAATAGCTATTTTACTCCAGAACCTGGATGGGCAAAGCAGGCACAATCACCTTTCATGCACCCTACTTGCAGCTGCTACCACCAACTCATTAATAGTACTAATAAATCCATGATAAGCAAACACAAAGCCACACCCTCAAGGAAAATTAATTAAAATGGTGGTTCTTTACACAGCTGAGCCCATATCAGCAGGGCAAACATGCAAGGGAACACTCTGAGTGGCATATATACCAACCAAAAAGTTAACTAAGATCAACTGCTTATTAAAGTAACGAATATGCTAACTTTAAAATTTTGAAAAATTATTTTCAATGAAGTATTCTTTCCAGAATTTAAAGTGAGAAACTTGAGAAATATTCCTGCTGAAATTTTTAAGTTTGATCTCCTGTATGAAATAATAATAGGAAACATATGGCATGAAGCTCAGTTTAATCAAATTAGGACTTCTAAGTCTGAAGAGAGACATACGTTCTTCAGACAATGACTCTTATATGCAAATGTAGAGAAAAGAATTTCAGTAACTTTCTGAGCTAACATCGAGCTCAAACTCAGTCATTACATTCACTTTATTAAACTCATTTTTCACCTTAATGATACATGGATAAGGCAATTTACAGTGGAGGACTCATGAGCTCTGTTTCACCACTTTGGAAGCACAGACGTGTAGAAAACCAATAGCAGTGTAGGTTGACTGGAAGGGTATCTTTCGAAATGAATGTCATTCTGCATATATGATCAGCCATAACATTTCTTCCACCATTGCTGACGTTGCAGGTGCCTTCCTATCAAAAATCCATATTTTTTTGTAATATTTGTAATTCAAACATAAAAATTTTCTCTGATTGAGATTTGCCAGCTATGTTCTGCCTCTATTTCACACCTTTGCAGTATAAACACAGATTTAGCTTGTTAGAAGAAACTTCCTTGGTTAGTAGTTGGGAAACATTTGACACCATTAAGAAAATACATTTGGCTATTTTTTGGAGTAACATAAACCTAAGAATACCGAAAATGAAGACACTTGAGGCACTCTGTAATGAACCTTTTGCTCAAAAGCCAAATCTCAGAACACAACAAAGCCAAATCCTACCACCTATTCACTGGCATCTTAAGAAGCCTTAAATTTTGAATGCACACACATCCACCAGCCTTTTCCGTCACCGAGCCAGGGAAGATGGAAGGAGAGCTGGCAATGGGTCAACAACCCCTCCAACTCAGATCTCATCCCCCATTTATGTTACCATTGCACAAGGGGACAAAGAACAGAGGAAGATCAGATGAAGTACAGTGCTCTTTCCCACAAACCTGAAACTTTCTTGGACTCTGTGAAGGTAAAAGTGAGGAGGAAGAAAAAACAAAAATTAAAAACAAATTACAAAATCTTTGCTAAGGTCCCATACATGTTGTATGCAGCAAAAACAATTAGAGCTCCTGCAGCCCTACAGTGAAAGAATCCCTAGTCCCAGGCTTCACAGCTGAAAGGCAGTCAGATGTGTGATCTAAGCTCGAAGACACTGGCCAGCTGATCAGTTCCTACCCAGATCAGTGGTGCTTACCAGAACAAGATACCAGTGACACAACCTTGTTACAACAGATTGGTACCTTTTCAGACAGCAAAACCGATGCAGGTTTTGACAACAAAACACAGCTTGTCTATTCTGCAACTGTAATGGATAACACAGGTGGCATTTCACCTTGACTGTTGTGGTAACAGTAACATAATAGAAATTCTTTCTGAATAGAATCCTTTCTGCAGGAATACAAAGATATGTTAATTACATGGTGGTACTGAATTTGGATTCTATCTATCCTAAATGATATTTTTAGGTTTAATTCACATCCTGTTCATGTAAAATGAGGAGATAGTCTTTTGAAGGCACTGTAATTACATCAGGTCAAACTGATACAAGAAGAAAATCAAGCCATTATGATCACAGGCTGGAGCCTGGGTAGATACTCAGCAAGAGCCTGCTGTATTTACAAAACAGCAGCAGAGATTATATTGTTAAATTCAACTGAAGCTGATTCAGAATATTATAGTTAGGAGGCCATACACTATGCTGGTGCCATTGGCTAGTGGATAAAACTGTAATTGAAAATTTCATTTTTCTCATTTCAAATCTTTAAAGATTGGAAGCAGATAACGAACATTAATTTATCATTAGGCATACCATGCATGACATTTCTAAACTACTTTTATACTAACAAACTCATGGTACATGTATTCTAGGGAAGAAAAAAAAAAAAAAAAAAATCCAAGAACTGTACCAGGGCATAATGAAAAATAAAGACAGTTGGGGATGTTACTAGAAAGTATTAGAGCTTCCTTCCAGTACAAGTCTTTGAACCTAGAGATCTTTCATGTTTTATAGACTCTAGGTCTGATTCTTCTGTTGCTGAAAATGACTTTACATGACAGGAATTAGGTAACAGAGTTACTCCTATTTCACATGAAAGGGAAGTCAGAGTTTGGACACTTGAGTGAATGCTACCAGATCCTCTGATCCTCTCAAAGAGTTCTCCTGAAGTGGCAGGGGAACAAATTGTCCCTATTTCCATACTATCTGTGAGTGCAAGTGTTCATTCTTACTGCTTGAGCCCCTGTGTATCTCAGCCCAGAAGTGACACTTCACAGGCTCCTAGAAGTCTCCCATCTTAGTGAACTGCTTTTAAAGTACTCTTATAACACAACCTGTACTGATTTTAATGGTTAATGTTGGGGTATTTTAAACAGGAAAAAAAGGAAATAAAAAAGGAGTGCTTTTTCTATATGCTTCTGTAAAGAAAGAAAAGACCCTTATATTCTTTCTCCCTTCAACTATTTCTCAGAACAAGCTTGATCAGGGATTAAAAATATGCAATACCTAGAGAGATGCTTTTTAGGCAAAGACAAAAAGTGAACAAGCAAAAGGTAAACTGTCACATTCAAGGCTGAGATTTGTTTAAAACAGCAGACTTCTCTTCTGACAGTCCATCTTCTAGAGCCAAAATGCACAAATTTCATCACTACAAGTAGTATTTAATAAAGGAGAGGGAGACGTAGGGCTGCCTGAGTCTCTAAGGATCCCTCCTGCCCAAATTCCTACTTGTCTGAGAACCCATCAGTACAGGGGCTGCTCCAGTGAGCCAGGGAAAGTAGCACCAGACAGCTTCAAATGAAAAGGGTTCTGTAGGCCAGACTACCTACATGGAGCACAGCTCTCCATGGATATTCTGATAAAGGAAGCCTTCAGATCTAAAAATATCCACAGAAGACACAAACAAACTCAAAAGAGAACAAAACTGATTAGCAGGTTTTGCATTCAATTTTAAAATATGCATTGTTTAAACTGGAAGTGACGTTTTGTCAGGAAGCCAGGTTTGCAATTTCTTTTATTTCATTTTTGTGACAAAACCCAGCAGCACATCTTTTGCAGTTCTCCCTTATTTATTAATGAATAAAAGATTTTTCTGGTGACTAATACACCCTGACTTTTTGGCCACCAATCCTGCCCTTTTTATTCCTTTAGGGAATAGATTTCCTTCCAAATTTAAATAGCAGGACTGAAGAATACTTCAATGATGGCATAGTACACAAGTGGTACCATTCTTCCTTGAAGGGCTGATTCACCTGCCTCAAGAAAAAAACCCAGTGCTTCGATTAAGGGACTTAAATTATTCATAAAGAGAAAAAAACCCACATATCTTTGTCAAATGTTGTCAGCCATTTCCTTAGATGATGAGAATAGGCACAATAAAATAATAGCATTTTTTACACCAGTTAGCACTAAAGATGAGAAGAATCACTAGTCACAGCAAACTCTGAGCAAGTCCTATAAGAGTACTTAGGCAACTTGGTCGAAAAGGCACTTTCTTAGCTTGAAACAATAGAAATCCACTTTGTATCACCTATGACAGGAGGAGCCATCTCTCCACAGATCTTAGCACTCCAAGTTACTTTAAGCACATCAAACTTTGTTTTTCATTTTAACAATGTCACAATGCCAAATAACCCTCAGTAAAATGAAGAAATCATGTCCCCAGTGAAGTTAATGACAAGCCACACAGTCATTTCAATAGACCCAAGATCTCAGCCCCAGTTTATTATTCTAAAAGGGATAATCAACTTTTCACCTACTATTACTCCAGGACAATGTAGAATTTAATTCAAACACCTGTAGCCAAGAGCAGCCAGTGTCCTTCAGATCAATGCACAACGCTACAACAGACAACTGTGGAACAACCTGACAAAGGGAAATTTCTTTAAAATCCAGCAGTTTCATCAGCATTAAATAAGCTCTAGAATGAGTTATTACCTTCTCTCAAAAGCCACAGGAACTGGTGCCAGAAAACTCAAGCATAAAACGTTTTTCTGTGCAATAAAATTGAAATAAGTAAGGCAGGCATTTATCACCTTCATTCTCAACTGAAAGTCAATGGACTCCCAGAATCTTGTTTAAAAACATATTCCCTCCATGTTGGGTGAGAGAAAGGCCGCAGCAAAAGAAGAGAATTGTCACACTTTACTCTCAGAGCTGCTAGCGCCTCCCTATTCAACTCACTGTCAGGAGGGATTTCTGAAAGCGAACCTGCATGCAGCTGACTCCGTAACTGCTCTAAACAGCATCTCACCTCAGCTCTTTCCTACTCTCCTTTTCAGAGTGGGGTTCGCACTCTGGTGCAGGTGTGTATTGGTCGAGTAGGGAAAGGGACCAGAGGACCAACGGTGTCAGTTCCAAGACCAAGTTTTCATCAAACTATTATTAATAATTTTGTACATTGATGTTTTACATCTGTGCACCACAGAAAATCAAACGATAACAACGAATTAAAAATGCAAAGTCCATAAAGTAACTCTTGCCCCACAGTAAATGGTACAGCCATTAAAGAAAGAAATCGAAGTCTAAAAAGAGGAAAACACAGTGTAACAATGGCTGTTGAACTACATTAAGGGCTGGGAAGACTGAAATGGAAACATGTCACTTTGTCACATCAATCCCTATGAGACATGCAAGCAAGCTCACAACCTCCAACTGTCTCTGTATGATCAGAATATTTCTTTCCTATTACTGATTCAGAGAGAGCACTGAAGCATTTTTAAATGTGATTCTGTGCAGTAACAGTATTAGAGAGATGCCATGTGTGCATACTGCAGAAACCAAAGTTAAAGACCTTTTAGACTTCAGCCTTGACATCTTCTGTTTACACTTTGCATCACAAAATAATGAATGGGTGTGTTAACAGCAACGGAAGTGACAAATGTCATTCCCCATAACTTCTGCTGGTGCATGGTGGAAGGCTTAGGTGAGAACCTGGAGAAACCCACACTTGTTTTAGACAACAGTAATTCCAAATCCAGCTGCTCTTCAAAAGTACCCAAAGATGCTCAGAATGTCACACACCTTCAAAACAGTTTCTCCATGAATGTACCTCTGTCACACTCAGAGTCTCTCAAAACAGCACACATGGGAAGAGTACAGATGACTCCAAGAGCATGGGACGCCAAGAAAAACCTACAAATTACATTATTTCAGGCTTCTTTTCATAGAATCATTCAGGTTGGAAAAGACATTTAAGATCATCAGTCCAACCATAAATCTAACATTGCCAAGTCCACCACTAAACCATGTCCCTAAGCACCATGTCTGCATGTCTTTTAAATACCTCCTGGGATGGTGACTCTACCACTTCCCTGGGCAGTCTGTTGCAATGCTTGACAACACTTTCGGTGAAGAAATTTTTCCTAATATCCAGACTTCCCCTGGCATAATTTTTGTAACATCATATCTCTCTACTTCTTAAAGGCATAATCCTGTGGTCTCATACATATACAGAAAGCAGGAACAAGAGATGGTTTTATTTTCACAAGTGGTGAAATTCAGGATTTGATGTTGGAGAGAGTCCAGAGGAGGGTCATGAAGCTGATCAGAGGGCTGGAGCACCTCTCCTATGAGGACAGGCTGAGAGAATTGGGGTTGTTCAGCCTGGAGAAGAGGAGACTCCGGGGAGATCTAATTGTGGCCTTCCAGTACCTGGAGGGGGCCTACAGGAAAGATGGGGAGGCACTGTTTATCAGGGAGTGTAGTGATAGGACAAGGGGGAATGGCTTTAAGCTGAAGGAGGGTCGATTTAGATTAGATGTTAGAAAGAAATTCTTTACTGTTAAGAGTGGTAAGGCACTGGCACAGGTTGCCCAGAGAGGTTGTAGAGGCCCCATCCCTGGAAGTGTTCCAGGCCAGGTTGGATGGGGCTTTGGGCAACCTGGTCTAGTGGAGGGTGTCCCTGGCCGTAGCAGGGGGGTTGGAACTAGATGATCTTTGAGGTCCCTTCCAACCCATACCAGTCTATGATTCTATGATTAACATTAATTCTAGGCTCAGTTTTCATTAATCTAGTGACATCTGTGACTCTTGACTGGAGGTTGCCACAGTCCTTTTGCAGGAAGATCTGATCACTTTTGACTTCAGGAGTACTCTTGCACTGCTACAGAATGCAGATCTAATCTTGCTATGCCAGTATGGAGTTGGTATTTTAACTTCAGGTATCTAAGTGAAAGATACAGCACCCCATTTGTCATATCCTGGGTTTATACATGCTACTACAGGAACCTTTGTCACTAGGACCAAGGCCAAAATAAAGTGAATGTGAGATAAATATTCATTGAGAGCACAACTAATAGGGTTTCATAGGGATTAAGTCAGGAAATTGGAAAACAGAGCATGAGAGAATATATTATTAAATTATGCATTTCTCTCAGCATATGAATAATATAGAACTGAAATTGATAAACAAAGCTCTAGATACCACCAGCATTATGTGGAAAGGAAAAAAAAGTAATTGTAAATACTGCAGAATCATTTCAGTTAATTATAGCAAAAGACAACTTCACCTCAATGCTTCGATTTTAATTTACCTATTGTATAATCCGTAGGTAGAAAAAAAATAATGATTAAATTACACCCCACAAACACTCCCAGAAGACGATGTATCAGCATAAGTTAAAGGATTAGAATTGGAAATTAAAGCTTAGTTTTCTATTATGAGAGCCCTGATGGTTTTGGAAGAATAAATGTCAGACACTGCAAGAGCACACACTAGGATATCAAGGATATTCTTACTGGGCTCAATCATAAAGTTGCTCCCTGTACCAAGGATTAAACTCTGGCTCCATCGAAGTCAATGGCACAAGGGTTTTTCCCTACATGCTTTTAAAAGCACATTCCAGAAGTAGGTGAAAGTATGAAGTAGTATCAGGAGTAATTTTTCTTCCAGAGATTCTTCACTAATGGAGTAGCAAAATAATGAAAAGTGAAGTCTGCCAACATAATGTGATTTCAAAAAGCCTCTGATAATCTCTGTATCACCTGTAATTAAAAATTACCGAACATGTGCAGTCCTTATTCACCGGCTCTCATGCTACAGTGGTAACACTGCAGATGCATGGTCAGTAATTTCCAAGTATAAATAACCCATAGGGCACATTTTAAATGGCAAGTAAGTGCGTAGGAGACAGGTAAGTGATAATGGGATTTTCAGAACTGTTTTCAAACAGGAGTTACATCCGGCGTGATTCTGAAAATCTCACTTAGCACCTATCTGGAGTGTTAGCTTACTGAATTTCTAAAGACACCCACATGACCAAATTTTATATACTTGTGATATACTTAGCACATGTTTAAATTCCAGTGGAAGGTACAAGAATCATTCTATGTATTACTGATTAATTACAAAACATCAGTGAACTGTGAGCCCAAGGCTAAGCTGGAAAGGCATCATATGGAAAATGCTCATGTATTTCATTTCTCAGCCATGGAATTTTAGGCAGAACTAACAGAAAATAACAGACAGCAGTGATTAAACAACCACCACCATGTTATGGCAAATTGACTTTAGGTGTTTAATTTCTACCTTTAGGGTATTAAAAAATAAGCTTTTGTAGATTTACCATTCCATAATCAAGCTCCAAGTGGCTGTTTCATAACTGCAGATGGTGACTTGAAGCAATGACAAAGCCGTCAGCTGTGTGATTTCTGACATCCACTCCCCTTGTCATGCTGAAAGGTCCCATATATAGCCCATGCTGCTTTCTAAGGATTTATTTTGCTGCTGCTGGAAAAAGTAGTACACAATAATGTTTTAAGGGAAGATTATCAGTTTTTAGTTTTAACTGCTTATCTTGCCTTTAAAATAAACATTAAAGACCAGAATTATTGGTTGGATTATTAGCAACTTCTGACTTTAACAAAAAAATATAGCCCCTGAGTCCAAGGGAGCACCAGCTTCAGGAGAGAACTCAGTGTTCAACATAAACTCTTCCTGCCCCTTGGTCCCTCTCTCATGTTTTTTATTAGCAACATCATACAAGCAATACTTTGCTTTCAGCCTGGATGCCTACAGTCTCTGCCATTCTTATCTTATTTAGCAACTGAAGCTTGCACTTCAGAAACACTGTACTTGTCCAGATATGGACTAAATTGATGTAAGGAAAAAGAGGTTAAGATGGGATTATATAAGAAAAGCATATAGTAAACTAATTCTTAATTCTTTTCACATCTCTTTTATGCTGTTCTGGCAGTCTCAAGTAGCTTCTGCCCTCTTCAAAGTTACTCTACACAATTAGGCCATTATAAAGGCTCTGGGGAGAAAAGGAATCAGTACCAGACATCATTAATTGACATCTACCATTTTCCTAGTTCCTCAAAATAAGCATGATAACAACTCTATTCTTCATTACAGTACTTCAGCTGGAAATAAAGTAGTAACTGTAGCACACCTAAGGGCAATACACTTGTGACTCCTACTTCCAAAAAAATGGCAAACATATTGATTTATCTATATAGGAAAAGGAGCTTCAGTTCTGCACACAGATTCTCAAAAAACACCTGTCTTGTGACACAGTGTGGCCAGTGGCTGCAGAAGCCAGCCTTGGGAACTGGGCAACAGCAGAAAGTCAAAGCACTTACAAACCACAAGTACATTCATAGACCTATGTGATATAAGCATTTCCAAGATCCACACGGGAAAGAAAGAAAATAAAAATGCAAAAATTAACAAAGAGGTAAGTTCTGAGGCCAAGAAGGCACAGGAAGGCTCAGGAAAGCTCTAAGACACACCATAGGCAGTAAGAATGCAATCCTCAGCACTTGGCCTGTGCACTATAGTCCAGGGTTTAAACAGCACAGGTCCCTGTATGGGATCTCTGCACTCCTTTGAGCTGCATCCTCTATGACATGGGTTGACAGTGTTCAAAAAGAAAGACGTATGAAAGACACACTGTACCACCACGTCAGCAGGGCCAGGGTGACCCCTGCAACACTCATTTCAGAGGCAACGTTAAAACACTTATATACATGTTTTGTTCAGAAGAGCACCTGCAATATGTTTTGACAGCATTGCAGAGCAACAAAAACTACCAAATCTCTCCTTTTTTTACTCCTAAGAAAGCTGAGATAAGCACCACAGAAGGGTGCTACCAGTTTTCTTGGGCACTTGTGAGGAATAGAGAAATGGTACATTGTCTCTTGTTGCACAAACACCAGTCAGTTTTTGACAGTGTCAGTGCAGCTTCCAGCTCTGTAAGCAAGAAGAAGCTTTATCGTCTGCGGCATGAGAGAAGGATGTCAGGATTCTGCTCATGACTAATGACTTCATGCTGTAATGCTTCAGGTCAACACCTTGAGTTAAATAACTTCAGAAAATTAATTGAAGAGTTATCCAAGCAAGAAGAGGGTGAAAAGCTTCAGGACTGTATCCTGCACTTCTAGATGCACATCAGTATTTGCCTCCCTTGAGCTTGTACCCTCTGGTGTTGTAAGATGTGGACATGGCAGAGGAGAGGAAGAAAAAAAAAAGAAGGAAAAAAAAGGAAAAAAATCACCTGAAGAGAGAGATAAGTAACTGGGGAAATCACAAAGCTGGCTTGTGCAGTAGAAAGCCTAGTGTATAGAATTGATTGAAGCATTCAATACAAGGGAACAAGGGTCTCATTTCATCTGCTGATCAGTTTAGAAGTTTAGAGTCACAGCCACAATAAAAAAGGCTATGTGCCATGGTTGCACCTCCTGATTATTAAGAAAGGTTTCTACTTAAGAATCTTTGTTTCCTTAAGATAGGTTCAATATACTCAGTGATTTCTGACTTGATAAGCACTATTCAAAGTTCACAATCAGAGATGACAATAAATTTCCCACATTAGTAGATTTTGATGCCAACAATCCCTCCAGCTCACAAAATTTAATTCATAGAGGAAAACTTTTTGAAAGCATATGGCCTTGAATACAAGGCAAACAGAAGAAACTCTCAACTAAAAAAGAGAAAAGTAAAGATCAAGGAAAGATCAGTAGTTACAGACACCCACGCTTCACAAGACAAAAAGTAATACATTCAGGTAGAAAGAACAGCAGGTGCTGATATTGTCTGCAGAACTGTAGCTTTCCTGCAACTCTCCCATTGAATGAAAAGCAAAGAGTTGCCCATCTGACCCCTGGATACTCTCAACAGCTGACACTGAAGCATGGCATTACCAAAGACTGCCTGTATCAGGACAGCTATCTCCCATTTATCTTCTCTGCCATCAAGAACTTGTTTGTGCAGATCCCAAAGCAAAACTTGGCAGAGAACTGAATCAGAATTAAAACAGCCTGAGGAGTAAGTTCTTCTCCTTTCTATAGAGAACATTTATTTTGGACAAAAGTAGGTGCTGAATAACTACTGAAGAACATGCTTAGCAAACTCTACTGCAGGTACAGTCGGGTATCCAAGAAAAGTTTAATTTAGCTACTAAAGCTAACAGTTATGCGTGAAGCCTCCTCTTGCATTCAGAAAACTAAGGGTCATTTCAGTTGCTCTTAAGCAAGAACATAAGATTTGCAAAAGCACAATTTGTGTAGACCAAAAAAGTGTCTAAATGGGCAGTAAAGGATATTTCTCAAACTCCATATGGCCAGCATATTGTATCAGATCCTCAGCTGATTTAAACTGCTGCACTGGTAGCATGGACATCAATATGCATCTTCTCACATGCTACTTCCACTATACATATGATTTGCTGGTTTACATGGAAGGAACAGAAAAAAAGACTGCAGTCTTGTGGCTCTGCTGATGGTTTATTATTGAAAAGAAGGTTTCTGCTCTGTGGGGTGCAGAAACTGCAGTTCATGATGCTGGGACCAAGACAGACATTCTCCCCTAAAGTCAAGCATAGGTAAGTCCTCCTGTACATGACTTCCTCACCACAGTACATGAACACCATCGTTATGCTGTTGCCAGTCACTGAAACTTAAAAGCTGGCCATCACCCCTGACAAAAGCTTTTGATAGTTCCGTGATCACTGCATGTGCCTCAGTTTCTTCCTTTTGCCTTATGCTGTTTAGAAGGTGTGACAGTAGACTAAACCCTTAGCTTGAGGTAAGAACTAAAAGCTAAATGCAAGTGTGGTAATAAACTATAGGGACATACATTGGCCCTTCATACTGAGGAAAGTTCTTACAGTCTGCACATGATCAATCAACCCATACTCCTTCCTCTTCTCTCCTGGAAAAAGGAACAAAGGATATATGCAAAACATATGCTGCTTTTCAAGATGAAAACAAGAGGATGGATTTCAGCAGCAAAAATGCTGCATTGGGGTCTCTTCTCTCAGGGCAGAGAGAGTCCTGAACGACCTGACCAAAGACACACACACCTTTTTTATCACCAGATAGCCAATATGTGCTGGCCTGTTTACAGAGAAAAGTGGCTCAGCTAGCTGCAGTTCCCTGCTATGAACCTCAATTCTCCTTAAGGGTAAGGGAAACTCCTTCAGAGCTGATTTAGTTCTTTCTGGTGGAGCCTTGAGAGCAGGCTATGGTGATACCACGTATCACCAGTGGCAGTGTCAAAGGAACAACCACGCATGGCAACAGAAGAGGGTAATTCACCTTTCAGCAAAAGCCACACCAGGCTAGCTCTGTGGGGTGTTTAATTAAGGAGGCTTTAAAGGTAGAGCTCTGATCAAGAACTTGCAAAAAAGTTAAACATCCCTCTTCATCTTTGCACTCAGACTACATCTAAATGTTTGTCCTGGTTTCAGCAGGGATAGAGTTAATTTTCTTCCTAGCAGCAGGTATAGCGCTGTGTTTTGGATTTAGGATGAGAATAATGTTGATAACACACTGACGTTTTTAGTTGTTGCCAAGCAGTCAAGGACTTTTCAGGTTCTCATACTGCCCTGCCAACGAGAAGGCGGTGGGGGGGGTGGAGGTGTGTGTGCCCAAGAAGTGGGGCGGGGACATAGCCAGGACAGCTGACCCAAACTCGTCAAAGGGATATTCCATACCATATGACATCATGCTTTGTCTATAACTGGGAGGTGGGCTGGGAGGCAGGGCAGCTCAGGGTCTTGTGGAGCATTGACTTCAGATGGTGAGACATTGTGCTATTCAGCACTTGTTTTGTATAGTCTATTATTATTTTTATCTTTCTTTTCTGTCCTATTAAACTGTCTTTATCTCAACCCACAAGTTTGTTTTTTTTCTTTTCCATTTTCAATTCTCTCCCCCACCTCAATGGGGAGTGAATGAACAGCTCTGTGGCTGTTTTAGCTGCCAGAAGGGTTAAACCATGACAATGTTGCAAATTCTTCCTGTGTAATATCTCTAAGATACCAACTTACAAGATCCCATAGTCAAAATCCTCAACCAAGCCCTTATTCAATATTCATCTATGTATTGGAGACATCCTTTTCTGTGTTTGATATATGCAAAGACTCTTTTCCTCACCTGTCATTGACTCACATCACACTTTTTCTCTACTTGTTGCCAGTTCCCACTTCTCTAGCACAAACGTATGCTACTTGTTTTCACTTTCAAGGCCTTTGCAAAGCTATCCTCTCCCTTGCCATCAACCCTTACACAAACATCCCATGTTGCAACCATTTCTTCAAACGCGTTAGCAGCCTGAGGGCCACATGCGTGCAGCAAGCCCAAGAAGCAAGTATCCTCCTCAAACAGAGCAAAACTGGGATACTTCCACAGCCAACAGCACCGATTACATCAGCTACTTTGAATGTCCCAAAAGGTCATACACTGGGTGATGATCTTGCACAGAGAGGGAGAAGGAATCAGCTCTACCTTTGCCCTGACAGCTCTCCAGCAGTACTCCACTGAGGCCATTTCTGCCGAAGGCAGGGTTCCTGCCATGCAAGACCACTCGTAAAATCACTTTTGTCTTGTCTACAGCATTGCCTCAAGTTTTTCCTCCAATGTAGTCATAAATCTGTCTGATATTCCACCTGGGGTAATACGCTGATTGCCATAGCATTCTCCAAAGCTTGACCTTGTTTCTTTGAGTTTGTGGCAATGGACTATACAGCAAATTCAGCTTTAACTTCACTGTAGCATACAGGCCATTTATAAATATGCAACTGTTAACTACCAACTCAAGTGAGGCAAATGCATTCAGCAATATTGTATTTTACTGCCAATGGAAAAGAGCGTCAAGAGGGATGGCTGGGCACCTCCCAATCACAAAAATGAACATTTAAAAAAAAAACATTCAGAAGTCAGGTTTAAAATTCAGGAAGGAATCACAGACAACAGCGAGGTTGAAGTGTTATTGCAGGCAGCAGAGTTACACTGGGCAACTATCTGCAATAATCAGATGATGCAAATCCCAGCACATGGCACCAGACCCAGGCAGCCAGGACAGGGACTCTGGGCATCACCCCCCCCCCCCCCCCCCCCCCCCCCCCCCCCCCCCA
>VXBL01006104.1:54871-97584 GCA_013400195.1 Aramus guarauna | reverse complement strand
GCTGTCCACTACTTGATCTGAAAACATTAATAATGAAGGGTAAGTCTTATAAAGAAAAAAATTATCTTAGAAATGTCTCTCCCACTATGCACAAGTAGAGTGAAAGTGCTGATGTGTTTCCTTTACCAGGCACTAAGGCAGCAATGTATGGGACTTGATCCTGCAAACACCACGTTAGTTTTGCTTTAATCACCTATTAGGAGACTAATTTCATGAGCAAGAGCAACACAACTAAGTAACAGTAATGAATCCTGGAATCCAGGTGGTGAAAAGTGTGAGAAGTAGAGATTTTAGGTAACAGTGCCAGAAACAGTCATTATGCTTGTTCTCAGAGCTGACCCTGTCTGGAACCTAATCCTACTCTTTATTTGGCTGCTTACTATGAAAATGCTACATCTTGTACTATTTAGCATGTATGAATATCAATTTGGTTTTTAATAAATAGAGGAAGAAAGCAGTATTTAAATAATCACAAAACAAATTGAATGACTCAGCCCAGTGTGTTTTCTGGATTCTTAACAATTTGCTACAGCTAATGGTCCTTGCTTTCACCTCACACCATTAATTTTCAAAGTCATCATTAATCTCCAAGAAAAGCATTGAGCTTTGATCATTATTGCTTAATTACATGGAAAAATAGACAGATTGTTAATATTAATTTGCTTTACAACAGGCCAGCTAAGTTATCGTCTGTTCTCAGTGCATTCTACAGTTGCCATTTTATGCCAGGTAACAATTAATAAAATTATTAATTTAAACAAAGCTTTTTACTTTTACTAGTGAGATAGAAAATCCTTATTTGAGCTTATGAACACTCATATTTTACTACCCAACTCCTATTGTATTTTGTTTACCATATGTGAACCCCCAAGGTAAAGCAATTCCAAGCTTTACCTTGACATTTCTATGTAAATTGCTTGAAGTTATGCATGGAAATCTCGTAAGACAGGTTCTGTCTTTCAGGGAAATGGGATAATGTTCTTCTAAAAACTCGAAGGACAAATTTAAGACCAAAGTCATGAGAGTAAAGGTGGACTTAAATATTTAAAGTCAGAGAAGTCTAACTTCTCAGAGAAGCAGGGAACTTCTTATGTCTCAACACACTTACTTGGATTTCTCAGCTACCCCCTTATGCTTTAGCTTTCCACAAGCCTTCAGGGGACAGCTTGGTGAAACTGCCTTTTTTTTTTTTTTTTTTTAATCAGAAAAAATATTTTCATGACTTTTCATGGCCATTAAGGGGCAAACAGTTTCTGAATGCAGAAAATAAAAAGACAGTTTTGGGATGTACTTGTCCACCAAAGTACAGCAAATATTGTTTTGATGGGGCACCTGCTTAAGGTCTTCTTTTGCTCCTTCATCACCTTGAACTGAGAAGAGGTGAGGCTTGAGATACTTAAAATCTCTCTATATTTAAAGAGTTCCCTGCCTAAGCACATGAAGGCCTAAAGGAAGGGGGAAACAATGTCCTCAACTGCAACTTTGAATCAGGTGGATTTCTTCTATAATATTAGTAGAAAGGCTCCTATTAAAGATAGGCATGGGAGGGAGAGTAGGAGGGCATTAAATCACAGTCCTCCCAAGAGTAAGAATTGTTTTTCACACAATTCATACTTTTCCACCCTTTGTGCTGTACATATAATCTCAATCATAGAAATCTGGGTTGAAAATGACTTCTGGAGACTCCATCACTGATGCAGGATCAAATAAGTTGACATCACCAGATGCTCATCTGACATGTTCCTAAAAACCCCTAAGGACTTGTACAACTTCCCCAGATATCTTTTACCCTTTCAAATCTACCAT
Organism: Aramus guarauna; assembly: GCA_013400195.1. Classification (NCBI taxonomy): domain Eukaryota; kingdom Metazoa; phylum Chordata; class Aves; order Gruiformes; family Aramidae; genus Aramus; species Aramus guarauna. The sequence continues at coordinate 95,778 of VXBL01006104.1, read as the reverse complement.
TAACATGAGGGCATTTTGCCTAATTGGTAACTGAAACAAACTAAACAGCATCACAAGTTCACTGCATTGCTCCTTAGCCCAGCAGTAACACAGCAATTATTATTCCTTTTCCAACAACTGCTAACACATCGATAAATGTAACCCCTGCCAGTCGTCTTTAGCAGAAACAAACCCCATTCCTTCACAGGTCATGTCCTCTAAACTTATCACTTCCCAGCTGTCACTGCATTTGAACCATCTTTCAATATGTCAAGATCAATTTGTCAGCCTTAGTGAAGTGAGACTGTCCTACTGAGACGTCATGAACACGCTGATCAACAGGTTGCTTCTTTGGCCATTGATCTTCCAAGAGAAGCAACTGAACAACATTTTCCTCAAAGCCAGACAATATTTACATCTGAGTGGCTGACCCAACAATTCATTTCAACATATAACATCATCTTATTAATTTATATGTTAATTCTTATTTTTAAAATAAGATGAGGAAAGCTACTGATGAAAGCTCTGCAGTGGAAGATAACAGATGAAGTAAGATTACAGATGACTCTCCCTTTAATGAAAACATTCGTCTTATTTTTTTGAGGTTTCTTCCATGAAATGAGGAGAAATCGCTCTTTCCTGCAATCACTTTCTGCTGTCACGTGATGTACACTTTCCTCAAAAAACACATTCCCTTGTTTTTCCTCTTTAACTTCGTTCAAAGAATAAAAGACGACATTTTGCATCCATACGGCAAACAGAGAGCAAATACTACATCAAACCAGAACTCAGCTGATTTAATTCAGCTCAGGAACATGGGAGATTTGAAGTGAACAATTTTTGTGACACAGAGTAATGAAAAGTCGAGAATGTGAAATGGAATTCTTTTACCATTACAAGCAAATCTGACAAGTTTTTGGGTCACATCCTCTGATCTAGACTGACTTTTAGAGGCAGAACCCCAAATCCTTGTCACTGAGAAAGAAAGGGTATCCCTCATCTTCAACCACGTTCCCTAGCAGAAACAACCAACGTGATGGTTAGGAATTCTTTGGCAATAACTCTAAGCCCAACTCCACCCACTGTTTTTCACTGTATAATTTCTAAGTTGTTGAAGTATTGCAATAAAATTCAAGATCTAAATGTTTACACAGCATCACATTTTACTATATACCATACATGGCAAGTAAGCTTTTTCTTAGCTTATAGTATATAAAGCAAAGGGCCCCAAGGGAAAGCCAAAAGCACACTGAGATCATACTGATGTATCAATATTTCAGGAGAAAAAGTGGGAAAGGAAAGCTCTCTCTTAAGCTGACTACCAAAATAAGCAGCACCAAAATCACTTTTATTCTAAGGACAAAAAATTAGATCAGATTCACACATCACACAATCAGTGGATTAACATTTCATAATTCTCCCCCATATCTCCAGTGCTGGATGTTTGTTTCTTTTCTTCCTCTGTCACGCTGTCTTGCCTCTCCCAATTCTCTGCCTGACCACAAAATACTGAATCTTTCACAGGCATCTTTTTTATGATGGCAAGTGTGACCCTATGTACAGTGTTTCTACTGCCTGAAATCCCTTTGTTGTTCTTGTTTCTTTTCTCTCTCTCATGCTGTCCTTCTCTCTTTTAATCTCAGTTGAACAAATCCCTTCTGCCTTTTATTTCTAGTATCTAAGAGCCAAGGCAGAAAGAGATTAACTCACCATAGGATGCCTTTAACTCTGTGAAGTAGTGGGGGTAGTCAGTACATGAGAAAGTCGACAGGTATTAAAGCTCTGGTACTGCAAACAGGAATGCGATTAGATCTTTGCACAGAATTAAATATATATTTAAGCACTGACAAGATTGGGGAGTACAGCTATCTCAGCTTGGGGTAAAAAAAAATACGTACAAGTGCAAAGTACAAAAAATCAACATGGCAATATAGCATGCCTTAGAAATATTTCTCTGCCACATCCACGTTGCTAACCACAAAGCATTAAAACATGTAAATTTTTTAGGACATCTCAGGGCCCAAGAACAACTTTGAACCATATTAGTCCATCATGCAGCTTGTTCATGCTATGTTTTTTTTGTTTGGAGTTTGGTGGGGTTTCCTCGTGTGTGTTTGCTCAAATCAGCTCCTAGGTTCAAGGTGTTTATGTCAACACCATTGATACTAGAGTTAGTGTGCCTTTGTCCATAAGGATTAGCTGTGTTAGTTTCCAAAACTCACCAGTCTCCTGAAGAAGCTATTTATCAGTTCTTAGGGCTGTTAAATTCAAATGGCAGAATTTGTGTCTCAAATGATTCTAAAATAACCGTTTTTTTTCTCCCAGTTAAAATCACTCACCTCTAATGACTATGTTTTGACTAGTCACACAGTGACAAGTGTCAGAGACTGTGAATACAGTTTAAAAGACAAAGAAGAGAGTCAGATGGAGGGAGATGACCCAGTTTTAAACTCAGCTCTGTTATAAAAACCTTGATGATGCTTATAGGCATGGACTGTACTGCCAGGGGCTTATGTCCCTTTGCTGAATCACTGCCCCACTCCCCTGCTTGCTCCACCAGCCTGCTACTCCCTGTTAGCCCCCAGTCCTCAACTGGGCAGAGGGGGACGCTGCCACCAGTGCAGGGCTCAGTGGAGGTGCATGGCGGCAGAAACAAAACTGGCATGCTGGGGAGGGGGAGACGCATCACAATTTAAAACCCAAACAAAGTATATTCCCGCATTTACAATCAACTACTTTCAAATGTTATATGCACATTTAAAAAATCACAGCAGACTTGCACACTGCTGTCAGCCTATTTGTTTCTGTTTCAAGTTTATTTCACTGCTGCATTTGTTTCATGCTGCCACTAAGAACATGCTTCAGCTATCTTGCTGTTAGTCAGTCCCAAGTACAAGCGCAGAGCTAACTCTCCATTAGGTCACAAGGCATGACTGTGCCCAGGTTCCTCAAGGCCCTGTCCCTTTGCTGATCTCTAATTATGCACAAATTCTGATGTAATTCTCCTTTACTCCGTGCTCCAGCATAAATGGTAAAGGAGCAATAAATGACTCTGCTTCTTCAACAGTAGCTGCCTGGAAAGGACTAAATAAGCTCTTCACATTTTTTTTTTTTTACCTGAAATAAAGCAGCTAAGTGGTAAAAGTAACAAGCACTGCCCATTGCTAAAAGGAAGCTGAAAGACCTCAAGTTGAGAAGTAACACCTATATTTGTGGAGGCAGAGAGAGAGGCGGGAAAAAAACAATCAAAACACCCCCTTGTATCACAGGCCACTCCTCCTCAGCAACTGCTTCACTCCCTCAAGATCACTGGAAAAAAACTGACAAAAAGAAAACAGAGCCTGATTTTTCATCCAATTTGTTCTGTCATTTACTTGCTGAAGTTGGTCCCTTCTTCCTGATCCTTTCAGGGTTGCTATGAGAAGTGCAATAAGAACTTTCATTTATTCAAGTGATACACAACAAAGGGCCAAATAGTCAGACACATTAGACCTTTTGCAGACTTCAAACCCAGCAAGCAGTAAAACCACAGCAGCAAAACCAAGCCTTTTTCTTCCACTACAGTGGTACTTTGTACTACCCTGGACATCCTCATCTTTCTTTTCCTTCTGGATCCTTTCCAGATTGCAGGCAATATAGCAGAAAGTAAGAGCACAAAGTGAAAGCACTTGCAATAGTAGTTCACAGAAAAAATGAGTTTTTGACACTATGCTGTAATCTTGCCTGAAGAGCAGCAGGACCTTATAAACCACATGCGGCCCCAGTGAGGTCAGTCTGAACCTGCACAGACACAATGCTACATTCATGGTGTTCTCACCGCACAACCCAGACCACTAGAGTTGTACATTCAGCCCACCCCAGCACAGCTTTGGGTAGCAACACAGTCAGCCACCTGGAGTTTCCTCCTCCTATTTACTCTCCCACTTTGGTACATCTTGCACAACTCCTTTAGACAAAGCTAAACGTCATCCACTGCAAAGATGCTGTAAGTAATAGAATTCTTTAGCTCCCCCTTCCAGTGAAAAATCTGTGGTGAAAATAAAGGAAGAAAATATAGTGCTTACAACATAGGTTTTTGACATTTTGGGGAGAATTCTTTTCATGGGGCTGGTTACAAAGTAGATCAAAAGTATATGCTCAATTTTGATCCTAACAACATAAAACCTATTATACTAAATCATTTCCCCATGGAAAGATTTCAATATATATGAAACTGTCAAAAATCTCCATTATACACATAAAGGGTACTATGTTATGTACCAAAAAAAAAAAAAAAGAAATATAAAACCTACAGAGAAATGGGAAAGATAAATGAACATCTACCACAGAGGCTGGGCAATTCCTAAATGGCAAAGGGTCAGAAAAAAATCTTCAGGTTATGTTGTGAAGCATTTCTATTATCTTTGTGACTGAGTAGAGCACAGGGACTGCTATCAATAAACGTCCATATACATGTTTTATTGTTTGGCTCACTTCAGCCTATTTCAATTTTCACTGACTTGCTGAAGAAAAAAACAAAACCCAAAAAGAACAGGCCTGCCAGCTATACAGGAAGAGACTACTAAACACTCTATTCTATACTTTGACTTCAAAAAAGACAGAATTTAAACCTTCTGAATTGTCTATGCACAGAAGTACCACTACCTTCCTTCATGAGCTAATAAAGAAACCTCAAGGAAACATAAACCATATGCTAAGTTAAGCACATGCTGGGACATTAGTCTTAACTTTGTGTTTCTTCTCAGAATTGCTTTAAAATATTCATGTTAGATAATCATAAAACATCTTGAATTTTAAAGAAGTTGAAAGGAAAAACAACTGATCCTCAAGAGTAAGTTCCCCATTTCCAAGTACAAGCCTGGATCCACAGGGGTCTGTATTCTTGTGCTAGTTCCAGTGCTCTATGGCTGATATACCTGCATTGACTGAAATACAGTTACACTGAACAAGCACTAATATAAGATAGCTCGCAGTGTGTTCTGATCTCGCTGCTCCCTTTTCTCCAGCTTAATTCATCTTACCTGAAATAACACGTGTTTATTACAGGGGTCAAAACAAGCCTTTGAACTTTTAACTCAAAACGTTTTCCAAATTTCAGCCTGTAACACTTCACAACCCTTCTAAAATCCTTGCATAAAGCAATACAAGGATCACCTACACTTACTGGTCTCTTTTACATGGATAAGAATCATACATTGACACTGTAATCTCTGAAACAGATATAGCATACAAAGACAACCAGTCTGAAGTCCATTCTGCAAGACCCAAAGTAATTGCTTGGTCCAAACCTTGAAATCTTTTATTGTTTCACTTCCTGAATACATTTGTCAAACTCAATGGCATACTATAAACATAGATATCTGTGTTATGTCACCAGCTTTTCTTCACGCCCACTTGATACTCAAAAGGACTGAAAGCAGGAGGATCAGATCATCTCCATAGTCAGCACTGGACTCTAAACTAGTGAAAATGGTGAATTTACTTCCCTGTCCATTCTGACATACAGTCTCCTCTGAGATTTTTTTCCCATAGATTTCAATAGCTATCAATTGTTTAACACAGTATATTCTCACATCTGCCCAGTCTCTGATTTTTAGATTGTCCATTAATACCTCTAAAGCAGTCAAGAAATTAAATCTTTATGGAAAAAAACAGAGGGATTAAAAGGAAGTGCTGTATTTTGCAGATTTTGGGGCTATTCCAAAACAGTACACTAAGTTGCATTCTTTTACCAACTTTACCATAGAAATTCTGAACTACTTTGTGGAAAACATTTGCCTTTTTTGCCATTGTGTAGACTACAAGTCATTTCTACACCACTTTTATCCTTGTCAGCTGCAATTCTTCTGTAGTCTGGCCTAGCAGGTCTCCACAAAGTAGTACTTAAGTGCAGTGCCTCATTAGAGCTGAGGAAGATGCAGATCTGTGCACGCAAGTGGTTTCAGTGAAACTTTCAGCTGTGTGACAGAAGAGGCACATACTCTCCAACACAACAGTCAAGGCAGTGGCCAAGATGACAACTTGTGACTCAAGTCTTCAATTCTCAGATCTACAACAGACATTATTTGTATCCTTGGGCTAATTTTTCACATACCTCATACTGTGAGATAGGACAACCAGCCCTTCCTTCCCCCGGCTTCCACTCACCTCTTTGCATTGTGTCACCGCACAGGTGGAAAAAACCACTACAGAAAGAAGTATCTCACTGAGGTAATGATACGCAGCTTCTGGCTAACATGTTACACTCCATACAACTCCCTTTTTTCTTGGTGTATATACATGCAGCAATGTCAAATCAAGAGGGCTCCAAGTGAGCTTGCTTGGCCACCAGAAGCAACACGAGTGTGTTAATATGGCATGCAAAGCTAAGATACTTCTGGCTCATACAGTATTTTGCCATACCGAGGTATCATTTGGCACACCATCAGTCTGCCACCCACCATGTTTAGTACAAACGATAGTCCGATCACATCTAGTGCAGTATGTCTGCAATTGCTACATCAACACCAAAAGGAAAATACGGTTTGGCTGGTGTGTGCAAGAGGCTTGAACCTGCAATGTCAGGCAGTCACTGAGACACAACTGTACCTACGGTGGTGTCAAAAGTGCACAGCGGGATTAGACTAAAATGCATTAAAAAATTCAGTGGTTGCAAGCAGGTTTTAGAGTTAACGTGCACGCTAACAATTCCCCTGGTGCTTCTCTGCCTGGAAAGTCAGTGTAACAATACACATGGGAAAGTATTACTTTTTCTATAGAAAGGAAAATAATGTTGTTTTTTTTTTTAATCAAATAAAACATACACATAAATATAGAATCCCATGAGAGATCAGCAAAGTCTACATTATAATAGCTAAATAAAAAAAGTGCTTTAAAAAAGGCACAAAAAGGAAGACAGGCTTGATCCTGCAAGCATTCTATCCTTGAATTAACAAAGCATTTCTGTCCTTGCTCTGTCTTTACGTTCATGAATATTCCTCACAGATCTCAGCAGAACTATGTAAATGTTTAGAGGTAAGTATGTGCTTAAGTGCTGTGCTGGGTAAGAAATGTAGTAGTTTGAGCTCTGCAGAATCGAGGATTACATTTAAATCTTCTGTGGTTGATTCTGTGCTAAAGTAAATGCTAGTGTTTACCTGAATGTCTTAGTCTTCTCTCATTCATTTCTGATACATCAGAAATGCATATCGTTATATTTAAGACTAAATATTTGCTCCTACGTATCACAGTAAGAGACTTCATGGTAAAGGAGAAAGAGGCCTGGAAGTGCTCATTTCTTGATCTTACTGCTAGTATTTTAAGTTGAAAACTTTTTGTCACTGACAGAATTAGTGCACATTCTCTGTATGATTTTGGTTTTCTAGCAGAAGACTTATAAAGAAGGAGTAAAACCTATTCCATTTCTAAACATTAGAGATGATGAAGTTGTATGCTAATTCCTTTTCCCACTTTCATTTTGTTTAGCACTATAGTGATGCTGAAGCTGTAGTGTGCCCACGAACAATCTAATTTCCACAGAAGTTAGCCATGCCAAGATAGACATGTAAAAAAAATAAGAAATAGATGTTTTCCTCTGCACAATGAGGATGTGATCACATGGTTCTTTGATAGCTACACAGCTGAAGCACACTGTCATCTCAGAAGAAAGTATTCAGTAGGCAATAGAACTACCAACAGTAGCATTCTACCTCCTTACCACTGCACAGAGAAAAATAAGCAAAATAAAAGCAGGGAAAAAAGCCACAAGTGATAAACAAATCACAGTTAGTAAGTCACATTAACAAAGACATGCAAAGGAAACAACAAAAGTCATTACTACTCTGACATTGCCCTTGTGTTGTCTGTACATACTCACTTTTCATACACAATTTTCTTCCTGAAGTCTAAAGTCTCCACTAATTGTTGAGGAAACAAAGGGGACAGGAGACTTGGAAAGAATTAATGTTATTTTACCTTAACATCAAATAAACATGCAGGACAAGAGAAAAGCTACCTTATGACCATGCTATCAGCCTCCCATACTTGAATGCCTTTGTGTTGCAGAATACAGTAGTTGGGGGGGTTGGTTTGGTTGGATTTTTTTATATGTGTGGACTTATAACAAACCCACAACTAGTTAACTTATTTCATAAAAAAGGTTCTCAATTTTTTCAATACCTGTAAAGAAAATGCTTAGGAGAATGAAAAGAGAAAGAAAGTAAAATACAAATTCAGGTCAATTTGAGTCTTTCGATTCTTAAAATATATTTGCAGAGGAAAAAAAAAATTAGATTCCAATTTTTCAGCATCCCAAGGAATGAAACAGCAATGCAGTCAAACAGTGCCCATATTGTTAAAAATGCACACTTGTCACATTTTGCAGGAGGAATGAATTTACTGAAAGCAGGTCAAGCTGGTGCCATACATTGCTCTCATGTCCAAGGTTTGAATAAAAATTCGACCAAAATGCCAGACCTGTGAAGCTGGCAAAAATGAGATGCCAATTTCCATAAGCTACATGCACAGCACACTTAGAAAAGATGCCAACATTAACCTTCATGGATATCTGAAAATACTAAAGGACTGAAAAAGTTTACAGCCTTTTTTACTTACATTATTCCACAATGTTTTAATTCTCAAGCAAAACAGCTGTTCCAAATGTCTTTGTAGCCTATTTTTCAAGAGCAGCTCCTATAGAGTCAAAGGTGCCTCATTCTTTGATGGGATGACAAGTTTGGCTGGTAAAGACAAGAGCAAAAATGCAATATACTCAGAATTATATAAAGTTTTTAAAGCCCTAAAGTATATAATTAATGGATTAAAAACAGACCACATGACATAAGTGTTGAAAACTAGATGAAATAAGAAAAAACATTTGTAGAGGTAATCATGACCTAAGAGAAGTCAGTCCCATTGACAATACAGTATTTACTGTCTGGAGGTAAATACTACATCCCTGCAAATACAACTAGCAGCAAACACAATCAGAATGATAAACAATGATGAGGAGAGGGTATTCATTCAGAATGGACCCAGATGCTTGTTAAGCTGAGTCTACACAAAAAAAAAACAACCAACCCCAAAGTCGTAGCGCACCCCAATTTAAAGTTACAAACCTATGAATAAAGATTGTCATTCACACCTAAAGAGTGGGGGACCCTGCCTTGCACAGCAGCAACTCTAAAATAAGTGCCAAGTTCCAGTGTGATCCTTGGTTGCACAAAAGAGGAGTAACAAGATCAGGAAGCGGTTCTGCTCATCTCTGAAGCACTGTTGAGACCCATAACAAAATACTGCACATGGACTTCTCATGTTTTAAGGACACTGAAAAACTGAGAAGGATGCACAGAAGAGGTGTTCAGAATCAAAACAATGGACAAAGAATAAAAAATAAAGCTGCCTTGATTACACTTTTTTAAAGGAGAAAATACCTGTTATCATGGTTCTTATATCCTGCAGAATAAATCTAACAAGACCCAATGACAAAAAAAAAAGTGAGGCAAACTGAAATTAGATAAAATTTCCAACTGTAAGAATGATAAACTACTGAAATAAGAAAAGAAATGGCAGGTTGCCTGTTGCTAATATCCTCAAATGACTGGATGTCTTTCTGCTAACAATGCTTTTCTCAAACATGATGAAGGATCACTGGGTGAAACTGTGGCCTGTATTCCCATGAGGTTGAGAAATGGATCTAACTATGGACGGACCCTGACATAAGAGGTGATTTCAGCAGTTTACAGCCAGCAACATGAACTTCCTTGTTTACATCATCTCTACAACTGATCCTGTGGGCAGTAGGAAAACACTGCCGCCTGAAATTGGGGTTTGAACTAAGTAAAAATCTTCTTTCCTCCCTTCTCTCCGTAACTCCACTGCCACAGAGCTTCTCAGTGCACTCTCCAAACCACCAATCCACAGCTAGAGGTACTCCCCACAGCTTTGCTCAGAAAACTTGTCTCCTATTCTAAGACAGTAAGTTCCATTAAGCTTCTTCAAAATGTGCATCACAGGTGAAGTCTAAGAGCTTTAAAAAAAAAAAAAAAAAATCACAATCCGGCTTATATTGCAAATGTGTTTCCTTACCCTCAATTTTCTTTAAGCACAAACAAATGTCAAGTTTTGCATATTCCTTCTCTGAATATTCCCTTTTATGATGGTCAAGACCAAAGCTGTCTCAAACCAGTCAGTCATCGTAGAATCCTTACTGTTCTACCTTATTTTTTCCCCACAAATGCACATAAAACAGAATATTGTTATAAACTTGGACAACAGAACTTGACTTGAGAGCTTATTGTGGGGAAAGAAATGCCTCTTTTCAACACAGCATTTGCAAAAACTACTATATAAAAGAAAGTGAAATTGTATGATTATGGCTATCATGATTTAAAAGGATTTCTTTTCCATCCTAGAGGCATCCACAAAGTTAAGTAAATCCAGAGAGAGAAATTGCCTAGATTCACAGAAACAGTAGCTGATTAAGGAGTTTTCCAAAAATCTCACCCAAATTCCAGTTTAACTGCCCAAGTATTAGACAAGGCCATGTGTCTTAAAGAGTAAAGATAAGTTTATTTCCTGACTGTTTTTCAGCTCACATTATTTATTGACCTTCTGCATGCGGTGACTGCGTTTCAGACTTCTCCCTGGGAGCTGGAGGAGGCAGGTCCCACACACAGCAAGTGAAAGCACACTGCCAGCAAAGAATTAAAGTATTCCCCAGAGAGTGGTGAAGCACCATCTTTCCCCACCAAAGTAGGAGCCTTGCTATGTCTCTTGGAAAATGGTAGCAAGGCAGCCCTTGCACTGCAAAGAGCTCTCAGATGTTTACAAACCAAACTTTATGCCAGACAAGCATAAGAATGTTACATTGTCCGAACAGATCAGTTATTCTTTCATGTTGCTCGCAGTAGTAAATATAGCTAAATCACACAGCCTGGAAAGCTGGCACTCTCCACAGCAGTGATGCAGGATAATCAAGCCAATCACCAATGTGTTTTGCACCAGTTTGGGAGAAGACTTCAAGGGCAGTCCCACATACAATCAAATCCAGAACATACCAGTCACAGAGGGAAGCAATCTTGGAGAACAGACAGAAACCCTACAACAAAGCAATTATAAATACCTTGCCAATCAAAGAAGTGAAGGCATTGTGGTTGACATTATGCTTCGCTTTTTGGGAGTATTCAGGGAGCCACAAGCATGGTGCAGCCACATTCACCTCTCCCACACACCATGAGAGAGTCAGACGCTCCTGTGACACTGCTACACTCAGCACCATTCCTCACCTGGCCTTTCCTTCACTAATTTCTTGTCTGGTCTTTGTCTCTCTTCTTACACTGTTATCCATTCCCATCTTCTTCTTGATCACCTGCTCCCACATTTGCAAGGGCCTTCTGGACATGTGCCTTTCCTCTTCCTCTCCGCTGTCTTATTTACTGAAGCCTCATACTTTATTCTCTCTGCTCTCCTTAGTGATTTCTTCCCTCCTTGTGCCTTCAAAGGATTTCCCACTGCCTGATCTGAGTTCTTAAAAAGATCAAAAATAAGGATGCACAATTACTTATTTACAACTTTTCATGTGTGTATGATTGAAATTTAGATTAAACCACAGGCAAATGACAAGTAACAGCATCTCCATTCAACAAAATGCCTGTTTATCTTCATATACCAAGAAACACAAGATTTATTTGTAAAAAGCAGTATTTCCAAAGCATATTTCATTGCCTTTTCTTAAGTCGCATTTAATTTGACGTCTTTTACTCTAAATTGCTTTGCTTTACTTTCCTTTTTAAATGTTGTCATTATTTTACTATTATGAGGTAGTCCTCACTCCTTTCTCACACTGGGAATCATCTTGGTTCAAGTCTAACTTGTCAAATTAAGCACAAGCCTGTTAGGAAAGAACACAAAATTGCTTTAGTGTAGTTCATTTCTTTCTCTCACAGGGAAAGAAAAAAAAGTTTCTCACTTTCTCTTGGTTTTTCTGGGTACTTAGCTAAATCATATTATGCAATTAAAAAAAATAAACGTATATTTTATAGGAAAATATTTTTTCCTGCAAGTTCCCCCACGCATTATTTCTCTCTGCCAGACAGGCTTTAGCAGCTGCCTCTCTGGACTTCCATGTCTCCACACTGCAGTCCTGCTCCTCAGTAACTGAGCAGAACTGCGTTAGTCTTTTTACAACAAGACAGCCTGGCCAGGAAGTCCCTGGGGAAAAACGCTCTTTTCTAATAGCCCTAACTATATTACTCAGCAAACAGCATTACTTCTCTGCTCAGCAGTCAGTAATTTGGATGACTCCTGTATGTGGTGGAAGTGGACTGGAAGAACACAACATCGGGCTTTTTGCAGAGATGGACCTTGAGGTCCAAGAAGAAGTCACCAACCCAGCCCTCCTTCATGAAGTTTCATGCTTTCCCCAGGAGAATACAAAATCAGTCACCCAAGGCCAGCGCTTCCCTGCTTACATTTACAATGGGACAGAAAGTAGCATGGAGCTGCCCCTTGTTGGCCCGCTCGTCTCTTGTCACCAATTCCTGCTTTCAGAGGTTAGTAACACTGTTCCCCTCTCACTAATCCCAAGTCCCAGCCTACAGGGCACATTTGTCCCCTCAGAGATTAAAACCAGCACACCAGCCACCTCCACAAAATGGCCGCTGCATGTGGGGTGCCTCAGGCAAATGGCCGCCTGGGGCAAACGGCCATCACACATGGGGAGCCTCAGACAAATATCTGCCTGAGGTAAATGGCCACCACCCATGGGGTTCTGCAAGCAAATGGCTGTCTCAGGCAAATGGCCATCACATGTGGGGCACCACTGGCAAATGGCCACCTCAGACAAATGCAGACAGCTGCATGCACTCCTACCTTTGCCTATGTGCCCTGCAGTGCTGAGGGCTGCAGGACACACTGAAATCAGCCAGCTCAAAAGAGAGGGGTTTTCCTTTTGCACCTTTCACACCCCCAAAGCAGGCTCTGAGTCCCAGCAGCTGCGCCCAGGGATCTGCTGGCCACCTCTCCCCCACCACAGAGCCGCCATGATCACCAGGCGGGCTCCAGGCTCACTTGCCAGCCTCTGCTCCACAGACCTGCCAACCACAAGTGACTAGTGTGCCCTCTCCACAGCTGGTTTGAGGGATGGGGTTTATCTGGGGCAAAAGGGTGACAGGGCTCCCCCACGCATGGGCTCTCCATCGCATTCTCAGCTGTAGGAGCACAGCACCTTTCCTCCTCACCACCCCGAGGCGTCCATCACCAGTGAGCTCACAGCAAGCCACCCTTGTCCGGCAACCACGCTCAGGAAGTTGGCGGTGTGAAATTGGAAATAGAGAAATAAATTGTGGAGGTAAACTCTGCTCCCAGAGGCTAAACCCATTGCCGCAGCAATCACAGAGCAACGCAACCCACATCTGAGAGGAGGAGGAGGAGAGGGGGAGCTGCGCTGCAGATTTGCACAGCCGCTCAGTATAACTCACCATGAGCAGCCAGGCTGGAGGATGGGGGGAGAAGGGTGAAATCACATTCCTTTCTCGGGCCATTTTAGTTAATACTTGCTCCGACCATACGTTTGCTCGTAAAAACAATCTCTGCATCAAATATTAAAGCATTTCCAGGGAAATCTGTAAGTTCTGTACTTGCTGCACTCAATCTTTTTTGTTCATTCCATCAATCCTTATTAAATAATTAATAACAAGTAAAAATGATCTTTCACATTAATACAATTCATACTAATGTTAAAAGAGCAACTCCATCTGATGTCCACCACTTAGGACCAAGAGATGCACGGTGCTGATTTATCCTTTACACATAAGTTTGGAGCCAAAGGGCAATTCTTCTCCCTTGGGTACAAGTGAAAATTTGCACCGGAGCACGCTTGCAAGAGACTTGACACCCTGGGGACTGGCTCACGGAGAGATGTGGGCATCACAGACTGCCCTCAGCCCTCTGGGCTGGAGCACTGCTGGCTCCTAATGCTTCAGCCACTCACTTTCACACTATTTGCAGCTCTACATATTCACCCAGGCCTCCAGCCATCTCCCTCCTCTCAGGCACCACCAGCAAGCCCCTCTCCCAGCTTTCTGCATGCCCCCAGTAGGGAGTCCAGTCAGCAGCCCAAGGCCACATGCTCCTCCAAGACCCTGCACCGGCCCTTGGGACAGCTTTCATCAGCTGCTCCTCGCAGGCTTTTCTGTCCTTCACCTTCCTGTGTTACCTTGGCAGCTCCCCCGAGCCTGTTGCCATGGAAATCCACAATTAATAACCCTCCTCTGCCCCTCCAAGCCCCTGGAAGCTTCTTTCTTCTTCTAGCAACATCCTCTCTTGGGTTGTGTCTCCAAAGGGCCCTGGTTCCCGCAAAGGGGGACCTTGCCGGCTCCCCTGCAGAGCAGCCCTCTGGGTTCAAGCTGCATTCGAATGGGTCCCACTACTGCTGCAAGACGAACCCCACATCATTCTACGCCACAGCAAATAGCTCCTAATTTATGCTTACGGAATAGCTGAAATGTAGTTAGAAGTGTTGGATACATCAGTGAAAAAACCACTCTGGTTCTCCAGTTTGCCAGTGCTCAGCTAGTAATGTTCAGAGTACTCTACTTAATACAACTATGAATTAACTTAAAACGGGTCATTCTACCACAATAAAGTAGAAGAGATTTCCAAAAGGAAAAGGAAATGCTAACTGACAGATGCCACTGAAAATCTTCCCCATAAATCTTTATTTTGGCTTTGTACACATTTGATATTGCTGTTGGTGAGTTCTGCAAAAAGTATTTGTACTTAAATAAGGTTATAGAAGTTAATATGAAGGAATAAACCTATATTTTTCAGCATAAGTACAAACAATATTTTTTCATTTCTTGATTAAAGTGTTATAGAATTGAAGAAAATGTTATTTTCAAGAAAATAATGCTAATGCTATGCTCCAAGTAGAACAATACATAATGCAATAGGAAAGACAATAAAAAGTGATTCATATGTATCCACCACAATTCACTGATAGGCCTTTTTTTTTTTTTTTACCCAATATAGTGTCTAATGGGCACAATAACTGGAATATGAACAAAAAGCCATTTCCACTTCCAATACACTTTACACTGATGTCTTTGTGATTTAAGTACCATTCTTAATCCATTTTCACAGGCCTTTACCTTAATGCAACGAAATGAAAGTGACCTCAGGGACATTTTCTCCTCTCCATCACAGACAATACAGGCAAACTATGTGTACTCCAAAATATGAAGATTGTTGCTCTTAAATGGGACTGTCTCAGTCAGAGCACAGAGACACTTTACAGCCACTGAGGCATAACTACATATTTACTTTCCCGGTGGTGTAATTTGCTACACTGTGATTGGTGCTACAACTGTGGTTTACAAAATCATAGTACAATCATTTAATGTAGTTCAATTTGCAAAACCCTCTCTGGCAATTGGCTAATAATAATTGACTCATAATCTGAGCAAAGCATTCTCAATAATCACTGTATTATCATTTTTTCAATTACTTTGCAGTTAAGTGCAAATTTCTTATCTCTGAATGGGTCTACTTGAACTTAGAAATGATCACCTTTGTCAGTTACAAAAACAACATGTTAGCTTTTCTTTCTCTTGCAGTGAAACATAGCAATTTCCAATGTGACATAATAATAAAGAAATCTAATTGGCATCCAAATGTGAGGCACCGTCAAGAGAAAGTAGTATTTAAAATTTTCTTCAAATAACTGCCATTGGAAAAGCAATGTTATATTCAATCATGTAACAAGCAACATGCAGGAAAAAAATGTACACTGTCTTTCAATTAAAATTACATATTTCAGTCATACAAAAGAACACATGAGTTTGTCAAACTTTCACTCACTGTAGGAAAAAAAATGGAGGAAAAAGGGAATATAGGAAAAAACCAGAACTATTAATAATAATTTCAGGAACATCTATTTCAATTTTTGTTTTATATAAACTTACGTGGTTATGTTTTCATAGCTACTACAAAGCTGAAACAAAAAAACATTTTATCCAAAAATTATGTATTTTCTGCAATCTTAGAAAAATCAGAAGAAGCTATTTCAGATTGAACCCTTTTCAGGTGGTTTGTTACCTGATATAAAACTCAATCTTATTCAAAAGCAGTGTTTAAAAGATACATGTTTCTCATCTTTAAAGAAAACCTTAATACATTTTTTTTTTTTTGCTTTCCATATGACAGCCCTTTGAAAGGACTGAGGCAGAGCTCAGGAGTTTCACACTCCTATCTCCTATCTCTATCTAGAAATAATTAAGTAATTATTGTCACCCAGTAGTTTCCTGGGAAACAGGAATTGGTTGTGAGCTCCGATTAAGCAACCATGGGAGACAGAACTGCTGTTCACATCCCTATCTCTCCTAGGATTGGTATATATGTTTAAGAAAGACAAATTACTCTTGCCCACCAAACTTGCATCGCTGATTTCCCCTTCTCTGAAAAACTGAATTGCAAAACCCCACATAGGTGCTGTGGTGTGGCAGAAAGGAGAGACAGATATCAAAAATCACGCCATGTATGAGTGTATGAGCTCACCCCCTTTCTGCTTTTGGGAGAAGACCAGGCTCCAAATATCCAACAAAATATTTTCCCTCTGACCTCAGAAGGAGGATCATGCCCTGCTTCTCACAATCAGGTTCTGGGATGAAAAATGAAGAATGTATTCAGCCCTGTTGGCAATCACAGCAGAGCTGTTAATGAATGAATGAACAGGCACAAAGACTAAGGTTCCCTGCTCAGCTTTTAAAAATCAATGTGCTACCAGCGAGCAATGCCATCTCTACATTTTTGTCTACATGGTTGTCTGCCATTTGGTACACTGAAGTTATTAGCAAGTTGCAATGAGGGATGGCAGAAATTTTGGTGTTTGGTCAATGTTCTGACAAAGGTTATCAAACAGGTCAGGCGATTTTCATGGACAAAATGTCTGCATGGTGATAAGCAGTGTGATGGAAATAGTGACACAGAAAAAAAATCATTCTCCTGTCACCCAAGATAACGTTAGAGACATCCTTGTGTAGTTTTACTGTCATGGGATAAGTGATAAATTATGTATATGGCACATCATCATGCTGATTTTGCAGAGGGCATCACGAAGGTGAAATGCATACCTTCTGCTCATGAATGTCAATCTAAGTGAAGTCTTGGAAGTGGATACTGCTGTCAGACTGCTAGAAAACAAAAAGGACAGAAGACAGCCTGTCTGGGTGCTTGCCACAAATGAGGACTGAACAGAACTTCAATGTTGGAATAAGCAACAGAGATCCAAAAAAAAAAAAACTTTGTGGGATAACAGAGTTGATTTCAAAAGCTTTCCTTCAAGGCTGGGGCACATCAAATTCTCTAAGCATTGGAAAGAAGAAAGAAACCATCACTAGGCTAGACTCTGATACCAAATCATGAGGTTAAAAATCAGTAATAAAAAACACACTGTTGTATCTGATTTCTCAAATGTATTACCTGGATATCCTGTCTTTCCTAGATTTTTCCAGTCAAAGGGCTTGACACTTCAAACCAGCAACAATGCTTCATCTCCTCCTTGTTCAGCAGAGATTGGTTATATTTCACACACTGGAACATAATAAATGCTTCTGCAGTTGTGTAACATGTAAATAATTAACAAATATGATGACACAAACCAGAAAGCAAATATAAGTGACTCTCTATAGAGCTTCATTTATCTTCTGACATATGGATGCATAAATACAAGCACATACCTTTACCCCAAGTATCAAGAAGGGGTAAGTCCCTATTGTATTTTTGAAAGCGTGTGTGCTTTGATTCAATTCCAGTTCCAAGATAATTTCTCACACACCAATAACTGCCATTACATGACATAGTAGTAAATCAGTCTGGCCCTTCTAATATTTTTAAGCAAATTTATGGGTTCTTTACTGAAAAGTAAAACATTTCATCACAGAGGAGTTGCTGTTAGATGGCACGAATGCAAGTGCTGATATCTGCTTTTGGCACGGATAAGAACACAATACTACCACCCCAATAGCACCCCTATGCCACTCCAGGTACCTGTTGCCTGCGACTGGCAGCTGTAACAGAAACCCAAAAGTCAGCTCTGAATGTGACTGTAGGTCACATGCTGCAGCCTGAGATTTTACTGGCCATATGGGACCCATACACAGAGCTTTATGGCAATACATTCATACATTGACTACACAACTTGAAAATACACATCCAAGGACTGAAGCTAGAAGAAACCTTTATGTTAGAGGGAAAAGGAACCAAAGACAAAGACTGGGAATACCACAAAAGGACAGCTCTAGAAAGTCTGTAAAATATGCTTGGGAGTTGGGCTTGATTTAACTTTTGACATTAACAGGAGCTGCTGGCATCATTTGATACTATATTCCGAGCAATCAAACATGTAAGTGTTGTATATATGATGCCAGATATCCCTTAAGAGCTTCATCTGACATGTGTCACTCATATGAAAGGATTTCATAAAGGCATTTTATATTGAGCTGTACAGGCCCACGAATGCATTATCATTGGCAAAAGGTCAGCTTTTTCTTCTTTTTATTCCCTATGCTATTTCTGAAAGAGCAGAACGACTATTTTACTAATGTCAGAACACGTTCTACATCTAGGTGTTACTATGATAAAAAACATTTCTTCTACCCGTTGCTACAAATAAAAATGTTTTACCCCTCAATCAGGAAATGCTCAGAAGATTACCTGAGGCACGGACAGTCTTCAGGTGGCTCTATGGTCCTTCAAACATAACAGCAGCTCTAAAATCACCTTCTCAGAACACCGTATCAGCTTTGATTCTGTCATGCAACATACAAAAGATATATCCAGAGTTAGAAAATCTGACAACATCTGTTTGCTCACCGAACAAAACCATCATAGTTCGCGGTAGAAGGTGTTGGTTCACTGATCTGCCCGCAAGAAAGCGGTTGTAAAAGACTGAGCAGTAGAACCGGAGCTCTAACTAAACATAACTAAAATTATGTTAACTGTGGTATCGAGACAGTGACTATGAACCCTGATCAATGAGAGAAATCTGTTTCTTCCACTATAGGAATATGTTTCTTTCCATTAGAAGGGGGAAAAAAAGGGAAAAAAATAAAATAACAGCTTGAAAGCAAATGCCTTCCAATGGATCTCCAAGATTTAAATAATTTCGTTATTAAAACAAGCCTGAAGCTTGTGTTCCTCCATTACAGCCCTTTACAAGACTGAAAGAAGTTCAGTTTTCTAGTTCTTTGTTGGTTAGGAATATAAGTGAAATAGAAGCAGCATTTAGATCCTCAAGCAAAAGTTTGTGTTTCTCCTCTACCTTACTTGTATAAGATCATGGAAATTAGAGTGAGAAAAGGACCGTGGGTTCCTTATTTGTTTGGAGCATGCTGTTTAAGAAAGAGGCAGTATCTGTCATCACCATGAGGGAGCAATACTGACATCAGCTAACTTTATGTTTCTGTGAGCAGTATTTCTTTTGAATTGAGGTTTTGTAACACTCACTCATTTTTAACTCAAACAATTTACCAAAATTCAGGATCCTGACAGTTGTTTTGATTAGGAAGAGGAGATCACAATGGAGCTAAGTAATTTTTGGATTAAATCACGTTTACTTACATAGGATGTATGTTCTGTTTCCATGATCACAGGATCAAACACTAGAGCCTGTCATTACCCACAGCTTGAAGCTTTGCCCAGCCCACAAACAGACAAAGCAGACTTTCCACTGGCACAAACCCAATGACAGGTCCCTCTACTTTTTGCTCCCTATTACGCTCCAGTTCTGTAGTGTACCTTGCTTTTTTCACACTTTATTTCAATACAACCCCTCTCTGCCTCTTAAACTTGCTAACATGAAAACCAAAGCTCCTTTGGACTGCACATGCTTTCATTTTGAGTGAAGTCTCCCATGCCTGTATTTTACCCCAGCTGCTCACTCCAGCTTTTCTGATCTCATAAGTTTAAAATTGTAACGGGGATTATACGGGATCAAAAAGTTCAAATCTTCTCCCAGAGCACGTTTTCCGTGTTCTACCTGGAACAGCCATCCCCCAGATAAAACACCTCAAGTGAGCAAGATTTCAGACAATATAGAAAAAGTTATCAGAGCACCACCAGAGTAACACTTCAGGAAAGGAAGACGCTAACATAGAGTTAACAAATCCAGATAGGAAGTTTAGTCTGTTAAGTGATTTTATTGAAAAGGGTAAAACAAACCAACCAACACACACACACAAAAAAACAAACAAACAAACAAAAACAAAACAAAACAAAAAAAAAAACCACACACCACAACACTATTAGTGAGGGAAGAACAGTCATAGAAAAGTACAGTCAAATTGGTACTCAAGACACTCTCCTTCCCAGTCCTGTGTACTAATGTACTAATGGAGGGGTTGGGTATATCTCACCTCCCTAACAAACATCTGGCCAGCTTTCTCTTCAACACCTCCAGAGAAGGAGTCCAGAGCCCTTCTGAGGCATCTGTTCCCATTTTACATTACATTTTCCTAACCTCCAACCTGAATTTCTCCCACATTAACCTGATGTTTTGCTGTTCTGACCCAAGTATAAAAGGAGAACAATTAGCTGCCACCCTCTGCACAAAACCTGTTGCAAATTGGGATACTGTTACACTGTCTATTTTCCCTTCTTTATATTAAAGATAATCACTTCTTTCAGCTTGCATTCTATGCTTTCTAAACTCTCCCTTGAGTTACCTCCAATTTTTCCACATCTTTATTAAACAACAAAATATGTGTTTTTACAAGAGCACCACACTGCTGGCCTATGTTCAGCTGTTGCCCGCTCCAAGGTCTTTTCCTGCCATTCCTGCTGCCTGGGCAGTTACTATTCTCCATTTTTAACTCCTGCTTGCCCCTTACCTTCCCTAGGTATAAGGACTTTGAAAAGCTGAACCTGGTCTTGTTGATTCAGTACTTTCTTTCAAATTAAGAAGGCCCTTTTGAATTCCAGTTTTGTCTTCCATTGTCCTTAC
This sequence comes from Aramus guarauna, assembly GCA_013400195.1. Classification (NCBI taxonomy): domain Eukaryota; kingdom Metazoa; phylum Chordata; class Aves; order Gruiformes; family Aramidae; genus Aramus; species Aramus guarauna. The sequence continues at coordinate 74,822 of VXBL01006104.1, read as the reverse complement.
AGTGTAACAGTTTGATGTCCTCTGTGCATTTGACCAACAGAGCCACCATTTCATTCCCTGAGTCCTCAATAAAAATACTGAATAGAAATGGGCTGCGTTAGCCCCACTTTAAATGCCCTCTCACTCTGGCAGTGAACTACAACTAGTTTTGAGTGGTTTCCACTCCATTGTGCACAGTATTTTCATGTTGGACATATTTCCCTGTGTAGTATCTAAAGATATCATGAAAAACAAGTCAAAAGCTTAACAGAAGTCCAATTATATATCTTCCCTATGTTCTGTGTCTATTATCCTGCCCAAGAAAGCAATCGGATTAGTTTGACATGATTTGTTCTTCACAAACCCATAGGGTTTTTTTTAATCACTTCATCATCTTCTGCAGCTGATAAATTGCCTGTTTAATAATTTGTCCCAAAACCTTTCCTGGGCTAACTGCTCCTGAATTTCTCTACATCAGACCATTTTTCCTCCTTTTTTCCATCTGAAATTTTTAAGTGATAACTTTGTGAAACTTGACCTATTAATAAAACTTATTCCACAAAAAAAGATAAACATAACTAATGTCCCAGAAAGTGATCTGCATATAAAGCATAATACTATTTATCTGAACAATCCCAGGAGTTTCACAAAGGATCACGGCTCATCTGGTGAAATTGCCAGAAAGCAGGAACAACTGGGACTGCTTATTTTAGTAAGAATATGAATCAGAGGGGACATGCTGGAAGGATACAAATGAGTGCACAGCATAAAGAAGTTAAGCCAAACACTCCAGTTAATCCTCCAGTGATGCAAAACAAGCAAATGAGCAACAAAACTGAAAGGCACACTTTTAAATGATAAAAACCCCCCATGTTCTTCTCATTTTAAAAGGACAGTGTATGGACTCTTGTAAAGTGTTGCCAACAGTCAATAGCGAGGGAAAATGCCTAGCAGAGAGGATTAGACATTTCGGTAGATAAGAGCCAGAAGCAAATGCCACCCCCTCCACAGAGGATCCGCAAAGCACCAGTTTGCCTTCTCGAATCTAAACCAAGAGCACGGCCACAGGGAATTGCTACAGTGATTAACTCCAGGGTCTCAGCACTGCTCTTGGTGCTCAAGTGCTGATCATGCCCACCACCGCCTCACTCTCCCAGCACGTTCCCACACTTGTGCTTCTGCCAGTGATAGCTGGCTACACTCTTCTTCCCCTCTCCTCCTGCTATCCAATAGTTTCTCTACCATTTTGCAGCCACGTAACACCTGATCAGCCTCAATCACTCTGCAGTAAGTACTTGCCCCAGGACCAGAATTTTAAGTGACATGACCGGCACCCACAGAGCACTGTGGTTTAAACTTGCCAAATTTTCCTTTGCTTACAGCTTCCGCATCTGGTCTGTTATTCACATTTTCGTGCATTCACTTCCACAACTCACTTGGCCTTTTCTCCTCTTTCAAAATCATCCTCTTCACTGAAAAACTGAGATGAAGAACTCATTTAGCCTGGGACCACATATCAACTACCATACTGCTCAACTTCCTCTTTCTCCCTAGCAGCCCACTTTTTTGTATGATTAAACCTAAACAACTTTACAGCCTTTTGCTTTAATATCTTTGCAAAGTCCACCTCGGCCCAACTTTTATTTGTATTCCCACTTTAGCCCTATACTCCTTACCCACCAAGACAGATTTACTGCACACTGTTCAAAGTTTGCTCTAAAGACAGAATTATTAATTTCCTTAGGGCTTTTTACAGCACCTGTCGGGATAATATTAGCACTTCATAAATGTTAGAGGTGTTGTAAAATAAATGCCATTTGTTTGAGGAGGGGGGACTTCCTTCCCACAGACACTTCTAGGCAAAGAGAAAATAATGCCAACATTGCACAGGAATTTTGTGTACCCAAATGAGATGCCTCACACCCCACTTTTTGAACCAGCTAATGCAACATAGTGGTTATTGGCTCAAAGCACATCTACCACTGACTTTATCTGCAGCTACAAGTCAGCACTTCTGCAAATCAGACCCCAGGGTCCATAATGATGAGCACACGTGCAATCACAAGAAAAGTGCTTAGTTCACACAACTTGTTCCATAAAAATACACTGACAAAGGCTCTGAGCAAACCCAGCTCTCCAGTGCACCATTCAGGTGAGCCTTCATTGGAAAGGCATCGTCTCATTGCCCTCCAATCTCCGGCTATACGCAACCCAGATCGCTGGTCCACTCAGCATGCCCTTGCTTTGTTCTTTTCACTGCACCCTCATTCCTCAATTTTTTTTTTCATTATCTGCCCCAAGAAACAGCTTGCAACTCATGTCCATTATTCATCCTTCCCACTCTGGTGCTTCCCTCCAGTTTACAGCTGTGTAATTACAGGCCATTTCCTAACCACATGCACACAGAGAACTGCATCAAGGTTGCACAAGTATTCTGAGAGCCCGACTTTGCAAATTTAATGTCTTTTGTAAGTCTACGGTCACATATGCTTATAGTACCGCAGAATTAGTAAATAATCATGCTTTCCACTTTTTTCCTTAGTGTCTTACAAGAACCACAGAAAGAACACCACACAACCCCTGCCCTCTCTTTCCCTCACCTTTTCCTTTGCATGCATACACCTCCAGGCTACCTGGGTTGCAACCTGAGAAAAAGAAGGCAGAGCACAAGGCTGCTACTGAGTGGCATGGCCTCTGTGGGTGGGACCGAGATCCAGACACTTCTCCACACATGCTCCTTTTTCCACGCTCAGCAGCAGCTATTCCTTCCTTCCCCTCAGGATAAGGAGCACAGCACGTGCAGGACATACATGACAGACTGCAGCCCAAGCCAGCGCATGCAGGGCTGCAGGGTCTCAAATGAACCAGAAAGTATCCAGATCATGGAGAAAACAAAGTGCCACTTGTATAGTGCCATTATGTTCAGTGATACCTGTATGGAAAATTCTCTTCACAATCATTACAACAAAATGCTCTCTTCTCTGCTGCTGCAAAATCCTAAACTAGCAGGGAGAACGAATAAAGGGGAATTTTTAAAAAGTCAGGGACAATTAAGAGAAAAAGTGGGGGAGAGAAATGAACAAGAGTCAAACTTGTGTAGCTAGCATTTTACACCCAAGCTTTTAGCACAAAAAATAAAATTGCACTGCATGGAGCGCAAAGACTCAGTACTCATTAAGTTTGCATGTTGCTAGGACCTTCACAGGAAGGAATGTGATAGGCAGTTTGGACTTTGACTGCAGTTAAATGTGCCCATCAGTGATCAGTGATTCAGATCATTTTGTCCGATAAGCAGCCATGGATGTCTGCCGAAGAGAGACATTGCAGTTTGTGTTTGTTGTGTTGGTTTTGGTACATTGACCTAACATCAATGTATTGCAGACAGTTAATATATGTAGAGATTTGCAGAATGATGAGATTTAATCTTTTCAGTGCTCCAGTTCTAGATAGAAAGGCATGTGTGGGAGCAACTAGCTTTTTCAAAAAATACCACAGGTTGCATTATTAAGGTTTAAGTGCAGATTGTAGTTATTCAAAGTGGATTTATTTTGCCAGAGGAAGGGGGATTTCTCTGGTTAGCTACCGATAGAGCCTGTGCCCTTGAAAGACTGTTTGCCCGAGGAATTTTTATGTTCCTCAGCTGGAGGCTTTGCTGTCACACCACTGCTTCTGAAGTTCACTTGCCATGGTCAGCTCGAGGCATCGGGCACTCAGCATGTAGTAGAGCCGGTGCCCCCACACTCCCAGCAGTTGCACAGGATCCCAGTCTCCATCCAGATCATGCTCATCCAGCCACCGCTGAGCAATGCAACCTGTCTGGGAGCTGCGGTGTGCGCTGCAGCCCTGCAACATTCCTCTCTGGCATCAGGGGTCCCTCACAAAATTCAGCTGGTGTTAGGATTTCCCTGTTTACAACAGTTCTCACACTGATAAACCCAGTGAGGATTGTTTCTCCAGGAAGCTGACCGGCTGGTGACTATAGTGGTAGGTTATATTACCTGGATAATGCTGTTTTGAAAACACTAATTAAAAGGGCTATTTATTTTGGGAAAGTAAGAATCTTATGAACCACCTTACTCAGATGAAGAAGCTGAGGAGCCTGAGCTAGGCAGCCTACCCACAGTCACACAGTAGCTGCAGCCTGGTGCTCCGAAGTTTGTGTATTCTCTAGGTTTTCCTCTTCCTGAACGCAGCCTTTGGTTACCAAAAAGGTATTTACCGCTCATTGGAAGGATATACGATTACTCAGCAAGTTGCATCCCTGCATGTTTTTACTGTTTATTTCAGCTGTGCAAGTTACAAAAGCCATTGCTTTTGGCAAGTCAATAAAAAAAGCTCCCACGGTTCACAGGTTCAGCCCCTGCGTTTGTCAAATCTATTAGAAGATAGATTCTGTCATTTACAGCACTTTTCATCTTGTGTAGCACTAACCACCAGCAGCTGGATTGAGATTGCCTTTTCAGAGTTCACAAGAGACTTTTACTGCTGTCAGAGCTAAGCAAGACTTAAAAACTAATTCTCAAAGCAAGATTTATTGGAGGGCTAGCATCTGGTGACAAATGTTGAAGGAATAACAAAATCCTTTGTATTGTGGGGTTTCTTGACCTGCTTGTTTATTAATGTTCATCTTTCCTCACAACTCAGAAGCGCAGCTTTGTGCTTCTGATGCACCCTTATGGAAACAAATAAAATTATGCTGCTGCTCCTGCTTGTCTACATCAGAAAAAAATCAGCTCATTAAAATGTTAGTGTGGAAGTTGCCAATAAATACATTTGTTTGCTTTCTCTATTCAAGCTTAACTCATGAAACTCTACCAGCTCCACAAAAAAACTGACACATATTCCAGGAGTTAAAAGATGACATATTTCTAGCTTTTCTTCATTTCTATTTAAAACGCTCTGACTTCCATTATAGATAGGGACACCATGCAAGAGTCTGTAACCACTGTCATTTCCGTGCAAGTTCAAAATGCAAGTGAGGGACCTTGGTCTGCCACGCGTGCTGGAGGTTTGCTGTTGCTAGCAATGAAGGTTTTTCCCTGAATCTTTTCCAGCACCAGTGTGCCAAAAGAAAAACTGCAAGAGACTTTTTCTGGCTGCCCTTATTCAGGCAAAACTCCCAATGCATTTAAGAAGAGTTTTCTGCAAGATGGTGTATTTGGAATTCAAAAAAAGGTCAGAAACTGCTCCTTCATTCATACTTACTAGTTTCCCGTATATGCATTCAGACGTTTGCGCCTGGTTCCCAACGTGCAAGAGCTTAGCCTAAGGTGACGTCAGTACTCAGGAGCCCGAGGACTGTATGGGAGTAGTACTTCGCGTAGCCTCCCCTCTTCCTCACAGGACTGCTTGCTACCTTGTCATCTGGGCCCTGGCCTCAGCAGCCAGTTCCACCCTCCTAGACTCCAATGACCAAATTAAGAAGACAAAGCTAAATCAGATCTTCTCAAACCAGCTAATAGGAAAAACATTCTGTTATGCTTCACCCATCTTGAAGTCCCTCTTGTTCTGTGAATATCTTACTGGGAATAATTAATCAAAATAATATCCCAGATCCAATCACAATTAATCCCTTTGTGTAACACAGGCACATAGTGAAAGCTTCCATTATCTCTGTGTTCTTACATCAATATCAGCCAGAATTGTATCGCTGCAGCACTTCAGTTCTGACTAGCTCACTGCTAACTGTGACGCTTAATTGGCTGCAATATTGTTGTTTGCCAGGTTTCCAATTTGTATGGGAATCAGATTTGTATTTGTATCGGAGCGTTAGGCATAATATTCCTCTAGCAATCACCTTAGTGATACAGTCATTCCCCTCTGTTACAGAAGTAGCACAATATTTATAAAAAAACCCAAAAAACACACACACTAAAAAACTCCACAACCAAAACCCAAACATTAATCAAAACTAGTCAGAATTCCCACCCATTCTATGTAGATGGCTATCACCCATTCTTATGTGTTTCTGTGAGCATTTCCCAGAGTAATTTATTGACTGGAACCTTCTTAGAAGCAGCTAATTCTGAAGTAAACCACATATAATACTTAGGGAAATAAAACTTACATTGCAACCAGAACCTGATTCAAGAAAACAATATTATTCCCCATCAGGAACTGAAAAGAGCAGACATATCGGTAGAAACAAACACAATCTGAATTTTAAAACCTTGTTACAGGTTATTTTCAGGCAACCTGTTCTACAAAGACTTGCAGATATATCTAATTTCTGCCCTGAAATTAATCCTATTGTTTTCAAAAGACGACATTGTGGCACCAGAGCCCTCTCTCAAGCCAGTAATCCACACACAGTTTGCAGAGGGACTCGTTGTAAAGCTAAGCACAAGTTCAAGTTTTTGCAATACCAATTCCTCACACTGGGAAATCAGATGTGTGGTTTGGGGCAGCAGCATTATACATTGGGGTCTCTGGATGCGCTTATACAAAATACAGTGTAACGAGTCTCCAATTCTGATCTTTGGGAGAAATAAGCAGATCTCAACTCGGAAATAAGACTGAAATCCGATTGCTTAATTGTACAGTGGTATAAGCAAGCCTTCCCCAACACACTTATAAATCCCTAATAATAAAGGAGTTCAATTATTTGTAGTAATTATGAACAATTCATTATGCGCTGGCAAATAAGTTTTTAAAAACTCCACCTCATTGGCCACTACAAGGAAATTTGTCAACACAAAAAAATAAATTCATCAAAAATTATCCCATATGAGTTATCTGAGTAGCCCTGGTAAATGTATAACCTCTTCTCAACTTTATTAACTGCTGCCCAGCTCTCACACACAAAATGCCAGTGATTGCATGTGCAATAAATATTAATGGTTCATAAATTAGATAGCATTATTCTTCTTGACATAACACCATTTTGCAAGGCCCCACGGAAAAGGTACAGGCAGTTTGTTGAGCAAGCTATGATAGAAGAAAAATATGCCTTTGCTTTCACTTTTAAAAGCATTTGTCAGAATTTATAGGGTATATCCAGACGGCAATTAAGGCAACATTTTACAGAAAGCTACCATATGCCCGCAAACAACAAAGAGCAATAAAAGGAAAGTGTGATCTGTGAAAACAATTTGATTTATAGAATTACATTTATAAAATGTAGATACTTTCAGTCTAAACAATTTGTATAGGAGGAGCCTGTGCATAAAGATAACCCAGAATCTTCGTGAGGAGTAAGCTGCATTGTTCATATTACAGCAGTGCATGGCTACCAAGGCTTCATTTTTGGGTGATAAAAGCAAGACGGGCTCTGTCTCCTCAATGCCACTTCCTAGAAGACAGCAGCACCGGGGCACAGACACAAGCCAGAACCATGCAGCGCACTGGCGTGTCTGCTGCCACGCAAGCATTACTGCTAAGGGGAATTTCAAGGCTAGCCTAGCGGGCACCCAACAGAGCCACCCTCCTGGGGTTACAAGGAACTTTGCCCACCCCTGGCAAGAAACATAAGTAGTGGTGAAGCAGGAGGGTGAGAGACTGGCATCATCTTCAGGGCAGAAGCAAGAGTTAGCAGCTCATACCCTCGTGGGGCAGGCCTGCAAAGGTCTTAAAATGTGAAGAATGACAGCTTTTAGAGGGGAGGAAAGTAAGCGATGGAGAGATACAAGAAGAGCGGTGAAGTGCTTAAATTAACAAGGAACGAAATTAATCTCAGTAGCAGCACTTTAAATAAATATAAATGGAGTGTGAGTGTTCTCCTAGGTAGCTCCAAACATTAGGTGATGAAACCTGAATCAGAATTTTAGTCGTGCAGGCACAGAGATGCTGCTGCACAGAACGGAATGGCAAAGTACAGACACCCTGAAAGTAGGATGTGAGGACGAGGGACACACTGAAACAATCCTCACGTTGCAGCCGGGGCCACGACAGAGACAGTGGGGGGGCGGGTCTTGTCTTCAGTGCCTGAAAAAGAAAAAAGTGAGAAAGTGACCTTTAGCAAGGAAAGAGCAAAAGACTGAATTTTGTTAACTTAATTGCCACAAAGAGCTGTCCAAAATGCTACAACCTTAGCTTGCATTTTCTAAGCGTGCATAGATCCCTGAATCTAAATCCATATACGAGATTTCCAGAGGTGCACAGCAGAAGAAAAAAGGAAAATGTAGTTACATCTCCAGCAAAGGTCTGATGGCATTTCAGTTCAGAAATAAGGATAAACTGGGAAGTATTTACAATAAGTCACCAGAAAACAGTTCATTAAGCTTTAGGATGAAATAAGATGGAATGGAGAGAAGAAAATGGACAGAAGAGTAGCTGGTTTATTTTAAGGTATAGGAGATCACAGTGAGATCACATTTTCTGTAGAGCAGCCTGCAAAATTATACTGGTTAAGAAAAAGGGTATGGAAGGAATTGCCAACTGAGAAGTCTGAGGGACTGGGGAGTGTATAAAGTGTGCTAAAGCGGGTTTTTTAGTCACTCAAAAAGTAAGCTTAGAGTTGCTAAGTAAAGAGGATGGACTTTTCTGATGGTACAGGTGGACCGAAACTTAACAACTCAGTCAAGAGAAATGCTGAGTTCTCTGCAACTCTGTTGTCAGGAGGGACCAAACTAGGTCCCTGGGGAAGGACCAAGTCACCAGCAAATAAGTTTGATGCACACAGTTTATAAGCTGTCCATTCCTCAGTGGAGATGGGACTTGAACTGGTTGAGAAGGCTGTGGTTTGACTTAATATAGAGTAATACAGATACGGAAATACCACTTCTTTCTCTTTCCCTCTCTCTTTAGCACACACGTAATATAGGATGGCATTTGCTCTGTCTCTCACAAATATTGATTCACAACAGACAAGCTGAGTTGGGGATCAGCACACTTGGGAATGTGCAAGCAAAAACAATTTCTCACCTTGGCGCATCGGGGAGGGGGATATTGGGTGCAGAAAACATACAGTGACAGTGAACACACAGAGGTACAGAGCTGAAGGACACCTCATATCCAAGCTGAGCTCAAAAGCACATGCTCAACACTAGCAGATACTTATGGAGGACACAACACTTTTCCCCATTATTTGAAGGACTTCTGGTTGCTCTGGTCAGTGAAGCAGGAGTTCAAGGCCTCATCCTTTCCTAGGGGGTTAACAAGAAGGCCTCTGCTGAGAAAGTATCTGTGGAGACACTAAGGAGCAGAAAGATGTTGTGCACACAGTAGTGCAAAACTACAGGATATTCACACGTTCAGTTTTTATGAAGTAAAGCTATTTCTTCTGCTCACTTAATTGCTTTACAGCATTTCAGAAACTTGTGAGACTGAAAAAGATACTGCCAGGTCTGATGAAGAGAGATATTAAGTAACCCTAAATTTATTTGCATAAAAATAAACCTAAAGTTATTTGCATTTCGTTTAGTTTCAGGTACTTGACAGTGAGTGACAGAGCTCTCCTGGGGGCTCCATTTCTGCAGTTTTACCATCACCCCAAACTGGGCTCCAGTGCTGTGCCTTAGCAGTTGATCCCTTTATAAATAGAATATTTCCATTTGAATTCCCTACCTGGGTCAAGAGAGTCACGTATTGAGAATCCAAAGAATCCCATGTGCCCCGGCCATTTTTTTTACGATCAGCAGAAAATACAATCTCTACATTGAAAGTAAAGGATATAAAAGTGCAGAACACCTGCTTGCTGCAACCGCAAAAACTGCCTCGCTCTGAACTGATGAAACGTGGCAATATTCAGTAATTTATAGAGCAACAAAGACAAAACAGTAGGAGGTTGCACTTCCATGACCAACAGGCCAATAAAACAAAAAAGGGGGAAAATGTGATTTGAGGTAGTCAGACCAAAAGTGACACAGATATTTCTGCCTCCTGCAGTAAATAAAACATGCTGTGTCAGCTGAAAAAAAAGCACTCCAGCAATGCTGTCCATCTTAAAAGAAAGGCAGCGGTGAGGGAAGGTCATCTGCCACAGCTGCGGCATGCTTAATGTGAAGTTTGTTCCTCAGAAGGAGCTGGTACTGAGACAGCCAGGGTCCGGCTAGCCTCAGGAACTGCTCCCCGCAGCAGTCTTGCCAGCAGCTCAACGGCAGAGCTTGCAGCTCGACTTGAGAAAAACAAAATTCAAACCACTGTTGCAGAAAAATACAGGAAGCTGCTTCCTCATATCGCAGCACCATATTTCAAAGCTATGGACTGAAAAAGAAAAGAATTAACTTTCTGATGTATCCATGTTACCCTGGTGATTTCATCGCCTATTACCTCCTCTGCACATGCCCTGCAAATGGAAGGATTATTTTTTTTTCCCCACACTAAGCACTGTTGTTTTATGTCTAGAAATGCTTTCCATCCCACAGCCTAGAGATAAGTCAACTGATTTTAGAGAGTTTCAGGACAACAAGTCACTATCAGCTTTGTTTAAGGAAAGATTTCAACACCAGCGCATGCAATTTCAGCATAAAGAATAAAAACCATATTAATACAGCAAATCCTTTATGGTTTCTTCCAGCCAACGGAAGAGAGACCTTGAGCCACACGACCTGTTCCACCACATCAGCCAGAAGGGTGCTTATTTGTCACAGCCAAGGAATAACAAATTATCAGAGAGCAACAAGCTGGCATCAAACTGCCCGGCCTTTCCTGCAGCCAGGACCTCACTACTCCGCATATGGAATGTATTGTCCAAACTGTCGAAGGGTTCACCAGGCTAATCTTTACTTTATCTAGCCAGTGATTTGCAGGCAGTGGAAAACAAACAAGCAAACAAATAATGAGATCACAAATTTCCTGAAGTTATGAGAAAAGTAGGTATTGTTTGCATAGTAATTACCCTGGTTAAATTACAGTAAGAATAGTCTAAAAGAAAAGTTGATCTCCTTCCTCTGGGGGCAAAAATGAGTAAGAAACTATAATTACCTTCCCTGTTTATTTTCATGAGAGTTGAAGTATTTCCTGTAGAGGATGAAAAAGACAGTACTTAGCATGAATAGAAGACATTTATTTTCAAGAGATATGGGAAATTCTACACACTACACCTCTCAAACCTTCTGTTCATTGCCCCTAATGTTCAATAATTTTTATCCAAAAGTAGTACTACTTCTTAGATAGACTGTCAACTGCTCTCCAGCCACTTTATTATACGCCAGGCATGTTAATATAAACCTGCAGTCATTCTGCTGAGGTCCATGTTCTAAAAGTGGTCTTGATTATTTTTCCATACTGTCTTAGTGTAGTTTCACAGATGACACTGATAGTCCCCATTTAGACAGTGAGAATAAATCCCTAAGATCATAACACTATGCATTTTGAAACCTGCAGATGACTTTCCCCAAGAAATTGCACAAATAAATCACCTGAAAGCAATAACAGTGTAGGAAAATTCTACAGCTCCAGACAATGTGCAATCAGCCAACACACACTGTATATATTCCTTTGCCTTTATCACGTCTGACAAGCGTACGGTTTGAGACTGACAACAGAGACTGTCTGTTCATCAGGAACAGGGCAGAATTTATAGAAATACCTCTTGAAAGGAAGCACTCCAGCTGGAGTGCCAAATCTCCACATCGGCTCCAGACTGGTAATAATTTGTGCTCTATTTTCCTATAAAACAACCTTTTCTTATAAGAATATTCAAAGAGCCTTTGGAGCTGAGTGTAAATGCTTCAGCTATACTACTTCTCCTAAAATGACATAGTGCAACTATGAAGAGAACAAGCAGCGATGATTCAGGATACAGCAAAGTATATAGAAGTGCCTTTTGCCTCTAAATTACCATGTTAAAAATGGTTTAGGTCAACTGGATGGCTGCCTCACAAAATTTGCTGCTGAAACAGTCCAGTTTCTAATTCAGAGAAGCCAGATTCTGATCACACGCACACTGACATGCAACTGAGAAAATATTAACTACATCAGTGAAGGAAGTATCAGGTTTTTATTGAATCCAAAGTACGAGAAATCACTGCCACTGTTAATGGCAGAAACCCACCATTTTTACTATCGCTGCCAACTGTCGGACTAAAAATTCAGCGGCTTAGCTGAGAGGCCAAGGACTACACTGCACTTTCATATTCATCGCAGTGATACCTGCCAGGCATCATGATACACTGTAGGAGAACTCAGCCCTAATGTGCCTTACAGTTACAACCTTTGCAGGTAACAACTTTCCCAACAGGTGATGCAAAAGTGCATCTCTGCTGCTTGGGGTATTTTTTTGTTGCATCTTTAGAAGGACATAGGAAGAAGGTCTGTCCTGCCTTCACATGCCAATACTGCCGCATGTGGGGTCCTCCTGAATCTAGGTCTTACAGGTGGACTCCACAACTGCAAAATGGCAAAAAGGCTTTTGCCTGCAGCAATGTACTGCTCAGAGCAGCGAGGCAAGTGGAAGGCTGTGAAAAAATCTCAGGAGAGGTGACGACTCTCGGGAAGCAGCTCAGCACCCAGGTTACTTCTTTGTGGGTTCTCCATGGCACGGGTCATAGGTCATAAACGTGTTGGGGAGCACAAAGAGGACTTGCCCTTTTGCAAAGCCAGAAGCAGTGGCAAGCTGAGACATGGCAGGAAAGGACACGCAACTCTGCTAGCTTTGTGCCAAGGGCTTTCTGTGGCAAGTCTCTCCCTGTGCTGCTCTGATGACAAGCACCAAGCTTTGCTCTGCCAAATTTGAACAGGAGATGCTGAGAGAAGAATAAATACACATGCTCTGGGTCAAATCCTGAGAAGTCACCATGCTAGGAGCAGTACAGAGGAATGCAGTAGACTGCCAATAAAGGAAACAACATACTGGGCAAACCAAAGGACCATTTAAAAAGACTCAAGCCCAAACTATTTGCAGACATCCTGCAGGCAAGGTCAGATGGCATTTGCAGGCAGCAGGGAGGAACAGCCTCTGCAGCTGTAACCATTCAAGCAGAGGGAAGGAACCACCCCAAGGGATGCAGCACAGCCCCCCACATCTGCCGCCAAGGCCCCTGTGACTAGCTGCCCCAAAAACTGTATCTTTATGGCTAGTGACACTGACAGATGGAAAAGCAGGAAATTATTGGCCTCAGGACCTGAGCTCAGACTGATGTATGAAAAACATCCACAGAAAATCACCTTATACAGCTGGAATTGGAATCAATAACTTATCAACACTACAGAGAAGAAGGGGAAAAATCTCAGCTCTCTCTGGCCTGGTGGTTCTGCTTACTAACTAGGGCTCTTCTGCAGCGGTCAATATTTTTGCAAACAGAAGTACTCAATGTAATTAATGCATGAGTACAACATAGATTGCAGGTGGCCAAGGAGAAAGGGAGATAACAGAACAAAAACTGTGTCTGGACAGTATTTGGATTTGGAGAAGTTCTGAAGCACCTCCATCAGGTGACACAATTTCTTTTTCTGTTGCAGTCCAGAAAAAAAAAAGGTGTCAGAAGGTCACCATGGATTGTACTCCAAGGGGAAAAAGAAGGGCTGTCATCATCCCTGGTAGGCAGGTAAGGAGAGACTAGAAAAATACTAAGTCCTGCCTTTGTGTGTTGCAATTGTTATCATAAGTTCCCAATAGGTCATTTGATTTCTATAAGCAAGAATTACGTGGTGTTTGTTTTGAGAAGAAATTTTCTGGCATGCTTCAAAAGCGCTAAATTCACAGAGAATTGCTTATCAAAGGAGTTAATAGTGTCTGAAAACTCTGTTTCATTTACAGTCTAAAGGAAAAACATAAATACCCTATCAACCTTCAAACTGTATGCAATTTGATGCACCAGTATCAAGTTAAAAATTAGTAATTCCATGCCTAAAGGAATCGACTCTCACTTTCATTTTATGCTGAGGGTCATTTATGTGAGTTGTGTCTCTTTTTTTGGAAGAGTATAACACACACTTGCATGGAAAAAAAAAATTTTTATAAATCTATTGAGTTTTTATACTGTCACGCAGACAAATTGGTTCTATATTCCTGAGCCATGCTTCATTATGCCATGGGAGGAAGGTACATCCCTTTCATTCACTAAATTGTGGGGGAGTAGACTCTGTGGGATGGAGGGAAAAAAAAAAAACAACCAAAAAAGATTAAAACAATCCATTCTCAGCTGAAGTTGTGGGTGGACTCCAGGATATTTTGGTAACTCACTTGCACAATATACTGCTATAATGTGCAAAAATGAAATGATGCCAGAGCACTGCACCCTAGTTTTAACCTCATGTGAACAGTCACGCATCACACAGGGTTCATCCTGATGGAGGATGCAGCAAGTGAGCCGGGGTGCCCCATTCTGTGCCAGCAGCAGGCTGACACCCCCGTGCTATGGCTGGCAGCATGCCCCCAGGCTCCTCCATGTGCAACCCCCATTGCGGCAGCACAGGGAGGTGCCATCCTTCCTCAGCAGCACAAAACTAAGGGGACACTGCTAAGACTCTGCGCGCCCACAGCCTAGCTCAGGTGCCCGCTCCTCATCTCTCCAATGCCATAGCTGGCTGTGGCCCAGGGCTGGTCCTAGGAGAAGTCCACCTCCCAGGACAGGCCCTTGGCTCCCACAGCCTCTACTCAGCACCAAAATTGCACCCAGGGAACTTCCTCCCCATGCAAACAGAAGTGCTCACTGAAAATATAAACCCATGTCCCTACCTGCTCTGGATGCTCCAAGTTACTCCTAGATAGGTCCAAAAGCCCACAAAACCCCATCTCCTGCCCAGATATTAATACAGAGTCTCTTGTACGCACCTTTGATAATTTTCCATAGCGAACAGTGGAGCATACAATGCAAAATGTGCAGACGAAATAAAAGAAAATAGCATTTCTCTAATGGTGAAAAAGTGGACAGCCAAAGGCTGTTGTCCCCCATCATTTAATACAGCCTGAAGGAAAGCAATGTCACAGCATTAGATTGCATTTCAACGACAAGATGCATTTGGTGTCCTTGAAGCATGTGTCACCAGCAGTTGCCTTCATTCTGTCTCAGAATAGTAGTGGCGCTTGGCTGTTTTACATCAAAACACAGTAACCTTAACCAATGGTAAGTATGGGCTTCTGTGAAGAGCCCAAGAAGCAAGAGGTATATGACAAGAAGAAATTCCTACTAACAGCAACTATGGTGTTAGAAATATACCAGCGATACGCAGAGAAGCTGCATTTTCTAGCATTCAAGCACTTCACAACCTCTAATATTTTTAACATCCCTACACCCAGAAAGGGTGGAAATACAGGTAAGGAAGTACTGCTTTCTCCATTTTAGAGATGGCAAAGTGAGGCACAGGACTACTGTAGCCCCAACGCATCTATTTGTGTCTAATCACCATTTAAATTCTTTGCATATTTGGGCCTAAATTGCTTTATAAGGTCACATCAGGCCTGATGGACTACTGCTGTCTTTTCTCAGACCTTAACTGTTCTTTCCTCTGTGAGCCTATAGGCAAGGAAACAGGTTTTAAGGCAAATCAGAGACCTTCTGACACCCTCCTTTGTACAAGGGGCTCCCTCTCCCCTCAGCTGGACTGGGTAAAAGGAATTTATCTGGCTACCAAGTGCAGGATCAAGGTCCCTTAACATGTTATGTCTTACCTTGTGATATGCATTTGTCTGCACATCCCGAGTATTCAAAGACAGCTAGATAAATCTGACTTCAGACCAAAATTCACCTCTGACCTCAGAGCAATATTATCACACTACTAGGATTCATTTTGGGGACATCACACACACTGAGGAAAAAAAAAGGGGCTATAGAAGAGCAGAGTGCTCTCAACCTTCTCATCTCAGGGAACTTCAGCTATGAGAGAAGAGTGGCCCAACATTGACAGAGAGGACGCAGTACAACAGAACAGTGTCCAAACACAAAACTCTGTTTCAAAGTTGATGGTCTTATTCAGCCCTGTGGAAAATATGCATATATCTCATTTTGCTGAGCTTGAGATATTTTCTTTGACATTTGAAACTTCTAACAATCGGACTCAATTCAATACAAGTATTTCTAAGCATGTACAGGTGGCATTTCTTTCAAAGTAATTTTCTTCTATTATCAGAATAGCTTGTCATGTATGTGACAAAGCCTCTGCATCAGCACAGTCTAAATCTTACGAGAACAGGATCGTACCAGAATTAGGTCTTCCATATCAAATGCATCTTCGACAGACTCAAGTAAATGAGGAACACAAGTTTAACACCATCTGAAACTAAGTGCTGTTATCAGCTGCTGTTTTTCAAACAAGCCATCTAGTATTCTCATCCTTGGAAAAGCAGAGATACAGAGCCAGAGAAATTAACTGTATCAAAAGGGCTTGGGATTGAATGCTAAAAAACCAAACAATAGTGTGGTGGTTCTATATAAAGATTTAAGAAGAGAGCAGTGCAAGTTATTAAAGGCTTCTTTGGGAAAAGTTTTGCAACTTTGTTCAACCAGACAATGGAATAGAAGATAGCTCAAAACGGCGAAAATTATTGACGTAATAAAAGTGAAAAATGTGTATATGGTGCACTCAGCTAACAATGAAATTTCATAATTACACCACCATATTGCTTTTACCAAATATCAGCTCTAGTCTCACCAAAAAGCTCTTCTTGCTCCCAATGACTTGAACATGGCTATCCACGTGAATTTATCTGTTTATCTATCCTAATATCATACAATTTTGGTAAAACAAGCAAACAAACCAAACACAGAAACCCACCCTCCCTCTGCAGGATGACAGAGCCAGAGCAGAGGCAAAGGGTGTCCCACACAGCCCAGCATCGCTGCCGCATGCCCCCCGCCAGCTGCCCCAGAGCCAGCTCCACTTCCCAGCCTTGCTGTGCTCTGTGGCAGCGTGCCAGCCTTGAGCGAGTATTGAACAGGACCAAGGTTCAGTATCTTTTGCTTTCCGCTCATCTTCTATAAAATTATGATAGAAAGCAGGGGGGTTTGTTGTGGGGAGCTTCCAGCTGGATCAGCTGAATCTACAAAGTATTACTGCAAAAAAGCGAAGCAATCAATTGGGAAAAACAAACACACACAAAAGCCCTACGCCAGCCATGTCGCTACGTATTCAGTAAGAGTACTGCATCTGTATGCCATCGCTTCTGAGAGGGGCGCCAGGAGAGCAGGTCATCATCTGTGTTTGGCTGCAGGTGCCTCTCTGTTCCAAGCACCTTACCACATGCAATGGGTGCATAAAAATGCATGGTGTGAAAAGGAAAACTCTGTGTAACAATATAGTGGCATGGTTGATACAGCTTAACAATCGGCTATGAAAACAAACAAACAAGCCAGGACTGTACTTGAGAAATGCCTGTTTGTCAACTTAATTCTTATCATACAGTCAGATCAGTCAACTGCAAACATAGCTACAGATCTCTGTAATAAAATATTACTAGCTCTTGTATACTGCTTCCACAAGGTAATGTAGCAAAAAATAAATGCTACTCACACATTTCCTCATCTTCTCTTTTGTTACTGCCGAAAGCTTACATCTTAGAAAGCCAGTTTACTGCAGCATTATTCCCTTTTTTTTTCCCCAGGTGGTATTTTTCCTTTAAACCTTAGAGAATAATTAAAATTCTTTGCACAGGACAATGGTAAACAAGATTAGGGTATGCATTTCAAATGTAGCATATTAATGGCATTTTTGGACTCCATAATAAATCATCTCTACTCTCTGCAAACAGTAAATGGACAAAATCTCTGAAATATACATCCCCATATACGAGTCCCATACCTTCACTCTGATCTTATCTTTCCACATCTCTGACTTGCCCAGACATCTTGGTATTATAGATATAATATTAGCTTTTTTTATACATCACACAACAATCCAATAATCTCATTAACTGCAGATGCTGTAGGAGAGCAGCAGCCTGCTGATACCCACGAAATCATTTCAGCTTTCGCCAGGGCCAGTTGTCAGCAATGAGCAGCCAAACATACACTGCTCTATTTGATTCACTTCATCATTTGGTTTTACAGTTTCCATTTAGCACTGAACTGATAGAAGAGAAATGTTTTAATGTTCACTGAGACCTGTTTACTTCAATACGCTGAAGCTGCTTTGTTTTTGTACCTAACCTTTGGGTGATCTCATCTCTCCCATAGGTTTCTGACATTTATGTTTGTTCTGAGTAGCTGCAGTTTACCCTACTGCAAACAGTAAGATCATGACTGGATATTTCCATTATCTGATAAGTTTTCTCTCAGCTTGCTTTTCTTCTTCCTTCCATATAACATTAGCACAAACCATTGCTGCGTTTTCCATCACCCTTGTGCTATATCACACTGCACCTACTGAGATAACTAGAAATCTTGTTTCCTGGTTTGGGTTAAATCCAGTTCTCCTGATTCAGCTTCAAGTTCAGGTAAATCCCAGCCTTCTGTCAAACCCTGGGAGGGTGAAATGGCCAGGCCTATGCTATGCCTGATAAACCCCGTCCTAGTTTGCAAGAAATCCTGCTGGTTTTGCACATTAGACATTTCTTAACATTTCTTTGCTCTAGTAAGTCCTTTTGGCTAAACAAGAATAACAAATGAGTTTCTGTTTTACAGTTTTCACAACTAATAGAAATGAAAAGGGGAATAAAAGATTAAGGAATATCAAGTGTGGGTGCATTTATTTTCAGAAAATTGCATAGATAAAATAGAACTTTTTTCTCCCAACAGGCATTCTCCAAATTCCCTTTAAGTTCAAT
Source organism: Aramus guarauna (assembly GCA_013400195.1). Lineage (NCBI taxonomy): Eukaryota > Metazoa > Chordata > Aves > Gruiformes > Aramidae > Aramus > Aramus guarauna. The sequence continues at coordinate 56,260 of VXBL01006104.1, read as the reverse complement.
TTTCTGCTGTACTTCCCAGATAAGCATTCAGTACTTAGTGGTTTTAGCTCATGCAATCAATATAAATCAGAAAATTGTTACCCTCTAAATGCTAACTAACAGATTTTCTCTCTTCTCTTCAATAACTTCAGGCTAGAGCAAGTAGTCCTCACACGGGTCACTGTTTGGGGGCTTCACAAGGATGAAGTCTTTACTATGGACTTTTGCTACTTTACAGTCTTTACTATCGACTTTCATGTTCCCGTGACAATGGAAAGGTTGTCACTTTGGGGTCAGCCTTCAGAAAACCTGAGCTTATTTACAGCAGCACAAGTTGAGTGTACCAGCTGACTTGTGCCTTTTTTTTATGTTTGTAGGAAGGCTCCTTTTCTGCACCAAAAGCACCACCACATTCACACCAGCCATCACAGCCCGAGGGCAGCCACAGATCCCAACGGGGCTGGCATTAGTGCTGGCTCAGCTCCCTAAAGCTAGTGCCAAGTAGGCAGCTGGAATCTGTGAAGTTTAGTCAGAAATTTTGATGGAAATTGCCAAAAAGATAACTAAAAGCTGCTGAGGCTTTTCTTACATCAGGGACTCAGAAGTTCCACTTACAGAAAGCTTAGAAGTGAGATCAGCAATTCAGGGAGCTGGAGAATTTGATAATATGATAGCTGAGTTATTGTGATTGTAACGGCACCTACATCTGAGGCTACAGCCACTTTCCAGGTCATCTCAACTGTTCAGGATGTGTCTGGTCTAGAGGATCTTGTTTAGAAATAGCTGTTAACTCTTTTGGGGAAGACGTCTATGACAAGCCAGTGAAGTTTGTTATGCAATGATATTAACAAATCTCACTCACACAAAAATCCAATTAAACAGGGAAATAAATGCACACTCATTTCCCAAAGTATAGAATGCATAAAGTCCTCCCCTAATGGATAAGCACTAAAGTGTGGGCCTGAATCATTCCAATGACTTTCTAGCACAAAATCTCATTGCATACAGGACTTGGTCACGATTTTCAGTTCAGTACTTGGAAAAAGCAGTGACCTGTTTTGAAGGGGAGTCAAGCCATTAACAAATAATGGGAGATAAACTAAAATATGGTCATGTTAAAAGAATATGAGAATGACGGTGTGACTGAGGTCCTGTTCACCTAGACACAGGCAGCTCCCTAAAAATGCACAGAATTACACACACAAACAGGCTGGGGTGACAGCCAGGCGAGTACACCCTCACCCCACTGTCCCGCAGTACTGCACCTCTGAGGGTGTCCCCACAACACTGTGCCTCCAGGAGTGCCCACAAACTATTTCCAGCACAGCAGACCCCACACACTCCTCCTGCAGCAATTCAGCATCTCTTTTTTTGACTCCAAAACAACTTGAAGCTAGCGAGATCTCCAGA